>JABSTQ010009336.1:0-382500 GCA_013358835.2 Ixodes persulcatus
TTGTGAGTAACGACTCGGAGCGCTCTGGCCTTTTCTTCTAGGAGGTGTTGGTTGGGCTAAGGTGAGGGGTGGGTATGGAAAGGGGGCAGTGACGAAGAGCGGGAAGTGTACGTCGGCCTTTACTTTCACACTCGCGTGGGGTTAGCTGTTGCAGTTAGAAACACTCGTTAGATGGCGCATGCTACCGCCCGATTAAATTGATTCAGGTAGAGCCAATCTCATTCTATGCGGATCAAGCGTTTTCTTTTTGTCGTTTCAGTTTTTCTTTTCTGTCTGCATGGGTCACCACGTGCCTATTGTTTTGTTTTTGTTTTGTTCTAATACAGTGACTATCTGTTTTTGGTGTGCTGTGTCATCCGTGCTTGCTGTGAACATATCAGTGCGTGTGTGTGTGTGTGGGGGGGGGGGGGGAGTAACAGCTTTTTTTTTTCTTCTTTTTTTTGTACATTTTAATTAGCATCGTGTACTTCTGAATGCGACTAGACGTTCTGATTAAGTAAGCTACTGTTCGGAGTAATGACACCGCCGTCTTGTCGGTTAAGCTATTTGTTGCCAGCTATCTGAAGCCTTATCTGAAATCGCAAGAAATGCTTTTACGTCCTCCACAATCGTTAAGTCGGTCCGCGAGAGGTCAAAACGATACCGCCCGAGACTTGTGACACTGTAGCTCAGAAAGTCGCATTTTCGAACCGTATAACTAAACAACAAAATGGCGTCGGCCATGAGACAATCGGGACGCCTTTTTTGCACGTCGTCAGGGCGCAGTCACGTGACAACAGGGATCACGTGACCTCCTACGTGTCCCTCTCTTCCCCCATCTTCCTGTTTTTATTTTCACTCGCTCCGTGGCATTTCCCTCCGCGCAATGTTTGTTTCTTCTTTTTTTTTTTCTTTTTTCGCTACAAGCTGGAACTTGCACAGCGCACTGATGTGATGTAGGGTCACTAGGGTGCCTTCATGTGCGCTTCGCATACAGTGATGCCAACTGCCTGTTTTCCTTTCCCACACCCTCTTCCACCGCCATTTTGTTCCTCTCATTGTTTCCCCGTGCGCCGGAAAGTGGCCTTTGTATCCATCGGTCCTCACATCCGAGGGGGAAAATGCTAATCCTCCCTCCGTGGGTTCCACAACGCTGCTCCGAACTTGTGAGATAAGGTGCTTGTTCCGGGAGGGTTATAAGCCCCACGGATTATCGTCGAGAACCAAAATGGCTGCTGTTTTGTCGGCGAGTGGTATTACAAAGGGTGGCATCACCCTAGCAAAGCGCACATGAAGGCTCCCTAATGTGATGTGGAACGCACAACAACTTCTCAAAGTATAACATCAGCTATCCGGCCGCACGTAACGTTTGCTTGGTTGTGCCCAACATTACAGAACACGGCACCGTTGCTTTTCGTGATTTATTTCGAGTGTTTTATATAGACAAAGGAGGTGGATGTCGTGTCATACAGTTTGCAGTTTATTGGGAAATACGTGTCCTTTGTTCGTTCGCACCGGTCAAGAAACATCGAGGAGGCGATGTCTGCATTCACAGCCTTTTACTTACATCCCGATCGCTTCGTGGTTGACCCGCTCGTTATACACGAACGAAAAAGAAATTCTAAACAACGAACTCAACGAAGACCAACGGGCGGCGAATGAAAAGGCGTGCCCTCTCAGCATCCATCAGCAAACAAATCGGGCGATACACTTAACCCGAATAGGAAGAAACAATTTTTTTTTTTTTTTATTGTTGGAATTGTTTTTGGTGTTTAGTTCGAAGAGACAGACTATAGTGCTTCGAGCTTGTAAATAATTGAGTATGCAGTTCGCTTTCTCACCTGTGGAGCCACGCAAGGCACACACGTAAAGAATATGCGTTTTCTAGCTATTTTCCGGTGTATTTGTCCTTAACAACCGAAACATCGCCCACTCCATTTTTTTTTTTTTTTTTTACAACTTTTATGCGGCGGGGGCGGCTGTTGGAGCTATTGCTGTAATGGCGTAATGGCAGGTTTGTGGCGGGATGGCGTCGATGACGCCAGCTCAACGTGCTGGTGACTGTCGTACGCAGGAGCGTGGCCAAGCGTCAGCGAGGCGAGGCCAGCAGCGGCGGCGGTGGACCGCGGTGGGAGGTGAGCTCGCACCGTCGGTCCAAACTCCGAAGAGCCGTCCCCTCCCTGGTTCTTAGGGACGGCCTCCTCGTTGCAGTCCCTTCGGAAGGTTCGCGCCAACCGGAGAAGCCGCAACGGCGCGTCGGGCCGAGGCGTCCACTGCCCGGTGTGCCACCAGGCACTCCAGGGGTCGCCCGATCAGCTCGCCGAACACGTGGACAGGTGCCTGGCCCGCGGAGGGGTCAGTGGACCAATTGGTTTCATGCAACTCTTCGTAGACCAATGTTGCGTATTGCCGGGACCGATGCCCGAGTTCCGCCAATAAAGGGCGCGAAAATGTAGACAAGGCAACGCGCTCGCAACGCGTATGTTCGCGATCTGGCGAGCCATGCCATCTTATAACGTTGCAGCTTACAAGTAATTCTTTATTATGGAAGCCCTTACTTCCGGGAATTTGTCCGTCCGTGCATCGACGCCATGGCAAGTGACGTCGCTTTGCGCTTGACACCGTGTCCCGTGACCTCGGATCACGTGACGTTAGGTCGCGTGACGCAACGACCCGACTTTATGAGGTCACGTGACAATCGCTGTATTCTGAACAAATGTGAGCGATTCGGTTTATTTAAGAACTTGGGAGCTGCAACTCGTTCTGCAATTACGATGTATCGACTAGCCGAAGTTCATCCACTGCTGAGTGGCGGCACTGCTCGTGCGGTTCAGTATACGGCGGTATACGGCGGTTTGGGCGTCCGCAGGGCGACGACGAAGACGAGTCCGTGGATGCCGAGGGCTCGTTCGACGAGTACGAGTGGGCGGGCCAGAGTCGCCTGCGCGCCACGGCGTTGCTCGAGGGCGGCTTCCGGGCGGCCGGTTGGGTGACCAGCGGGGGCAGCAGCAGCAGCGTCTCCCGCAGGGACGCCGCCGACGAGGACGACGACCAAGAGGACTTGGACGTGGACGGGGACGACTGCGACACCTTCGGACAGGCCCAGTATCCTTCTTCCCCAGTCCCGGCCCGTCCGGCGCGTGAAGGCGTATAGGTCCTTCGCTTCGACTGGTGTAAAGCAAGCCTCGGAGCAAGGTGCGCGAGCTAGCTCGCGCTTGTTGCTCTTTCTGTTTTTATTTTTTCCTTATTTGTTCTCGCATTGTTCTATCTCTATCCCTCTCGCCTTCTCTCTCGGTATGTCCGTGCGTGTTAGAGGGAACGCAACTAAGCGAAGTTGGTCGATGTAACTTGAGTGCGAGGGCCGGCTGAAGTAGGCACACATAGCGATGTGTCTGTTTCCGCCTGTCCCCACCTGCGGTACCCCCACCGCCACTATACCGTCGCCGACAGCTTTCCCTGACGTGCCCTCGCCCGAAAGGTACACCGAGGCGGACCTGATTCCCCTCGAGAGCGACGAGCCAGCCGAAGAACGGGACAGGCAGAGGCTACGACAGGCCGTCATCTCGCCGTAAGTCCCTTGCACTTTATCTCTCGCAGTTTGTTCTCGCGCTTGCCATTTCTCTCTGCGCGCACGGGCGTTTGGACCTTCGTGCTTCCTCGCGTCTCTCTGTGCCTCTTTTCACTTCCCCCTCTTCTCTTCTGCCAGCTGTTCTCTCCCCCCCCCCCCCCCCCCCGCAACTCCCAATATCTATAATGACCACCGTCTGGCCTTTTAACTAACTTCCACATTAGTTTTTTCTTTTTTTTTTTCAATTTTTAGTTTTTTGCCATTTTTCTTTTTCTCTATTTGTGTCTGTATGTTTGTGCTTGTATGTTCGCGCACCCCTCGTCTTATTGTACCCACCCCCTGCCTATTTCGATCTGCATGAGCACCGTACCGGTATGTGTTCGTGTGATCACTATTGCGTGATAGAGCGTGATCACGTCGCGAATGTATAGTACCAGCTGTCTGACTGACGGCTGGTACTATACTCGATGTCACTAGTTGCGTGCAGTACAGGCGAAGGCAACGCCAGGCGAGGGGAGAAAGGTCAAGCACTAGGAATTCTGGGGTCAGGGAGAGGAAACCTCGTCTCCTCTCTATAACGTTCCTAGTGCTCTCCCTTTCTCCCCTCGCCTTCCATTGCTTTCCTCTCCCATCCGCAGTATAGTAGAACGTGGACTAACGTATTTAGTCTATTAGAGGTGGTCTGCTGCATTCTGAAGTGAAGAGAAACGCACATAGATGAACAGAGACGGAGAAACTCTTGTGTGCGCGCGGCTTCAGTATGCGTATCGTTTCCGCTCAAACAACAGTTGCAAAGGAAAAAAAAAAAAAAAGCAAAGCCCTTTTTTCGTTTTTCGGAAAGCGCGATGTCCGAAGGCAAACAACAGTCGTGTCCGTGTCCGCGTCGGACACTGGGTCGGCGTCAGCGCCTCCGCCAGTCCCAAGGAAACGTGCTCGGCACGGAAAGAAGCACTTTGCTCCGGACCACCGCCGGCGCTCTCACTTTACCCTCGCGGAAGCAGCAGCGAGCCGCCGGGGCTCCAGAGGGGATTCTGCTACAAAACCTCCTTAATCCCGACACCGCTGCGAAGAACAGACAAAAAAGAAAGGCTCGGCGATTTTAATGCTTCAAACACTCAAACGTGGCGGGGGTTCACACGGGTGCCGACGCCTTCTCCCTCCTTGAACGCTTACGGCAGCGGACTTGTGTGCTTCATTGTTTGTTCTTTAACCTCGCTTTTTGTTTCAATGTTTGAGGAGCGGCAGAAAAAAATTTGCAGAACCTGCGCAAACAACAGGAAACGGGCAGCGGCGTTTTTTGCTTGCTTGAGCGCTTTTACTCGCTGTAAGGAGTAGAGCGTGCTGTTGTTCTTTGCCCCCCCCCCCCCCCCTCCCCCCTTTTCCTCTTTCTCAGGGTGGTGGAGGGAGGGGGGGAGGGGATCTTTCTTTGTTTGAGAGCACTGTTTCTGACAGAACGGACGCCCGGCGGCCTGTTTGAACTGCACTCGAGCGCGGACGCGGGCTCGATCGGGACCATTTCCGCTACTGTTTCGACTGTTTATTTTCTCTTTTTTTTTTCTCTTTTTAATAGTTATTATATTTTGGTGGTCACCTAAGACCTCACCGACTGCGTCGTACTTGCCTAGGTTATGTTGCCGCTAATGCTGACAGCCGGTTTCCGCCGCGGTCCCCTGTTCCGGTTGGTTCTTCGTGAACGTAGTCCAAACCTTTCCCAATGTTTTTTTTTTTTTTTTTTTTTTTAATCGAGATTGATTTGTAGCGAGTTTGGTGTGCGCGCGTTGATGGGGGAAGTAAAACGGAACACATGTAGCCATTTTCGGACGGCGTTCGGAGCCGTGTTTATGCCGCCATTTTCTCCGACCGCTGCGCAACAGTGTGCGCACAGTGAGCTACACAGCTCACTGTGTAGCTCGCCGTAACTTGGCAAACGGCGAAGGCTACAATCCCCAGGGGAGCCAATCAGCGCATCGGAGGGAGACACGTGACAGGAATCTCTCTCATAGTTGCGCGCAGTGCTGTCGAAGCCACGGCCGGGAGGGGAAGGAAAAGCCGCTTTTGTAGGAATTTATACTCCGTTTCACCTTATGTTGTACCGCAGCGAAGGCTAGAAGCGCGAGCTCATAGCGTTGGCAGTTGCCCTTAGTGCACGAGAGCTTGTGCCACCGAGATGTACCCCAGAGCAAGGAGCTCGCGCTTGTAGCCTTTCCTGCGGTACATCATTAGGTGAAATAGAGTATAGAGCGACGGGCTAATCTTGCAGGGTGGGCAAAAGCGACGTACTGGGAGAGACAAAAGAGGGCCCGGGACAGAGGGGAGTTCCTGCTTTCCCTTTTATGCTCTCACGCCTGTACTTTTGATAAGGGCTGTCAAGTGCTTCGCCCCTGTCGCTCTGATTGGCTGGAGGGGGTAGCGATCTTCTCTTTGCCAAGTTACGGTGCAACTAAGAAGCAAGCCATACCCCCACCGCCCAGGGCCGGGGGGCGGTACCCTTGGTATCCCTTGGGCGCCGCCGGCCAGTGTTTGCCCTGCCCAGTGGCGGCTGTTTCAGGGAGGCGAGGGCAAGCGCCCCCCCCCCCCCCCCCCCCCCCCCGCGGTTGGTTCGCCCATGGCCAAACGTTATATGTTAAAAAAATATTATACCTTTTTTTTTTACATTTCGATATTTTATACTTTCCCGGTGTCTTCGCGTATGCGTCTCATTACCGGGTATTGTTATCGGGGCTCGAGAACGATCTACTCCAACTCCCTATCGTAAAAATGCGGTTCACCGTTTTCTTCGGCGCACCAGTACTTCGTTTTTCCCGTGTGGTGGTGTGTTGAGGGCTGGGTGATGATGTATGCAGTGCACTTTTTTATTATTTTGGTGCAGAAATCAAAGAGGTTCAGGGAGCACACCGGAAGAAACAAGACGAGACACGACAGGTAAGCTGTCTGTGGCTAGGTTTTGGCAGTCGTCTCCGGGGTCAGGCTCAGCGTAGACCAACAATTTTGTACAGTTAATGTTGCAGACGCCGGCGCCGCACGCGCGCGCCTTCCCCGTATAAAAGATTCGAAGTAAATAACCAAAATAAAGCGTTGAGGAACGCGCGTGCAAGATGCCATTTGTTTTAGGCTTTTGCTTTAGAACAGTTACTGCTGCAGACGCCGGCGCCGCACGCGCACGCCTTCCCCACGCGCGGCGTGTCTCTCCCCTCTGACATTGCGCAATACCGCGCGCTCTTCGGCGGCCACCTGCCGAAGATCGCGCCACTGTCCTTAGTGATGGACCGAATCTGCCGAACTTCTGATTCGGCAAAGTTCGGCAAATGCCGAATCTTTGAAGGAAAGTTCGGCAAAGATTCGGCAAAAATTCGGCAAATGTCTGCGCACGCGCGGGAAGGCGACGGGGCCATGGATTGCAAATGGACGCCGTGCAGTCGTGCGGTTAATTACCGTCGCGCAGTGTATTAAGACCAACGGTTACGGCGCGGTGTGGAGTAGGCAACACGGTAACTGTGCGTTTGTGAGCGAGTGTGGTTCTCTTTCTGCCTCAAGAATAGAAGATCGACCAGTAATTTACGCAGTCCACTGCGCAAGTGACAAATGATGCGGTGCATCTGAAACATTAGAGAGTTTTAGTAGATCGTTCCGATGACTAATAACGATACCCGATACTCTGCCTCCGCCTTTGCGCTTACATAGTAGTATCGTTATCGGGGGTATCGGAGCTATCGGAACGATCTACTAAAACTCTCTATTGGCTGGCAATTACTCTAAAGCACTCCTCGCAATTATAACAATTCCGTTTTCGGCTCACGAGTAGTGTGTTCCAAAACAAAATAATATTGCTTTTTCAATTAGTGTTATTTCGCGGTTTTCATGTATCTGCATAAAACTAAACACAGAACTATAATGCTCAACGTTGCACATCCGACATTCCTAACTCTCCCTATTTTCGGAAACGTTCGTGTGCGTCCTAAATAGAGTTGGTCGTGGTCCGAACACCAGAAACTGGCATTTTAAAAGTTAAAAACGAGACGTTGCGAATATGGGACGCACACTTTCATGCAAAGCTGGCGTCAAGTGACTCAAATCGAAAAACATGCATGTGTACAATATTATTATTATCTCTTCTGGTGAAGGCTCAGCAACCGCTGCATTCGTTTTCGCGCACCAAACGGTGACTCCCAGAGAAAGCAAGAACGCAGCGTTATTGCCTTCATTTTAGCAATGTACACCAAGGAGGTTCGTGTTACACACACATGCAGGCTTGCGCTGATGATGCCTTAAAACCGAAACTCTCGTAGCGTGATTCGTGACTGCGCCACGCTCGCTTCCAACCTCGTTGTCATGCCACTTCTTCAAGGAGTCACTAAAATTGCCAGTAAACACACAAAAACGACACCGATACAATTATCTTGTAGAATATCACCTTATTTAGTAATAACTATGTCAATATGCATTACATGTTGCATTGAAGTTAAGAAAAAAGAAACATAAAACCGTTTTTCGCCAGAAAAAAAACGAAATATCAACGTTAAGTCTGGTAACAATGTATTTTGCCGAATTTTTGCCGAATCTTTAGAAAAGTTCGGCAAAAGTTCGGCTTTGCCGAATCCCAAGATTCGGCGCCGAACTTTCGATTCGGCAAAAGTTCGGCCCATCACTAGTCCTTACCAGTTGGACTTCAGACTTCACATGGGTCGCACCCGTGTTGTACGTTCCGAAGCAATTCCCCGCTAAATTTAGAGGGGGAAAATGAGGTCTCATGACTTGGTGTCACGTCACTTATGAACAAATTCAGTTTCTCCGGTAGATTTAGCGGGAAAATTAACATCACGTGACCTCAAGCGTAATGCGACTCCCCGCTAAATTTAGCGGGGAATTGAGTTGCTGTTGAGGTCACGTGGCGTCAATTTGTCAGCTAAATTTAGCGGGGAAACTGGGAGGAGGGGAGGGTATGTAGGAGGAGGAAGGAGGAGGGGAGAGGTGGAGGAGAGGCATACTCTCCTCCTCCTCAAGAGCTGCGCTCTAATTTTGCGTTACAGAAATTTGTAAACATATCTTTTTTAGGCGTTTGCGCGTTTTTTGTTAGTTTCGAAATATGTCGTGATTTCTTTTCGTTTATCAAAGATTTAGCACATTTGGCGCCATGTTTCGCAAGCGAAGTGAATCGAAAGATACCTGCTTCCTGCGTAAGGCGAACAGAAAGATAAAATATGAATTGCAACAAAATGGTGAGTTGGGCCAGTTGGTTCATTATGAGAAAAGACAAGCGCCGAAAGACTAGGACAAAGTAGGGAAACGACGACAGAAGGCGCAGTTGCGAGTGCGCCTTCTGTCGTCGTTTCCCTACTTTGTCCTAGTCTTTCGGCGCTTGTCTTTTCTGATAAAATATGAAAGTGTCTACGAGATACGAAGAGAAACGTAAACAAACACGACCTTGTGTTCCCTTGCTGACGTAATTTACCTGCCGTGCTACTTTCTCGTTACGAGTCACAGGACGTACGTTTTTCTTCTAAAATAATAAAAAAAAATTATTTTTCTTTTTTTAGGGGGCGGGGGCGTTTTTTAAGTTACAGCAAAGTTGCGACTTCACAGTATGTTTTTCTTTTGTTTTTTTTTTTTCTTCATAACGCATATTTTTGCTGGTACACTTTTTTTTTTTTCTTTTCGATTGGTGTTAGTTTTTTTGCCGTGGCGAGTGGGGCCTTTCCTGCGTTGCTTGGGCGCATGCGGCAAAGCCTGCTTTAGGGACCGGCTCCGGGACAATGTCGAGAGGGGAAGCGCACTTACGGGACGCTCCTGCCAGCGAACACGAACGAAATCGATGCGAAAACAGGGAGCGGAAGAACGGCTTCTTTTACATCTCGCTTTGCGGGGAACACTCCCCACATTTACCGCGAACGAGTTTGTATTTCTTTTTTCGTTTTTTTTTTTTTTTTCCCCGCAAAATTGCGTGCCTGACGGTGAAGTCTTTAGGAGGCTGAAGAGTTGCTAACACGCCAGAGGAGAGTTTGGATGGTGGTACGGGAAGGTCGACGTTGAGCAAACAGCAGGGGTGAGTGGGTGGGGGTCGGGGTGTGATGTTTGCGCCGCTTTGGGACCCTCGGGGCATTTTTACAGCCTGTTGGGTGACGCGATAGTGTCTACGGGCGTGTTTAGGAGTCGGTGTATCCCCCCCACTCAGTCTTTTTTTTTTTTTTTTTTAATATGCCCGAGATGTTTTAGGGGGTGCGACGCCCTTTTGCAGGCATGTTGGCTCTCCTGTCGCCGCAACGGGTTCAGCACACCTTTTAACCTCAATGTTGCTTTTTTTTTTCTTTTTTTTTTTTTTTACGGTTTGGAGAATTAGGGTGGAGCTGGACTCGTCCAGGTGATGTTGAAAATGTGAGAAGGGGTAAACAATTGGGCTAGTCTCTCTTCTCTCTACGTGTACGCTAATACAGTTTAGACGTTAAAATGTGAGACTTGGATCGAGGGTGCATTTTAGAGTTGCAAACAGCGTGGTAGTCTACACTTTTTTTTCTCTGTAGGTCATCTGAATTTTAAAAGGATTACTTATTAACTTTTACTGGTTGACTAACCTAACAAACATGTGTTTGAAGCACTTGTTATTTTTTATCTGTTGTGGCATTGAGATTAGTAACACAGTTCTGCCGTCTGTGACTTCATTTTCTTCTTTTTTATATATATTTTTTTTTTATTTTTCAGAGGATGACAAGTCCACATCTAGGTAAGTGAGATTTTTTTTTTTTTTGGGGGGGGGGAGAAACGTTGACGCATTATGGTTTTTCATTACCCAAATGCGAATCAGTAAGGAAGTATATATGCATAGGTGGGTTTCCCCTTCGCAAAAGCATAGTTACCAGAGATGCTTGTTTAAAAAAACAAGCACCTCATAAATCTAAGTGTTGTAAAAGCATTTTCAATTGGGGGAGCCCAAACTTAGTAGTTTCCCTCTAAGTTAGAATTTCGGGGGGGGGGGGAGGGGGAATAAATTATAATTTTTGTTGTATAATTATATTTTAGACATGCGAAAGCAAACATTGCACATTAACTCTGCTCTTAGATTTCCTTTGCTCATGGGAGTGTTGGAGGTACTTTAATATTCACTTTCACGTTTCTCTAAACAAAAAGGAAAGGCTTCATAAAGCTCCAGATATGGCTAATCTGCTACACTGGATAGACTCTGGTCCTGGAAAGCCTCTAGACTGAAAACTTTGGGCTACTAAACAAAGTTTGGATTTTATTTTGGTGGGAGGGTATTTTTTTTTTATCCTTTGATTCAGTGTCGGACAAAAAAAAATCTGTGTGTATAGGGCTTATGTTGAAGAAAACGGGGCACGGGTGTAGGATTTCCCTACCTCCAAGAAACATAGGCACTACCCGGACACTCGGAAATTGCATCGGCGCATGTAAGAGAAAGAAGCGGCCTTGTGGGCAGTTTGTTGCAGGTCGTGTTCTGGGGTGAAACAAATTAATGCTCTAGGTAAAGACTTCTTCCCTAGGAGCTTGGGTTTTTGTTATTCAAAGACAGCTCCAAGCTAGGGGTTATCTTTTGGAGTTTAAAGGTATACGGGTGTTTCACAAAACGTAAGCCGAATCGTTCCTGAAAAAAGTGTGCGTCGCTCAGAGAAAAGGTTGATGCCGTAGTGGTCTCTGCAAAACAGCCCATTTAAGGAAAATTACCAGCGTTCAGTATAATTAGGTCATTAATTACTTTTCAGTAGATTTTCAATTGATCATTTTAAAGGTGTGGTTTCAATTAGGTACTTGGTGCAAATCGTAGAAATATACTAAATTTACCCACGTTACAATGATACAAGGCACGCAGTGTTTTACGGCGTTCCGGAAAATGGCTCGATTTGTGCACGCTTCGACGTTTGTTTCTCGTCGGAGCACATTTTAGCGTCGGCAATGCGGCTCCCCTTGGCCAAATCGTGCAACGTGCATGCACCGCCTAGCACTGCACGTAGAAGAGGTATAAGAAAGCCTCCTGGCTGCCACATGAAGTTTGACTTCTTGACATCGATGCTAATGTGGACACACACACCCCTAATGGAGTCTTCGATGATTCGCATCAAGTTTCTAATTTACACCATACCTTTAAAATTATTACTAAATCAATATTTAATTACTGAAAAGTAATTCTTGACCTCATTATGCCGAACGCTAGTCATTTTCCTTAATGGGCCCTTTGGCAGAGACCACTACAACACAGTGGCGTAACTAGATATGACGGCACCCATGGCAAATGAAATTTCGCGCCCCTCACGTAGCCCCGCTGCCGTTTTTTTCCATAGGGCACATGTTGGGTGGACTCGGCATGGCGCCCCCTCCCAAGTGGCGCCCGGGGCACTTGTACCCCCCTGCCCCCCCCCCCCTAGTTACGCCACTGCTACAACATTATCCTTTTCCCTGTGCGATGCATATTTTTCGCAAGAGCGACTTGGCTCGCGTCTCGTGAAAAACCCTGTGCACCAAACGCGTAGAACCCTAGCTACAAGTAAACGCAGAAATGTCAGTCTTGACGATGGCTGCAAGTGGGCTGAGGGGCAGTTCTTTGGTTGTCTGTACTCTCAGCGAGGAGACACAGCCTGGCGACGGAGGTGGAGCACTGTCCCAAGTGGTGATGTCCCTGAGGGAGCGGGTACGGCAGCTGGAGCAGCAGCACCAGAGCGCAAACCTGACAAAGTGTCTCATCTGCATGGTGAGTTGCTCCACTGCACTCTCGTCATGAGGTTGCACCTGCCAGGGGTTCGACCCGGGTTCCTGGCGAGAGACAGCGCTTTTCCGACTGTCTATCGGACGTGACGCCACGTCTCTTTGCTGCGAGACTGTCGTCGACCAATGAGAAATTTTTGATCCGTTTGAGAGTCTACGACTGGACGATAAAACTTTTTGCTAAATTACCAAAGGACCAAGGAGCATGCTTGAGAGTGCGGCGGTGCCTGCTGCCGTAGCTTTTCAAAAGCAGAAATGGAAAGCGAACGTCACTTTACGTGCATGATTTTGTCAGTGTATCTCTTTGGTCATTTACGCAATGTCTTTTATACCGACAAGGCGAGCTCGTATGGCACACCTACCTATGTTCCCAGCATGTTTCTTGGTGCTTGGGTAGTTTGGCAAAAGGCCTATACTTTGGTGAAAGCTTCTCGCCTACCTACGAACGGCTCGCAGCCATGAATGTACAACGAGTCCCCAAGAAAATGTAGTGTTTTTTTCACCCCAGAAGTGAAGTACCCATCGCCGAAGGCAGCTCTAGGGGCAGCGGGTGACAGGTTTTCGGCATACCGGCAGACGAAATAGATGAATAAGCAACAGGCAAACGCCAATGCACCCGCTGCCCTCAAAACGAAAGTATGGCTAGCACACGCGCTTGTGAACCAGTCGATGCTCCCGCTCAAGCCAACTCGAGCAGCCGACACCACCAACACCCCGACACGCCGATTGCGCAACAACTATCAAAATAAAAAAAAATAAAAAAGGACCAATGAGAAAACAAATTTTGAAGACCGAAAGTTTTCAAGCAAGTACCCACGGATAAGAGATGGCACTCAAATAGCAGACCGGAGGTCGCTCGGAGGTTCCGGGGGTTGATTTAACCCCGCAATCCATCTTTCTGTCGCAGGACTCACTTGGCAGCAGACGATCCACCTTTATCGGTAGATCGTCTACTACCAAGCATGAAAGCAGTTGTTTGAATAGCTGCTACGTCTGGTCTAACCTTAATATGCACTAACCGCAAACGATGTAAGCGTGAGCCCTCGCATTTGATCGTGCCTGTGCTGCATGGACGTTCCTGCAGCGGGGGACCAATTAGAGCTGCCCGCCTGTGCTTTCAGTGTTAGTTTGAGACTAAGTGTAACGGTTGTTCAAGGTCAAGGAACGAAAGAGATTTAACAATGCCGCTGTCTTTATCCCATGCCAGGAGCCGTACACAGTTCCTGTGGTGTCCGTCTGTTGCTGGCACGTTCACTGCCAGGACTGCTGGCTCAAGACCCTGGTAAGAATGCAGAGTCCATTGCAGAAAACTCATAAAATGTTCAGTTGAATATCGTTGAGATACGATTGCCGCCGATAGAAATTAAAGCTTCCTGAAGGTACCTGTAATTCTAGTATGCACAATGCAAGCTAACCACCTTTCATAACAGAATGTGCAAATGGGCTAGTTGATACTCTATTACCACGTAAAAGTGGCAAGAAAAAAGAAAGAGGACAAAGAAGTGTTCTGTTTGTTCATTCATACTTCTTCGTCCTACTTATTTTCTTTTCTAACTTTTACACTTCCTCTTATATAGGGTCAACTTTGAATTGGTCCAACAAGTTGTAAAGACGGTTGTCGTCGCTCTTGTTGCTCAGCGAGTCATTCTAATGCATGTTGTATTGAGTTTTTAAAAAGGTTGCCTCTCTTTTGAGGCAGGCAGGCGTTGTCATGTTTCGGCGCACATTCTGCATGATCGGAGGAGACATTTGATGGAGGTGTCATTGACATGCACATCTGTTTCGTGATGGATTGCATCTTCGCATTTACAGGGCGCCAAGAAGTTGTGCCCCCAGTGCAACTCCATCACAGCCGCAGCAGACTTGCGGAGAATATACCTCTGAGGCCGCACCGTCACCTGGAACCCCAAACGTCTGAACGTCTTCCATAAGTGCCTCGTTCCGGCCAACATCGTGCCACGTCCGGAATCGACCCCAGCACAGACACGCCACCAACCGATCCCGAGCGGGACCTTGTGCTTCATCCAGCCGATCCCAATCGAGACTTTGTGCTTTAGCCAGCCGATTCCATTCGAGACTTCATGCTTTATTGAGTCCCATCACGACGACGTATCAAATCTGTGGCTCGGCTGGTGCGCAACGACGTGCTCGACGGCTTCCGCGAGGTTGGCAACAATGGCATCAGGCTTCACGGTGGGGTGGCTGTCGTCGGAAGGCCTGCGGTGGAAAGCGGTGCGCCGTTACTTTCGTGCGGCGGGGCTGGTACCCGCACACAGCAGTGACGTACCGGTACTTTCCGGTGCGCACGAGGACTCCGCGGAAACCCGCGCTCTGAGCCGCACCCACGTCGCTCGAGATGTCGTCGCCAATCATGACGACCTCGTCGGCGCGGAGGTGCATGTCTTCGAGGGCCATGTTGAAGAACTGCTCACTGGGCTTGCCGATCACGATGGCCCGGCGCTCACAAGCACTCTAGTGGGGTGGGACAAAAAAAAAGGGGGACGGGGACATGGTTCCCCAAACAATCCGAAAATCCAAAACACCGGATTTGTTTTTACCCCATTCCTCTATATCTTATTCTCACCACTTTTGAGCTTAGGATGTCGCGTTTCTCACGGCTTGCCCGACTTGTTACAAAGGGCTTTCCGAGACACAGATGAGCTCGAAAACAAGCGGCTTGCGTGTGCTGCCATCTTTCGGGTGGCCAAGGGATTGAAATTATTTTTGTCCAGTGTGGCGTTGTACAGCCTCCCCCAAAGTAAATGACGTAACTTGCAAAGTTTGTTATTGAGTGTCGCCTCTCTTTCTTTTGCAGCTATGTTGCCAAGGGCCTTCAATATTTGCCCCGACTTTACAAATTGCGTGCGCATGTTTAGCGCACAGAAACTGAAGATTCTACGACTTTCGAGTCTGCTTTGGCAGCATTTACAGCGGCGGGGGCTGTACAATATGGCTGTCGATAAGTCACACTCTATCGTGGACGGAAAATGGAGGGATTCGTCCTTCCGCCAAAGTGGCCACGTTGCCTGTGTTACGAACCCGTAAACTGTGAACTTTCCAGGCATCTGCTAGCTGCATGCTGGTTTGTAAACAGTGTATCTCTACTCTGTATAGTTCTTCCAAATTAAAGTGCGGAGTTGCAGGTACTGCCACACTGGTGTACGCTGCCTCGCTAATCCGACCGGATGTCTAGAACTTCTTTTGGATCGAGGGGCAGTTTTCCAAGGCACTGCCAACTCCTGACTCTGAAACGACCCACTTATGGTCCCATTTTACTAAGAGCAGCTAACACCAAATTTTACCTGCACCGGCTTGCACTGGTGCAGAGGAGTACAGCACGGTAGAGAAAAGCGGAAAAGAAGTGAATGGCCTGTCATGGAAAGAATAATGAATGCCTTTTTCACCACAAAAGTAAACTGTACGTCTCCAGGTGCTCGGTCTTCGCCCATACGTAGCACTAACGGTCAGAACCAGATGTCACGGTGTCGGAGCTTGTCGTTGCCTTGTTCAAAAGCTATACTTCGTTTCAGCTTCCGTCCGAGCGCAGCCAAAGGCTGAGGGACGGTTTGCAACTTCGGGAAGAGCATTCCTACACACCACAAAGTAGGCCACAAAAGTAATTCTTTTAAAATAACTGTTTTGTGCGTAAACATTGCATAATATACCAGATGAGTACTGCTGGGAATGATTTCCAACTAAAGGAATTAAATGTCTGAAGTTTATGATTTATTATAATATGTAAATTCATCTGGTTTGGTGAAAACACGTACATCTGCTGGCAACACGGCTGCAGCGCTCGGTTTTTCTCTGTGATTTCGTCCCTGTAATGGCCGAAGCATGTGCTTCGCTGCTTTCCTCACCGAGTCGCTTCAAAACGTCCTTTCGCAAAGGCACGTTTGGGCGTCAGGCGCGAGAGGTCGTGATGTATGTCTACTTTCAAATTCGGCGCGAGACTTCGGCCGCGTCGTACCGCGAATTCGTTGAAAACAAGAAAAGCGTCCGGGCCACTACAACTCACTGATACGCGGCGAAATCAGGGCACCCGTTTACCTGCCGATCACATTGAAGGCCGAGAAGCTGGTGGAAAGGACTGCGCCTCGAGCCCTGGTATATCCAGACAATACAAGGAAACATCAACGGCCGGGTCATCGGGCACCTTGCAATGTGTACTTACATCTCGAAGCTACGCCGAAATGCCGAACAGGTGGAAAGCTCGAACACAGACGCCAGCGGCCAGCCTACGTACTGACATCCCCTGCGACTAAATTTCAGAACGTGAAAAGGCACTTTTTAAACCTGTAGCAGACGATACCGTTGATACACCCGTAGCAGACGAAATACTCGGCGAGCGCGGGCGGCGCGGACGACCAGCGGCGCAGCGGAGTGATACAAAAGTGCAGGCAAGATCGCGTGACCTATTGCCGGCGTGGGATTGGCTCCGGCCACACGTTGCTTTGGCTGCGCTCGGACGGAAGCTGAAACGAAGTATAGGAGTGGTTTTCTGGAACCTTAGAAGGGAAAATAGTGCCAATTGCTGGTAGGTGACACTAGAGGTCTGCATGGGTACGGGCCAGCCCCTGGCCCGCGGGTTCGGGCTTCACGGCTACATTCATGAAGGGCCCGGGCCTTGCATTCGACTCTACAAAGCAAACCAAGCCGGCATTCACTTCTTTTTTTTTAGCAGCAGTGTTTCTGGAAGTTTGTTTGGGACATTGGTGGAGGGACTATAGTGGGGGAGGCCCAGATGCTGTGCAAGCATGTGTGTGTGTGTTTGTAAGCGTTTTTGTACGGTTCAATGTGTGTGTGCAGTGAATGCTCTTCCAAAGCGCTAGCGGCGCGGCGTTCGTTTTTGTCGCCGGTGGCACTACCGTCGTACAATCGCTTCTCCCCGTCAACACGCACACATCTGCGCCTACACAATGCGCACCCTCCCAGGCGTAAAGCACCTGTACCTACGAGTGCGTGCGTCCACAATGTGGGAGAAAAGGTTTCCCCGAGGCGATGGTTTTCCTAAGAGATTTCTCACAGACCACCGCAAGAGACAGCGGTATTTTTTATCATTTTCTTTTTTCAATCGTATGCAGCGGGAATGGGCTTTGTCCGGACAAACTGAGACGTTTTTCTTTTGCAATTTTGACATGTGGCTTTGTTTACTGCTCCTTGACATTTTTATTTTTCCATCCTTTCCGATATGCGGGTTTGGTCGCAAAAAAAAGGACGATGGAGGTGATTTTTTTTAGTGAGTTGCCTAGGCCTGCAGATTGGTCCGACTAATTGACTATCAGGTACCGTAGTCAATGTGTGTAGCAGTGGCAAGTGAGCTGCCATGCCGCACCATTTGTGAGCTCCTCGTAGTGGGCCTCAGTAGACCCGTGAAAATTGGCATCGGGCCGGGCCGGCTGTCAGAAATGGATAGCGGGGCAGGTCTGAGCCAAAGAGACAGCGGGCCGGGATTCTAAATATCGGCCCATGCAGACCTCTAGCTGACGCTATTCATCTCCAAGTGCCCGCGGGTTTTGTGGTCGTCATTTTCTCATAAAAAATTTTTAAAAATCGCTTAAAACATTTTAGTTGGATAACGACAAGCTCTCCAACTTTGGCATCTGGTCCAGATTGCCGGCGCTACGTTAGGCCGGAACTCAGCGTTCGGCAATGCACAGTTTATATTTGCAATAAAAAGAAAAAAAATTGTTTTTTTCTGAAACACCTTGTAATTTTGGTACCGAGTTTTAAGATGGGCTGCACTCGTAAATCGAATACAACGGTGTGCATCTGGTGCAGGTAAATTGAATGTAGAAACCGCATTACAAACACATTCTTTATGCTAGAGCATCTCAAATGGTACCGCAGGAGATTGCTAGGGCTGCTAAAAGTCTATTTCGTTTTCTCGGCGAACAGAAACACGTGCCAATTGTCACACTAGCTTGGCGGGACCATCGGCAGCATCGCTTGTGTGCTTGCGTTTCAGTATTTTAATGACTCTACACGTAAGCTTTGGCGACAGCGTAGCAACAGGTTGCCCTCTGAGTATGCCACAAGGACGACGGGAATTTCACTTGCCTCCAGTGCAACTGCAAAAGGTCCTACGTCTAGCACCAATTCACCGTGTTCCCTGTAGAACTTCCTGTAAACGAAAACAGAAAGCATGTTTGAGGCCACGCTTGTAGAAAAGAGCAGGTTCTGTCCCTCTTAAGGCCAAAACTCTGCCAACACTGCCCAGAGGTATTGGTGGGAGAGGGAACATTTGCCACTTTGGGTCATCAGTGGCCTGAACCCATTTTGCTCTTGGCCCTTAGACAGTTGATGTTGCCGATTCGCCCAAATCACTTTATTTGCCGATTGGAAGGTGCTGGAATACAAGGGGTTTATGTCAATAGTTCTACTTTATTAATGTAGTTATACTTAAACTATTTACTTTAGTTTTTGTTGCTCGACCCGCTACAGGGTGTCTCAAATAGCGGCCAGGCTCTTAAATCAACCGCAAATATCGGTTTCTTAACCTATTGCGCTACGATTTTGTGCAGCGTTGACCGCAGGTGGTGCAAACTTACCCAAGGAAAAAGTAAAAAAAAGAAAAAGGCTTAACTCCTATGGAAACGGCGAAACCACCGGTCTTCGAACAATAGGGCGCCCTATTGTTTGAATACCGGTGGTTTCGCTGTGTTTCCATAGGAGTTAATTTTGGTTTTCGAGAACTCGGGGGTGCACGAGGGGCAGTTTTTGGCGTGAGCCACGACTGGATGGAAGGAGTTCTGAGAAGGAGACGAGATCTCCTTGGCATGCTCACGGAGACGGTCATTCACGCAGCGCCCCGCCTGACCGATGTACTCGGCCCCGCACACAAGAGGAATACTATACAACTTTCTTGTGCAGGGCCGGAAGCACTGCGCATGTTTTTTTGTGCATGTGGGTGGGGGTTCTGGGTTGGTGACTCGCTTGCACATGCCTTCCAATTTATGTGTGAAAAGAGCTCTGGTGCCGAATCGATGAGCAAGCGCGCACAGTTGGTGTGCTGTGTTGTGGGAGGAAGGGATGCACGCAAGGCGGGTAGACCAGGTCCCAGAAGGGGCCTCCTTTGGGCGGCTCCTAGACTGCAGGACGAGTTTCTTGCTGATGTTATCTAGGAGGTCCACCGGGTAACCTGCCCTTCGGAGCCTGGTAGCCTGCAGCGACAGGCTCCCTCTGATCTTGTGATCGCAGGACTTTTTGCAAGAGGAGGAAAGGAGAGTGAACAATTCCGGACTTAACGCTATTTGTGACACCCTGTGCATTATATTCCAACATGGCAACCATCACACGAAAGCATTCTAGAGTAGTTGTGTTGCAGGTTAAAAAAAGTAGGACATGTGCCTCTCACAAAGCACTCCGCTTTGTCCACTTCAGCAGAACAAATGCTGGAGAAGGGGAAACCGTCAATTAGGCGAGCAGGGAGCTTTGTGAGAGGATTGCTTGTCCTGCTTTCCTTAATCTGCAATAACAATTTGTTCTCACCCTTTTCCAAGTGACATCAGGACTGCCTCTGGATTGCCAATGAGCACCCGGAAAGCTTGGTTCAACCTCTCGTAAGTCATGTGAGCACCAGCGTCTCCAAGTACGACACAGTTGGGGTTTGAAGTGTCGCAGCCGTGGAACTCTGACTCCACATCTGCATGGTTAAGTAGTTGAGTCATTAGAATGCGGGGACAAAAAACATCTTTGGGTGGGTCAATTTCTGTGCAGTCGTTTATGTACGCCATGGGTTGTCGTTTTGGTCACGTGATCCCTTAGGCCAGCCCGTGGGAGTGAGGCGGTACCCGCGAGAGAGGCATCCCTACGTTTTTTGCAGGGGATTTGCAAGAACACATTTTACGTTAAAAACATCCTGAAAGACCCGACTTATGCACTTACTCGGGTGGACAAGCAGGTAGGGGCGGTACCCGAATTCTTGGACGAGTTTCCTGGCCGCGGGCACGCACATGAATATGTCGTTCTCGTAGACATCGAAACCAATCCGATGCAAGAGGCTGAGCAGCTGAGCTTTCGTCCTCTGCGTCTCGTTCGTGATGAAGCGGAACGGTATTTTCGACGTGCGTAGCCTGTAAAATAACGGTTTGTGTCTACAATAGATCACGTCGGCATTTCGTGGTTTTACGAAGTACGTGCATAATACTACATGCATACATCTTCACGGCTTCTACGGAACCTGGGATGGCTTTGGTGTCTCCACTCTCGTAGAGGACACCACAGATGTCAAGCAGGAGTCCTCTGATGGGCTTCTTCAACCACGGCAGCATATTTGCACAGATATCTGATTCTATTAAGTTCAAACCGGTCTTACGACAAGCGCCAGAGCTCCAGTGACTTTGGAAAGAAGCGATGCAGCCATGAAGCTCCCTCGGATGCAGCTGATGCAGACGCCACCGCAGGCGCAGATCAAATTGGCGCGGACAAATATCGACTGGCGCCGACTACGACCTGGTATCGGGCGGTAGCTCGTGCCATCTGTCCTAAAAGGCTCGACCATCGTCCTTGGCGCGTAGCAGTGAAACCGAGTCGAACCTTTCTCGAACTTTTCACAAAAAGTGCGGAAAAGTCGAACCTGGTCGAACTATGGTCGAAATGTAGTCGTCTGTGTTTTGTCCTCTCTATGTTTTATACTTTCTGTGATCTAGTTGGTCGAACTCGAGCCTCGACGTTTGAAGCGGCTGCAGCCAATCAGGGACGCGATATTAGGGAGTTTTAGAATAGCGCACGCTAAAGCTTTGCGTACGCAAAGAATAGCGTCGTCGCCACTGCGCATGCTCCGAACGCAAACCAGGTTTTGCGCTTTGCGTGCGCTATTTCTCAGAAATAGCGTGCGTACGCAAAGAGTCTTTGCGCTTCTCCAAGGAGGATTCGTGATGTCAAGTTGGCTAAAGCCAAGACGAGCTGAGTTAAAAAAAATGGCGGCTTTCAGGATTATGGGGATTATGTCGGCGGCTGCTTTGGCGGCGTCGTGAGTGCGACGTCGGCAGCATCCTCGCGACTGCGATTTTCAATATGGGACGACATTGTACTCGGTTTGGCAACGATCACTGGCAACTTGATGCTTGTGACGCGCGAACATTTCTCGGCGAAGGTCAGTACACGAGACCTTTCTTGCCGAAGCGACGCAAGCGGACGCGACCGGTCAACCGCTACTCTGGACCAAAAACTCGTGTTTTTCTGAAGTTACAGCATTTCGTGTGTAAAATAAAAATTGTTACTGTATCTTGGTGGCGTCGCAAGCGCGAGATGCTTTTGCGTCGCGACGGAGAAACGCTATTCTAAAACTCTCTTGCGTCGCGTGCGCTATTACAAGCGCTAAATTTACCGCTAGCGTGCGCTAAAATTGCGTACGTTATTAGGGAGTTGTAGTAGATCGTTTTTCTCCTCCGCTACGGTATCCCCGAAGAAAACGCCGCAGCTGCGCAAGCGCGCCGCCAGCCTTCTCTGCATAGTTCAAGGTCTTGTGGCGGATTACGGAGCGCTATCGGCTGCTTAGCGGGCTGCGGAAACGGTCTACTACAATTCCCTATTCTAAAACTCCCTATTTTCACTTGACACCCCTAGAGCACTATATAGCTCCTACGGAGCAGAGTAGCGCAATCCTTTGATCCGCGTGTTTTTCCGACAACATGGCCGACAGAGCAGCTCCTAGCAGCTCGGCGCGAGTCACGTGGTACTCAGGGTTCCAGGAGGCGGCCCGCCCTATGGGAGAATACATGGAGATCGACGCAACACGGCTAATTAAAAAATAAACGGCGAGTTCACACTTTTCAAAACTAGTCTGTCGTGAAGTTGGTAATGCACTAAACACTTTATCAAAGTTTTAATATTATCAGATGCGTGTGCAAATTTTGAGAAGGCAATTTCCAAGGCAATGGCGTTTGAAGCAGACGATTTTTGCACGCAGCAGAGATGGGCTCTTTGGGTTGGCCGGAGCGGGTCACGTGGACGCTGTGACGTTGCCGCGTCGTCTGCTGCATGATGCCGCTCGTGCAATTTTTAAAAACAAATAACGTCCTTACTTGGCACAAAACTCAGCGCAAATGATTCTAAAATGTTCCTTTATTATGTAAAAAACTATTGTCGTTCCGTACATCTCCACAACATTGAAGAAACAACGATTTTCTCACGTTCCCCATGCCAATCAGGGACTCAATGTTTTCATGTGACACCCCTGTGGTGGTCATGATGACAGCTAAAGACTTGGTTCTGGTTTGAAATGGATCGTTTTTGGAAATAAGCCTTCTCAGAAAGATGAGTTAGTATTCTCAACACAATTCAAAGATATAAAAACAAATTTTTAGCTCGTAGGTGTAGGTGTGCGTCTAAATAGTGCAAGACAAATCAAATTGAATGATGATGATGGCACGTGATGGCAAGTCGGAGCAATTCGGTTGCTGCGTGTGAACGCGGGCGGCCCGTGTTGCTGGTGTTGCGGCGTCAAGTTGCTGCGTGAAATTGCCCTGTCTGTTGGTTTGTTTCACTTTGTGTGCGAGCACTACGATCACGAGCATAAGTGCAGGGACGCTGAAAGCCTGATAAATCCAGCGAAGCGGCCAAGCCAAGCCAAGCCGAGCCCCACAAAACACGGGACACGGGTGAATTCGGTGGACAACGTTCGGTGGAGTTGGTGGAGTGACGGGGGTGTCCTTCTCCTTTCTGGACCTATTTTCCCCAGAAAGTGTGCCTGGCGAGCGTGAAAGCCTGCCCAAAGTGTCGGGCACAGGTGTCGGGTGGCTCATCATGCCGTCGTTCTGCTCGGCGGTCGGCTGTCGGAACACCGGCGGACGCGACGATGTAGTTTTCCACCACTTCCCGCGACAAAAGCAGCTCTTAGCTCAGTGGGTCTCTGCAGTGAAGAGAGCCAACTTCACGCCCTCCCCAACAGCTGTGCTTTGTTCGGATCACTTTCGTGACAGCGACTATTACCAGAATGTGTCGCTTATGCGTCGACTGGGGCTCTCTGTCAAATCAGCCCGACTAAAACCCGGCGCCGTCCCTTCGATCTTTGACCACACAAAGAGCAAGCCACCGAGGGAAGCTTTCACGAATAGGACGAGGCGTGAGGTAAGAGCTTGACTGCGCGATTGACCTTTAGTGTAGCGCATCGCGTTGTCACTGAGGCTTGAGACGTAGGTGCGAATCAGTAATGAGTCTCCAAAGCCACCTAGAGGAGGAATGCCTGGGGCTCCCGCGATCACGTGCGCTTACGTCACCGCTACTCGGCCTACGCTTCGGCGACAGTGTAGTTGGTGTAGTTCCGTTCCGGCTGGGCAGATGGAGCCGGTTTGCTTCGGCGTGTTTCCTTTTTGTTGGTCTTTCAAACGTCGCACAAGTTGTGAGAGTTCTGGGTATTGTGTTCGATGATCAAGTGCCGTTTCCGCCTGATACAACAACACATCGTGCAAATGGGTTTTTCTACCCACATCCGTCTGATCCCAACGGGCTGCTGTTTATTGTGATTGGCTCAAGCAAGACGATCAATGCTTCTGGTTCACCGAATTTCAGGCTGACACAGAGGGCCAGCGGCAAATGCTGTGTGCGTTGTTCAAAACCATCAAAGCCGCCTACGACTTGCAATGTGACCAACTGCTGCGCTCTGGATACAAAGTGTTAAGGAAAGCCCTTTGCCCATCAAGCACTGACAAGCAGAACGTGAAGCTTGCTCTCCAGATATTTAACAGCTCTCTTCCCAGTGCTCTTCCATGCCAGTGGCATTCTGTGCATTGGAGAGAAGCACAACCTGAAATTTTCAAGGAGACTGCCACTTTCATTGAGATTACAGCAACGTGGTAGAAAATCGTGAATGTGAAGACACCCGGCAAAGGAAGCAGGCTGAAAGATTGGTACCAAGAACCTGTGCGCCCGGCTCCAGACGACTAGAAGGTGGATTTTTTCTACAACATTTTAGACTGGTTGGATGAATGGGAGAAAAATGCCAACAACTGCAAATTGACCGACAAAACTAATATCGCACTACACCGGTCAACTTACGCGCTTCTCGGAATATGCAGGTACTGCTTCGAAGAGCTCAAGCTGTCCTACGTCCTCCTCAAGGTACCGGCGACTGGTAGGTTCCTAATACCCTGTGTCTATACGACAGCTTTATGAAAGGGAAAACAAGCTGCGGCTGCAAAACACACTTGCACCGATTGGCGAAGCTTCTGGAACAGAGAGAGATGCGAAATAGGAGGAAATGCAAAAACGAGGAGACGCGCCACGCCCCAGCTACAACATAGTAGAAACAGAAGATGCCCCTTCAAAAATAAGAGATTTTCCCCATTCTAGCCTATGTGGCCGGATATGTGGTGTACGCGACGGTGAAGAAGCTAAAGTGCAAGAACTGCAAAAATGCCCTGACAACAGACCACACGATCGCAGCTTCCACCGGCCATGAATACTACCACCTCGTCAAAGACATTGACAGAGGAGGCCTTCTGTACCCAACACTGACTACAGTCAATGCTGTTTCACACAACCGTGTTGTTGTTGAGGAAATGTCTAAGCGGGTGAACTTCTTAACGATGATAACCAACACCAGCTGGTCACGGACCTCACACTGGACTCGCTGGTCGACGAGGATTGCTCCGACTTAGATGTGTGTGAACAAGGACACACGAGTGAGGTCATGCTGAGGCATGTGTTGTGGTGCTCTACAAATATTCTACCAAAAACTTTTGCCGCAAACTCAACGACGAAGTTGTAGAAACAAACAACAAATCTATTTTAAAAAAAGAAAACTGACCACGTTAACAAAAAATAAAATATGTGAATATGCTAGCATGCACAGTGACTACCAATTTGTCCGAGATATTTAACGCGAGAGTCAAAAAACGCGCGTTTGTGCCAAAAAACTGGAGTAATTTCTACCCTTGAGTGCCTCTCCGGGGCGCGCTTCAACATTGCCTAGGCTGACTAGAATGACGTCGCGCACGGAGCCACCGGCCTTCCGCTCTAACTGGCTTTGGTCTTTCCGCGCACGAGCGGGGGAGGCGCATAATGGTGAGAGGGAGTGATCACGTGTGAAATAAAGCTCTGCCTCAGTAGGCTGTGTTCTCTTCAATGGGCAGCAAACGACAACTACACGTGTATTGAAAGTCGGAAGACTTGCTGTCCTTTATGTGTAACTCTTTCTCTAATCTTAAAAATGTTTTTTTTTTTTTTTATTATTATTGCACAAATAAACTATGCATTGCCGAACGCTCATTCTCCGCCCAAATGTTGCACTAGCGTTCCGAACCAGAAGCCGAAGTTTCGGAGCTAACCGTTACCTTATTCAAAAGTTATGATTTTCTGAAATTTTCAATGGGAAATAACAGTTATTATTATTAAAATGGCAGCCGATGAAGCTCTTGAATACATGGAGCCGAATGGTGCCAGTTACCAGAAATGGACCCCATTTTCCCATTGAAAATTCCAGAAAATTGCTTCTAATATTTCAATAACGGTTAGTTCTGAAATTTTGACATCTGGTTGGGACTGCTAGCGCAACATCTGGCCGGAGAATTAGCATTTGGCGATGCATATAACTTAATTTTGTGGGAAAAAAACACCACATTTTTGGGCAGGGACATGCTGTACGTATTGGCCGCGAGTTCTTCGTTCGTTGCGGCTCGTCTGGCACTAGTCGGTCGACAAGACAACGCATATCCGTTGCTAAGACTTGCGGGTGACACCGAAGCTCGGCACACTGGCACCACAACACTCCCGGTGCAAGGAGCGGACAAACTTTCTCGCCGCGTTAGACCCTCCGAGCCCCTACTTTCTTCAGATCCAGCCCGCCCTTTGGAGGTTTAATTTTGTGCGACACTATATGTGAGGGTTTCATATGCGCGTTGCTGTCCTCCAATGTTTTGTTGCCCACGAAAGGTGCACGGGTGGCTGGAAGGAGCCCTTTAGGCCGAATGCAGCGATAAAGTGACCTGCATTCCAGCTACACTACTGCTCTTAGCATTGCGTGAATGTGGCACACGTGCTTGCCGTCGTTGCTTAATGTCGACCCAGCATTAGTTTTGTCCAAGGGCAAGTTTGATGCAATTTGTACTGAAAAACGATGGATTTCGTTTATGCTTAAGCGCTCGTTTGTGTTTGGGCTAAGAGCCATGTACATATTTTATTCTTTTCAGATTCTTGAGGAGTTGCTAAAGAATTCGGCTCCCACTGAAGCTGTCCCAGCACCTTCAGGAAGCCAAGACCACACAGCAGCCGATTTGACGTCGGCACACGCTGTCGAAGTGTCCAAAGCAGCCTGTCAATGTCCAACAACTACAGACAGGCCTGCAACTAATTTGACGCCGACAGAGGTTGTCAGATTGTCCGACATGGTCCGTTGGTCTCCATTAGTTACATGCGAGCCTACAACTGATGCGACGTCAAATGGTGCTGTCAAAGTGTTTAAAATAGTTTACCAGGGTCCAGTAACTGTAGACAAGTGTATCCAAGTGGCAGTGCATCCAGCAACACGATGCAAGGCTTTACAAGTGGTTGCAAGAACAGGCATGCCATCAAAGTCGGCTCAAACGCAACCTCAAGGCGTTTCTGTTGGTATGTTCTTCTGAACATAGCATGATTTTTGTCAGGGTGTTCCAGAAAGCACTCTTTTACGCAGCGACGACTAAAGTGCACCGTTTTCTGTAATCTAGTATTTCTTGTTTCACTAAAACCCTTTACTGCATTTACAGACACTTACAGTGTAGACAAAATGAATCATGTTCTCTAATAACGATGATGTGGATGTCTTACACATAGGTGAATGTTGTTTTTTTTCTCTCCCAGGCATCCAAGTTGGTGGCTCGGATGACCCTGGCACGGTGTGGCAGCAAGATTAATGTGCAACTAATGTTAAAAACATGGGAGTTCTCTGCGAAGGATTGAAACTTTTATGCCTGCACATTGTGTGCAGGATAGCCATAGCGCTGCAATCATTGCGGCAGTTGGCAAATGTTGATACTCGCGTGTTTACTTTCGTCCAGCCAGAGGTGCCTCATCACTTTATATACACTGTTCACCCCCAGGTGAGAGTGCAGTGGAAGATGCACGCTCCTGGAACCAGTTGTACGTCCATCTTTCGCCACAAAATTGTACTCTCACCACCAGTGATGTGCAGAGCGTGTGGCGATGCGATAAAAGTGAGGCAGTCGATTGGTTTGGCAAGCGCATAGCTTCCATCGCGCTGTCAGCCTAGGGGTGAACAGTCTATAGTGTACTTCCGTCAGGCTGTGACTCGTATGTCCACGTAGCTTTGCAAAGTGTACATACCAGTTGATCGGTCCAGTGCAAGAAAACGTTGATACTTCACTCTTGTTTGAAGCAGACGTCGTGGCATTGCAATTACCCAGGTTTCTTGGTCGTTCTTGAGGCCGGTGCCGTACGTTCGAACAGATCAGTTGAAGAAATAAAAGTGGATAATCTAATTAACCATCTGACGTCAATTGCAGTTCTACTCCTGGTAAAATAATATGATTACGGAAGAGCTGGAGTGAATGTGGGAACCTGCCAAAGCAGCACTGCCTTGGTGAGGAATAAAACTTGCCATATGCCAGACCTTTGCTGATTTTTTTTGCACTGCTGTTTGCTTCTTTACATAAGCAGTTCTACTCCATCAATGCAAAACAGGCACCAATAAACACTGCTTGTACCATAGCAAAACAAGCAAATCTCTTTCTAGAACTACAGGAACAAAAAGCTTTGATGTCATAACAATCTCTTTGGGGCTTATCCAATGACGCACCTCAGAACCATCATTGTGGGAACAACTTGCAACACGCCAGGAAGAAATCTAGCCAATTAATTGGAGCTACTTGTTAAACATTGATTTTGCTGTCTTGTTGACTAATTCCTCAAAAGGTTTTATGGCCTAATATGGCCACCAATAATGAGATCCGAGGATGCTATTGAAATTAAGCAACTGCCGTCTTGTCAACAGGGGGTCAACTACAGGGTGTTTTCACTGACGTTAATTTTGACCCCCCTTTTTTTGTGAGCTGTTTGGCGTGTCCCGAAGGTGAGCATTCCAAGGATTTACATGACTCTCAAATGTGTAGAGCGCAGCTTGTAAGTCTTAGTATGCTGACATCTCTTCAACAGGTTGCGATGTAATCCTTCATATTAGTAAATTTGTTTGAAAAAACAAACTAACAACAAAATGGCGGATTGACGTCAGGTTCTGCATAGCGCATGACAGCCTTTGTCCCAAGGGCTTGCGCTGCCGAAGTGGCAAGAGACCCTACCTGCTCCTGTCTTTTACAGCTGAGCTGTTAAGGGCTAGTTTCTCCAGTTTCGTGTCCGGTACCAAACAAATGTCAACACAAAACTCTGGACAGCTACTGCCATCTATGAACGATGGCAGCAACCTTTCCAGCTATCATAGATGAATGGATAGTTGGGCGAGTTGGTGGGAATTAATCGTAGGAAACAGTGCGTAAAACAAAAGAGGATGAAGAAGAGACGCACAGGACGAGCATACAGCTTCGCTGGTCTTCCTTCTTCACCGAAGTGGAAAGGCTGAAAATCTTTTCTTTAATACTGCTGCAGAGAATGAAAAAGCCATGCTAGCTTTGCCAGCATCGCTCAAAGTCAAAAGCAAAACTTGAGTAACAGGTCCCGCGGGGTGCCCCTGGATCGAGTGTCTGCCTTCGTGGCTAAAAGAATTCCGTACGCACTGCACCAAAAATACTTTCAGCCTTTCCACTCTGGTGAAGAAGGAAGACCAGCGAAGCTGTACTATGATGGGAATGAAGTAACGGCCGTCCGCAAGTCGGCAAGCCAGAGTGGAAAGGTTGCCACGATCTATGAGCGACGGCGGCAAGCAGGCGACCGGCAAACACAACACTCTGGACAGCTACCGCCATCTATGAGCGTCGGCGGCAACCAGAGTGTTGTTTCGTCATTTGGTACCGGACACGATCCTGAGGAACCTAGCCCTTAACAGCTCCGCTCTAAAAGTAATCGATTGCGAGTAATTTAATTGCTTGGAATGAGCACCGTACAAGTCTGCATGTCACTCACGTCATGGCGCTGAATCCTCAGACACGATACAATTATGCTCGCACTCTGGCGACTTGTTTTCACTGTGTCGCAATTTTTTTTTTTTTTTTAGTTTGAACGGAAGCGGTGTTTGCCTAAATTCGAGTGTTTCCAACTGCTCGATCAGGATCACATGGCTTATGAGCTCCGTTTGCGTTACCAGCTGCGACGAAGTGACGATCGCGTTCATCGTCTGCAAGCGTCTCCACAGGATGGGTGAATGAATGGATGGATGGATGCCCTAACGGCTGTGCCCTTCATTCACAAGTGTCGCTCGCCAGATATCGACAGCGCAAGAACGCACCGGCTCCCTACCACCAGTACTGGAGAGACAGAGCAAGTGCCCTCCTCTTCCAGGCTCGTACTGGCGTCCCTTACAACACATACAGTTCTGCAGACGGCCTCAAGCTATCCGAAAAATACATGGCTGTTCTCTGAACGAGCATAGGACCTCTGTGCCGCTGGTATTTCTCTTTCTCGATACCTAAAAACGAGGCTTTGGGTGTTTAACGGTTTGTTTATTTTACGTTTGTCAATTCGAATCGAATAAATTTCGTAAAAACATAATGAAGTTGGGAGGAAAGATGTGGTGCTAAAGCCCCTAGTTACCAAAGCCTAGAGTTCTGATGATCACTTCTTGGCGAGCGCTGCCCGCTTGCCCTCGCCCTTCTTCGGTCTGCCCTTGCCGCGCAGACGTCGAAGTCGCCGCATCTCCTCCTTGAAGTCCTGGTGCTCGTCTCTGTAGAGTCCGTGCATCCGGAGTCGGAACATGAGCGTGGTCAGCTGGTGGTGCGGAGGGTACCAGGCAACGATGTCCGGGTTCAGGTCGTTAGGAAGCTCGCTGAAGAGAGTGACCACGCGCTGGGACTTGACGCTCGTGGGGCGAGCTACCTCGCCGAAGATGCGGGCGCTCAGCCGCGCCATGCGCTTGGCATAGTTCGAAAGAGATGACATCTGGTTTGATGTCGCCAAGGACGAAGTTGAACGTTTTCTTTTTGCGCTCGGAGATGAACGAAATGTAGGCAAAGTGGGACTTACTAGGAGCAAGCGGTTTCAACGCCGGAAGGCCGCTCTAGGCACAGTGGCTTGGCTCTAGGGTTTGGCCAGTTTGGCTTGGTGGCTTGGCTTGGCGGCTTGGCTTCGAACTTGACTTGGCTTCGAAGTTGAGTAAAAGACTCGATTGACTCGACCCTTTTAGGTTTTGTAGCGTTGAACTCTCAAGTTTTGCTCAGCTTTGAACGTTTTGAAGATAAACATGACTTAGCTTCAACGATTACTTCAAGATTATAGTCATAACCAAGAGTTTTGTTTTGATTATGATTCAGCGTTCATGTAACATAGTTTCGTTTTTGGAGGCGCGTAAGTTTGAAGTCTTGGAAGACGCATCTCTTTCACACCTTTTAACCCATCTCTGGAATTGACAACAAAAGTAATTTAAGGTACTTTCTATTTCCTCAGCTGTATGACGAAGAAATGCAATGTTAATTAACCGTAGATCTTCTTAATGATATCAAAAAGTCTTGAAATACCATGTTTTGTTAGGTTTCCAATTTTAGATTGAGTTGTATAAAATAAATCAGAAAGAAATGTATTTTCGATCACTCATTGTTTCTTTATCCTGGATCTCCCAGTGTGTGACCTTCGAGACCAGCTCCCCAGATGCCACAGAAAGGTCAATATTGCAGTCTGAAAGGTTGCTTTAGCTGAGTCCTTTTGGTTAATAATCAATAAGTTATTGGTATTGGTATTGATATTTATTGCGTGCCCAAAACACCGTGAAGAATGTACTCAAAAGAATTCATTAAAGTTTTCACCTCTGTCGCCATTAATGTTTCCACCCCATACTACATGTTTAGCATTAAAATCACCTGTTATGACTAAGTATTGACCTTGTTGACTTCTCAAAATACCATCTAACTCTATCAGTGCTCTATCGAATTCTGAAACGGGGGTATGTACACATTGATAATTACAATTATCATATTATGGTATGAGCACTCGACTATACATGCCTCGCACCTACGTCACATGATGACGTCAAACACCGGTATCCACCATGCTGGTGGTTGACTCGAAGGGCCCTTCACAACGAGAGCAACGGTAAACTGTGCCGCGATCGGCTGTAGCAATTACTACGTATCCCGACGATCGTCCGATCGTTTCGTCGGCATGCCCCGCGAGACAGAGTAACCGCCAAGAAAGTACGAGCGGCAGGAAAGGGATGCCGCTGCGGATTACCGAGTTTGCGGGACGCATTTCATACCGGCGAGCGACGTCACTTTTCTGCCGTGGTTTAAGTTCGCGCACGCCTTTGCATCGGCTTTTTCCCGTTCGTGGTGTAGATGGCCTTTGCCCTTCGTTACATAACATCATTTTCCACGCTTCGAGCGCACCTTCGGGGCTCCCGGCCGAATACCTGCACCAAGTATGACGCAGAGATCTACGAGCGGAAGATGACCAACTCGAGCCAGATCTGCGAGCGGAATATGCGCGCTCCAAATGGAGCGCTTTTGGAGCGCTCGATATCTGCAAGCGGAATTCACTATTAGGCGCCTGTTTCCGGGTTTCGCGGCGTCGGCATCGGCGTAACCTCCCTAAATTTAGCGGGAAAACACCATCAATTCCAATTCCCACTCCTCTACGCTAAATTTAGCGGGGAAATTCAGGTTATCCGCTATACTTAGCGGACAAATTCAGTTCTACGCTAGATTTAGCGGGAAAATTGACGTCACGTGACCTCAAAACCAATTCGATTCCCCGTTGCATGACCTCAACTTCAGTTCAATACCCCGCTAAATTTAGTGGGGAAATTCAGTTTTTCCGCTAGATTTAGCGGCAAAATTGACGTCACGTGACCTCAACACCAATTCAATTCCCTACGAACTCAACACCAATTCAGTTTCCTACGACCTCAACACCAGCTCAATTCCCTACGACCTCAACAGAGTCAACACCAATTCCATTCCCCGCTAAATTAACGGAGAATTGAATTGGGGTTAAGGTCACGTGAAGTCAATTTTCCCGCTGAGTTCTAGCGGGGAAACTGAATTTGTTCATAGGTGACGTGACAGCAAGTCATGTGACGTCATTTTCCCCGCTAAATTTAGCGAGAAAACTGAATTGGAGGAGGAGGAGGAGGAGAGGGAACGGAAAAGGTGGGGGCATACCCTCCCCTCCATACCCCCCCCCCCCTCCGTCCCCTCCCCTCCTCCTTCTCAAGAGCTGCGCTCTAATCTCGCATTACAAAGATTTATAAACGACTTTCTTTTTCTTTTTACATATTATTTTATTGTCACGCCATCGGCCACTGAGGACGACGCACACTGGGTCCGAGCCCTCTCCGTACTCTGGAGCGGGCTGCCGTTAGGGTCTTCGATACGAGCGAGAGAAGGGCCTGACCCAGGTGCAGTCCTTGGTCGGGCACGGGTTGCGCCAGGAACGGGCCCTGGCTCCGGCCTGAACCTGACGCCCGGTCTCGCGGGCGAGTGCCGCCGGCACCTTTTCTTCTCGTCCTGCCGCCACTGCACACACGCGCTTCGAATGAGTTCGCAAAAAAAAGAAAAAGGAGTGTCTAAAGCCGCAGTCAAACACACTGCTCGTAATTACATCACACAAAGGACTCGGTGTTCACTGCATGCATGATGACAGACGTTTTTGCGGGCACGCCTCAATCATCTTCGAAGCATAGGCTTGCTTCATACAGTTTTTTACAGCGGAACTGTTAAGGGTTAGTTTTCCACTTTCGGGTTCGGTACCAAACAAGTGTCGACACAAAACTCTGTACAGCTACCGCCATCTATGAGCGACGGCGGCAACCAGACAACCAATCTGGTTGCCGCCGTCGCTCATAGATGGCGGCAACCTTTTTCTCTCTAATTTATTTGACCTTTAAATTCCCACAGGTGGCTTTAGATAAAAAGAGGGGGGGGGGGGGTGCAAAATTAAAATAAGCAGCAACCCGAGAAGTAACAAGGATATGACCAACGCATCCTATGATTCGGTGCCACGTTTTCGGAGTTTATTTTTTGCCCGGAGGTCATCGGAGTTTATTTTTGTTGGATTCCCGATTCCCTGAAGTATGGAGAGTTTATTTTTTTTTTTTTTTGCTACGTTTCCAAATGTTCAAGGTTGAAAATAAAAAAAATATATATATATATATTGACCGGTGGGTATAACGGCTGCCCTAGATTTATAACGGGTCTGTCGCAGTGTCAGTGACCGGAAAATAAATACGTAAATAAAAGTAAACAAATAAGCCTAGAGGGGGTTTAGGTACAGATATTCAAATTAGAGTTAAAAAAAACTGAAATGGTTCAAGAAATATATTTTATTTTGAAATTGGTTATTTAGATCGTACAATGATTGTGGACCAGAAAACTCACCGGGAAAGTGCGGAGGAAGTTAAGCCTACGCACACAGAATGCTAGAACGACAGTATTCAATGGTTCTGACACAGGACACAAAATTTAACATGCATCTACACAGACACGAAACAGGTGGTTAAGAATGGTGATGCTGGCGATGAGAACGTGCATGTATTATGTTATGGCAGGGTACTGTCAGCTAGGAATCAGAACGGATACGATGAGTTTGCTGAGCGTCGCGGTGCCGTGATCCTTTACGCGCGCTTATTTTTGCGCCGGTAGCGGTGCTGGAAACGAGCCGCGGGCAGGGCGTCATCGGGAGGACCACGGGCCGGTCGGAAGGCCTCCGCGGGCCGGGCTTCGGAGACCTCTGATTTATAAGAATGCACGTGTACCACATGACACTGGCGCCCTTCTCATTAGTAATATACTAACTGCTCCCACGACAAAACTTTAAGAATACACATTAAGATCACCGAACTCCTTGACGTAGTCGTTGTAGAGCTTGTTTTCTTTTCATCCTATTCTACCGCTTCTCCCTGCGGCTGCGCGGGGTGGAGTAATGCGATAAAATGATCAGCTGTCCCTCCTATAAAGTAAAAGAGCTCATGCCTTTCACGGTTATTAAATCACAACCCTACCTTCCTCGGAAGTTCGATCTGGAAACCAGAACAGTGCTTTGCGTCGTGACAAGTTCGTTGGTCAATACTACAAGATTTTGATGGAATCTGGAGAAGCCTTTCCTGGTGACCGCTGAACCTGTGTTCTGACCAAACTTACTTGTAAAAACTTACTTATAAAAAAAATGTTTTTTTTTTTTAACGTTGTTTTTCAAGTCCGGAGCTTTTCGGATAAATCCGATTTGAAAAAGATTTTACCATCGAGTTTTTTTTTGTTTTTTTTTCGGATTTTATCGGACTCATGTAGGAAAACACGAAACCCTGAGTATAAGAATCCGTGTGTTCGGATAAATTCGAGAAACTCCGAGAAACACACGCCGGCAAAATTTTGTTCAATTCGGATTTATTCGATAAACTCTGAATTTCGGTGTACCAATGCCTCCACCCCCCCCCCCCCCCCCCCCCCCCCCCACACACACACACACACATACGCAAGAAAAAAAAAGGTAATTAAAATTACGTTTGATTAACGCACAGGGTCAATGGTCCTGAGAAAATGGCACTAGAGTTCCCTTTAAAACCTTAGACCATTGACAAAAGGGATCTTACCGCTTACCTCACAGGTTTTGTTTTTGTAACAGTGAAAGCTATGAACAATAGAGATTGCATAAAACAGGGAAGAGGGTGAGGAGGGACGCAAAGGGGGGGGGGGGGGGGTTGAAGCTTCTCTATTACGTCCTTTATCACTCCTCCTCACGCGGCCCCAGGGTAGGTTGATGGAGTAGGATAGGAGGAATACAAGCTTCCCAGCGGCTACCTCCAAATCCAGGAGTTTGTGATTTTAAGGTATCGACGTTCATCGAAGAAACAATTATGTGCGACTTTTGTCGTAGGACTAATTAATATTGCAATTGAAAATCGATGGCACCAGCGCCAAATCCAGCTGAAGAAATATTAATTGATACAAACGCATTTTTTTTAAATCTAGCATACGTTTACACCTGTATATTATTTATTTATTTATTTGTAATGGAAAACACTGCGAAATTAAATTCCGAATTTCGGAGAATTGGCAATTAAACAAAAATAAACTCCGATAAACTCCGAAGTTTTGGCAAACAAAAAAACTCTCAAAACAATCTCCGAATTTGACGAACAAATAAACTTCGAAAACATGTTGTAATATGACCAACGTGACGGGACTGTCGTGCAACGAAGAAACAATCCTGACAGTTGTGTACCAACTTGTTTTTGAGGGGGGGGGGGGGCAAACCAGAACACCCCCCCCCCCCCCCCAGAGCCGCCCTCGGTATCCCTTGGGTGCCGCCGGCCAGTGTTTGCCGTGCCCAGTGGCGGCTGTTTCAGGGGGGGGGGGGGGGGGACACATGCCTTGCTCCTTTGCCACCCTGAGAACTGGGGGGGGGGGGGTAGGCGCCCCCCTTGCCCCCCCCCCCCCCCCCCGGTTGGTAAGCCCATGAAGCCTGAGACGGTGCCCGCAGACTGTCTTTTGTATGATGTTTAAGCAGTTTGACCGCGGCTTCAAGGCTTATTACAGTCGGTGACAGGCTAAGAATTCGGGAGAAGCTCCGCCCCTCAGCATGCGTTCGTTGCCTTCCACCGTGCTTTGACATGCCCGTGCAATAAAGTGTCACAAAAGGCAGACAGCTTGGCGCAAGATCTACAGCATATACCTGTCGACTACTGTAAGCAGAAATATGACAGACAGAAATCATTGGAGCTGTTGAGGATTAGTCGTTATTAAAACCCAACTAAAAAAATAATAAGGAGATGGTTGGCCAAATCAAGGAGAAGGTCGCCAAAGAAGTTGTGCATGCAGAAACGTTTCAAGTCTGGTAGGCTCTTTGTCAGTCTGTGAAAGAACGCTTCGTTTTCATTTTCTTTTCAGACTTCTTTTTTTCCTTTTCTTTCACAGACTTTTCGTTTTCACTTTCTTTCACAAACTGACGAAAAGCCTACCAGGCTTGAAACGTTTCTGCATACACAACTTCTTCGGCGACCTTCTCCTTGATTTGGACGACCACCTCCTTTTTAAGGGCAAATAGTTTTTGAATAATTACTCTCGAGTGTCTTCTTTTCATCCCAGGTGCTGTTATATATATATATATATATATATATATATATATATATATATATATATATATATATATATATGCGTATATAAATAGACAAAGAGAGAGAGAGAGATACATTTTTTTGTCTATTGTCGGATATAATATTGCCTGTGTTCATTTGACTCGTTGCAGAGAGGTGATCATCCGCTTACGATAGAAGGACGTAGTTGAGATACACTGTGGTGGACGTGTGAAGATGCTACCGAACCCAAGCAGCTCCGACATGTATAATGGCTTTGCGTTGAGTCAATGTCAAGGTGACGCGAAGTTTATACAGTCATGTCTCGTTAATGTGGACACCACTTTCGGGGACAAACTGGGGAAAGACATGCATTTTTGTCTCGTTATTATGGACAACTCACATTATGGACAATTTTTTGGGGGAACGGAGGTGTCCATACTAACGAGACATCACTGTAATAGCTATAATCGTGATGCACTTAGGTCTTGACTTTTTTATTCATCTTTAGGAGTGCGAAAGGTACACCGAACAATAGACACCATTCAATATTCACGTGCCGATTGTTATAGGATTAAATTCACTGCTCAATGATCGCACGACTGATACCAGAGAACTTGTAAAGATCAACAGTATAGAAGCTTCGCATCCAGAGCTTCCTACCTTCGATAACGCTTCCGCATCTCGTGAGCACGCGAAGCCAAAGCATGACGGAAGGCGACGTGCTGGAGGTGGAGCTTCTCCTGCTATACATTTTCTAAAGGGACATTTATAGCAACTGACTTTAAGGGACAGTTTTAGTAGATCGTTCCGTTCGAGTAATTCCGTTGCAAGCGCAAAGGGACCGGCGAAATATAGGGTATACCGCTATCGCCGAAATATCGGAACGATCTACTAAAATTTCCTAATCACGAACCCCACGGTCGGACACACACAAACGGAGAACTTACGGGCAAGGCAAACGACAAGGATCCAGACTCTTAGCATCATCGAATCTTTCCCTGGACGCTTTGACTCAAAGACCCCGGCCTCTGGATGATAACTTCAGAGCGGGCTGTACGCTGGTATTGGTTACTCATAATCGCCTCAAGGTTTTCTTATATATTTTTTTTATTACATTCATATATATCTAGCTATTCTCCAAAGGGGCGTAGATGTATGGATCTGGTATCACGACATTCGGAAATGAAAGGCGGAAAATACGGACAGGGTATGAGATTCCAAGGTATCGATTCAATTCGCGCTCAGTTGACCAAACCCCATTGAAACGTTTCTTTTTATGAACGCAAAAAAAAAAAAAAATCTAAAACTTGTTTCGTTTTGTTTTGTGAACGAGTATTTCGGTTGCGAGGATGCTTAGAAAGCTGTGCATGTTCTTAGATTAAGTATCTAGACGAGTGTCTTTTTTTTTTTTTCGCTTTTCTTTTCCCGGTGAGGCGTTTTGAAAGACCTAAGGAAGCAAGGGACACAAAAACACTTCTCACCTTTCCTCTATTCATCTGAGCATCAGAAGGACCGCCGCTATGACGCCACAGTCGCATGATTGCTACGAAACGGTTTTCCGACAGAAACGGGAACGATAGGCAGCGCATCTCTTTCGGCGTGCAGCCAAAGCACCTGCCAAAGCCGTCGAGAAACTGAGGGAGACTCGAGGGCGCGCGGGGACTCCCTGAACGCAGAGCTCTGACTGGAATGATCAGAGGGTTGAGACAAAGCTAGCTCCCTTTGTCTCCACTGGTACCTATTAAAGGAAAGCTCAGCCATTGTCGAGGCTTCAGCGGCTGTTCAATTTTTGTCGTCAATCCCCGCTTGACCGGCTGCCACCGGGTGTATTTCAGCGCCGAACGTACAGGCGCTCCGCGAGAAACTGCAAAATCAAACGTGGCTGAAACCACCGGGTCGGCAGGACGTTTGACAATCAGTTGGCGGGATAAACGACAATAAGCAATATTTATTTCGTTTCATCGAACGTGCAATATCGGTGTTGACTCAGCAATCGTTTGCCGATGGTATGGAGTAAAAATAAAAATCGAAGAGCCACTAAAATCCTCTATGATAACTCAGCTTTCGCTAGCTAGATTGCACTGGAGATCTTCGGAGTCACGCGCTTCTATAGCCGTGACTTAGCGCTTTTCATGTTTCTTGATTGGGCCCGCGTTGGCTTCACGTCAACTGCGCTCTGACTGCAGAAAGGGGATGCCAATCATAATGGGGACACCTCGAAACGGAAACATTCTGTGTAACTCTGGTTGCACACTCCGTGTTTCTGCAGCATGCCTTTCACACAAGGCGCAGTTGACCACACGGATCATTTCAATCCCGAACCACTATTTATTACATTTCGGTATAACGTCCAAGCTCGGTTCCCATGGAGATCCAAGCTGCCTGAGCAAAACGAATCGGAAGAGCGGTGTCGTTCCCAAGTGCCGACGTCGTGTCCAGGAGGTACTCATCTGGCGCCGTATTGCGCCGAAGGGTTGTCGTCGCGCCGAACCTCCTCCGACGACTGGGACTCGTCAGAATCTGAGTCATCCGCCCTGCCACTGTATCCCTGGCCGCCATCGTCACGACGGGACTCCGCGTAGGCGGCGTTGCCCTCCTCGTCCGCGGACAAGACGGCTGTCCAAAAGGAAAAGTTTGGATGAATGAAGTCTTTGGGTATGACATGGTCAAGATACAACACCATCGCGCGTTGAACCAACACCACGTACAATAATCAAAGACCGCGTACACTAGCGTTTTGACGTCGGTGATATCGAGCGCAAACACAGATTGGACGCGTTGTCAGCGTTCGGAGGGGCGGGGGGGGGGGGGGGGGGGGATGACGAGACGAGCCTTTTTTGCAGGTTTTATGTTGCAACAAAATATATGCATATGCTACAAGTTCCGTTTTCGTCAACATCATCCGTTCTCCGTTCACCCCTAAAGGGGCCCTGCAATAAAATTTAAGCGTCTACCTTTTTTACGGTTTCCACGTCTCTTGGGGTTCGGGCAAGCCAGCGGGCACGGAGAGAGTAACTAAATATCAGTGCGTCATATTTTAACCGGACGACGCGGAAACCTCCTCTACCGACGAGGGCGACCCGCGGTACCGAAAGCGCGCGATATGTGACGTCTTTGGTCCTGGGCTTACTACTCGTCAGAGCCGCTAAAAGCTTCTTTTTAGTCGAAATACAAAATATAAGTGGCGCGAACCTATTCAATTATTTATAAAAGTAGTTTTTGTTCAGTATTTTAGATCAGAAAAGAAACAAATGCAGTTTATAAAGTACGAAAACAAGAAATGACCCGTCGACATACCCGCCACCAAGCGGTGGAAAAGGCGGCGCATACTAGAAAGGAGTAGTGGGATCAGGCGCCGACACGGAAAGGTCCCGGATGTACGCGACAGCGCTGCGGTCGTAAGGACAGGAGGATCCGAGCGGCTCCGAGCGTTCCGAAGGCCTTCGGCGAGAAGCTTTGTCTTGCGGTTTAGCCGTTTCGCGGTATGGCAGCGCGAAGTGGCTCTCATTCTGAACTGATCTTTACCCCGTGTTTGCTGTCGTTTGTGGCCAATAAAGTGTCATGCCGAGTTATTGTTTAATCGCGCAGCAAATGCAATGAGAGCCGATCTGTCTGCCCGCTGCATACAGCCTATCCAGAACATGCTTTAGTAGCGCCCTCTCGCGCCGTCGACACGGAGTGCGGCAGCCGTGAGCGGTCGCTGAGCTCACTACCCCTCCTCTAGTTCACGGCCACTCAAGCAACCAAGGACGTCATGAGGGAGGTTATTTTTTGCTTGTTTTTGTAATCTTAATTTGCCTATAACTTTTAAAAGAAAGCGAATTTCGAGAAAAGAAAAGTTTCACTAAGTTACTACGTTCAGTGCGCTCAGGTTCGGTGCAAAATAAAAACCAGTAAAAAAGTCCTTGCAGGGCGGTGCCGTGGAAGCTACGTGCTCGTTTGACCAGTCACGGTGGTAGGAGTAAAAACGTTTGTTTGATTAATATTGAGACCTTTGGCCCTACGGCCTATCTTTCGATACGCGATTAGGGTCCCGCCCATACCCACGCACATAGAGCGGGATCAGGTAATTGAAAGGGAGGCGGTTGATTAATACTGTAGCGCGTAGATTACTCCGTTCACCCTTTAGTTGACAGTTTCGCTAAAGGACATTTCGTCATCCAAATCTCTTCTAAGACTTTCAGGATTTCCAAAATTTAGGTTTCTAAGACTTATAATTTATAAATTTCTTCCAAGACTGTTCAGTCAGAAAGGTCCCGGCTGCCGCCCCGAGGCTTCCCGGAAACTCCTTTCAAGTGAAATCTCTTGATTCCTTCATACGAAATGGCTGCTTCCAGTTAATTTTGATTCTTGCGCCATTTGCTTCCTAAACCTACAACTGTCACGCCTGTCGGGGTACAAAGTCACTGCTTGTCGGCCCGAAGCGCGTGCTTTTCTCATGACTGCACTAAGTTCTGCCTGGACGGCACTGTTGTGTTTACCACGTCCAAAAAAAGAGATCTCTCCCCTTGTATAATGCCGTACGAACCCTCAAAGAAAATAAATGATGATGATGATGATGATGATGACGTCATAGAAGTGTCATGCTGTCGACGGCCGCGATCCTGGCGGCGTCACAGCAGGGGTGGCGGACGCGGCAGACGCCTGTTCTGCTGCAGGTTGCTCTCCAGCTTGACAGTCCACGGGGGCTTGGGCAGCCAGGGGGCTACAGCGACATTGCCGTTTGCTCGTGCTTTTTGCCGGAACTTCTGCGACCAAACACCAGGATCGCGGCATCCGACAACGTGACACTCGGGCTTTTGTGACGTCATTTGTTGCCACTTCGGGACCGCTTTCGATGATACCTTTGCAATTTGCCAAGTCATGCTGAAACGGAAGTCCAAACAAAGCACAAAGTGGTCGTAGCATGGTGCCTGTCTCCGACCGGTGTGCTTAGCGCTCTATTCCTCCCATCATGGGAGGAATAGTACGCTAAGCACACCGGTCGGAGACTCGTTACAAGCACCATGCTACGACCACTTTGTGCTTTGTTTGGACTTCCGTTTCAGCGTGACTTGGCAAATTGCAAAGGTATCTCTACTATAGGGGGCTGGATGGCGCACTGAGCAGACAGGTTTGAAGCCACCGGAAGTAAGCGGCTTGTCCCGGAAGTGAGAGCTTGACAGGCTTTTCAACTCCGTTCAGGGCGCTGGATTTTTTCTTGTCATCTCAAGAGAGCCTGCTTGTTGCGGAGTAATAGTGCATGCGGACCCGAGAAGTCTCCTGGGAAGCCACTCGGTGTGAAAATTTTGAGATTCTAGTTTATCAAGTGTGCGTAAGTCCCACGTTCAAATGCCTTATTCTGGGGATTTAATCAAGAACGGGAGTATTAAAACCCAATCAAAGACACAAAAAAGCATAGACCAAAATATCGACTGAACGCACTATAGGAAGCCCAGCGCACGCCCGACTTCCGGGACAAACATCGAACTTCCGGTGGTTTCACTTGCGCCAGGCTCGGAGAGTAGCTAAGCGCCATCCAGACCCCTATAGTAGAGATCAGTGTATACGACCTCAGAGCCAGCGAGAGCTCAGGAGCAAGACTCCAAAACGGGGTTCAGGGAGTGCGCTTTTGCACAGCGTTGATGACGTAGCAGATGCACCGTAGTTTTCCTTTTGAAGCATGTTATATCTTAGCTCACACTTGACAGCCGTTGTCCGTACTCAATTTCATTCACGCGGCGAGGGTACAGTGAGAGACGGAAGACGAGCAATCCTTACCAGTCACAACGACCAGAAGAACCATCAACTTGAGCATCATGGTGCGCCTCAGCTACAGCCGCCGAATCCAAGGTCCGAATACGCACACTCCGAATGCCGACCACAGTCCTTCGATGATCCCTTTTAAAGAACGATGGACCTAATGAAACCACGCAAAGACTGGACAAGCCCTAAGTGATTCTTCACCGCTGACATCAGGTGAAGCATGTTCGTCGGCTACCGGGAATGGGCGGCCTACCGCTCAAGATCCAAATTGACCACGCTTAGCGGCGAACACGACTTCTGCAAGGGTTTGCGGGTATGGCTTCTTTCTTGCTGCTCGGTTAATTGCTCCTGTTGTGTTCTGGTAAAGAGGCCTCCTCCCGTCTTTCTCGCGAGAGTCACATCTGGCCGCCTGGTATGCTCCTCCGCTGCTGGCTGGGCGGACCGCGAAATTGCTTCCGAGAACCGTAACTCATTCCAACGAAGAACGATGGCTCCCCGCTCGCAGGGTCGTGACTCTCGTCGAGCAAGGTGTTCGTCTTAACCGCTTATCAGTGTCGGCCCGCACAGTTGGGACCCGGCGCGGTTTGCGTGCACGTCAACTTATGGTGCACGTCCTTGAACGAAGACGCGATGTCTGGTTCCTTTTGGTTGAAGGACAAACGCAATCGAATAGACCATTAAAAAAGGTACAGCCGGTAGCATCCATCCATCCATCCATCCATTGGGCACGAAGCGTGTGGCTGGATTGGAGTCCTCACCAAACTCTGACGCAGCACTGGTTCTCGATCCGAGCTGAGCCGAGTTCAATCCCGTTGCATATGTAGCCCAGCAGGGGGCTACAGCTGGCCGGATGTGAAACGACAACACTGTCCATTGTGTATATAAAGGCCAACCCTAACCGGGGGGCGTGTCTGTACTTCATGTCAGCAGCTGAGCTGCAGTTTTTACAATAAACTGGTCCAAGACCAAGCCTGGTCTTGTGCTTTCAATAATGGCGACGAGGATGGGATATGCGGATGACTTATCTCGACTTCCATTGGAAACGACGGCCGGTGAAGAGCAGAAAATAATTTTTTTTTCACCACTAACAGAAGTTTCGCTCACCGCATAGGAGGTGGTGGAAGCAACAGAAAAGGATGAATTGCTAAACGCAGTAAGGGACATGACATGGCGAGGCTGGCCCAACGAAACCGAGGATATTTGTATCGCCCGTATTTCAGCCGTCGTCACGAGCTCGCTATCGAGCAAGGATGTTTGTCGTGGAATTCTAGAGTCATCATTCCGTCGTCGCTAAGGCCGAGCGTTCTATCACTCATGCACGAAGGGCATCCCGGTATTGGCAAAATCAAGATGTTGGCTCGAAGTTGGATTTGGTGGCCTCAGCTTGACTTAGACTTAGAGGAAATAGTGAAGCGTTGTGAGGTGTGCCAAAGTGTGCGAGGGTCAGCGCGGCCCATTCCGCTTCAACCGTGGCCAATAGCGGCAAACCCCTGAGAGAGGGTTCACCTGGATTTTGCAGAAGTCGAGGGGAAGTCACTGCTGCTGATGGTGGACACCTACTCCAAGTGGCTGGAGGTAAAGCTCATGAACACCACAACGGCGACTGCCATGGTGGAAGCGATAAGAAGTGTATTTGCGGCGTACGGCCTTCCCAGGGTGGTAGTAGTAACAGATAATGGCCCGCAGTTCAGGTCACACGAGTTTGCATGTTTTGTGAAGGAGAACGGGGTTAGCCACCTATTCACACCACCATATCACCCCCAGTCAAATGGAGCAGTGGAGAGGTCAGTGCAGACCACAAAAAAAGCACTTTTGAAGGCCAAACTCGAAGACGAAAAATCGGGTTGTAAACGAACATTGCAGCACCGTGTCGACAATTTCTTGTTTTCATACCGAACAACACCCCATTCATTCACAAAAAAAGCGCCAAGTGAACTGTTTTTGGGTAGGAAAATTCGGACGATAATCTGGAAAGATAAAGTGGAACGAAACAAAATTAGGGCTGATAGAAGGCGAGGAACAAGCCGTGTATTTTCGCCGGGTCAGGAGGTATATGTGCGAACTGTGCGAAATGAAAAAGTGAATTGGTGGCCAGGCAAAATTCTAAGGGGGGTGTTAAATGTAGCATTCTTGGTTCGCGTAGGAAGTGCAGTGAGGTTTTGTCATGCTGATCACCTCCGATGTAAAGTGGAAACGTCAAGGGCGACCTGGTCCGATCTAAAAATTCTGCCTGAGGAGGAGGAGGAGGAGACTAACAAAAACGTGGGTAGGCAAGATTCTCCGGAGGAAGAGAGGGAAGAGGGTCCGATTCCTCCTTTCCTAAATCCGATTCCTCCTCAACAGCCAGAAGGACCCGCTCCCCTACGGCGATCCCCTAGAACAAAGCAAAAGCCTGACAGATATGGTTATCCTTGATATTCATATGTGTGTTGTCTCCAAAATAAGGGAAGAAAAGTGTTGCATATGTAGCCCAGCAGGGGGCTACAGCTGGCCGGATGTGAAACGGCAACACTGTGCATTGTGTGTATAAAGGCCAACCCTAACCGGGGGGCGTGTCTGTGCTTCATGTCAGCAGCTGAGCTGCAGTTGTTACAATAAACTGGTCCAAGACCAAGCCTGGGGCCCTAATCTGGACACTTGGCGAAAGAGACGGCGAGAAATCTGGCGGCCGTGATTGGCCAACGCCGCACTTGACCTTGGCGCTGGCCAATCAGAGCCGCCAGATTTCTCGCCGGCTTTTTCGCCAAGTGTCCAGATTAGGGCCCCAGGTCTTGTGCTTTCAATAAATCCGAAAGCTGGCGGAGTCCTCGTGTCCGATAGCTGCTCAAGGTACGCGCCCAAGCAACGGCGGACTCGGGTAATTACTGCAGCAGCCACTAGATCGCATGTACTTAAAAAAAAAAAAAAATCAATTCCGTGGATGAAAAAAAAAATACACAAGCTAAAGCGCGAACTATACCATCTCGTAGAACAACGTACCTCGGATAAATTGACGTCACGTGGCTTGAGGTTACATGACGCCACTTGACTACGTGACACGATGTGGTCACGTGACGTAAATCTTCCACAAAATTTAGGGAAAAAATTTACGTCACGTGACGATAACTTCCGCGCTAAAGTTAGCGGAAAACTTGACGCGACAAATCTTGGTGACAATTTTTTGGTGAAAATCGGCCAAATAAAAAAACACATATTGTGTCAAAAATATGCCTGACCGTGGTGAAAAAGATGGCACAAGAAGGTAAGGACAGAGCGGAGGAACGCGGGCGACGAAAGCAAAAGGGAATTATGCGGAGCCGTCTGCTTCTTGCGCTGGCGATGCAGTGACGTCCGAACACCGAGCTGTGATTGGCTCTGATGAAAAGGATAGTGGGTAGACCTCAATGCTAGCTGCCTTGAGGTCTACCCACTATCCGTTCAATCGAAGCCAATGGGAGCTCGGCGTTGACGTGAGCGCAATCTCTGCGGAAGAAGCAGACGAACTTGAGCTCCGCTTAGACTCCCCATGAGATATGGCGGCCACCGACCGATAACAACGTCGAAGGGCGAATCACAAAACAAAAAAGCGCAGAGGTCGTTGCTTATGGATCAACACACTGTTTGCAAACAAGCCCGTGTTTGTCCACACAAGACTGCGCGTGCGCAAAAACCAGATTAGCGTGAGGCGAAGCATCTGCGCCTGCGCCGTGCCGATAGCAGCGCAACCGCAGCGTCGTGACGTCATAGTCGACGTTTTCAAGGGCGATATCTGGGCGCCGCCATCTTGCTGCTGGTGCGGGTAGATCGTCTGATAGTCAAGCATTGCTGAGGCGTAGGTATACCCGCGGCCGTGACCTCGGCATGGTTGACTATCAAACGGTCTACGTACACCAGCTGCAGGATGGCGGCGACCAGAAGCCGTAATTGCAAACGCGTTGTTTGTTTCCGTTGTCAAACGAAATTGGGGAAAAAAAAAAAACGACAATGAAGAAGAGCAGAACAACCGCGTGCTACAATGGCTACAGCGCTCTGTGCTCGCAATGATTGCCGTGTGTCTATTCGTCTCCTCTCCGGCGTTCAGTCTGCTAAAGTGGAAAGAGCGGAGGGCTCTGTGGCCAGATTTTGGCTACGTTGTTACGAACTGTAGGCAGTGTAGTGCACTGTAAAAATGTTTGTAATATAACAGGAAGTACCCGGCAACTTTCAGTCGAAGTAAGGAAACGGTTGTTAGATTAAAATACAGACAAGCTTATCGGATAAAAAAAAAAAAAAAAACAGGGCTTATGTTATTCGTCGACAACGCAAGTCCTTGGTAAATGAACAACTAGTGTACACATACTTGTATTATCGGTTAAAAACAAAGTTTTCTTACACAAAAACAAACAAACAAAAAAACGTCGTCTTTCTTGAAACATACAATCTACAAAACGGCCCGTTATGTCTAAGAAAACATAACTTGTGTTATTCCCACATCCCAAATATTTTTGTTGAATAAACAGGGCAAACAAAAAAGATAACTGTAAGAAAAAAAAAACAGATTTTATTTTCATTCTTGCAAAACGGATGATCATTAAATGGATACTTCAACAAAATTTGAAATATACCCGTCGTGTTGAGAAATAGGCTGGATATGATCCACAATATCTGTAAATGACAATCACACGTTTGTATTTTGGGCCTGATGACTGTATTTTTCGTTATAAACGGCCCACTCTGACAAGCGCTCGGAAAGCAGCCAGCGGAGGGCACGTGACATTCGCCGCAATCGTGACGTAGATTGTCTCGGGACGAGCAAAGCTGCGGCGAGGCTGACGTCGAGAGATGGATGCCCCAACCGTTCCAGCCACCGAAGCGGCCGAAGCACGCCAGCGATCGGGCCGCCGCAACTAACCCCAAAACTGCTTTTGTACAAATTTCGAGTGACGGCTTAATCTTCTCTAATCTCGTAGAGGGAAAATAGCGGCGTCTGGGACACACAAAAGAGAGTCTCGGTAAGAAGGGAGTTACAGCTTCCCCTCTTCTCTCGTGGTGGACGGAGGCCAGACAGTTATCGTCGCTACCTACCAAGGTTCCTAGATGGGCATTACAAACGAGGAGTTATAGCGACATCCACCAGGTGCTCTTTGCTAATCGTTTAATTCGTTTTAAAATTCCTTTTTCGTGTCGTTTTCAACGAGAGATTGGCGTGTATGCTGCTCCCTTGAACACGGATAGACCAAGAAATAAGCGCCAAAATTTTGTTTTAGTATCCCTTTAAAGTGGACGAAGCCACAGTTAAAACAAAAATAATTTTATGAAGAAGTGTTCGTTCGCAATACAATGATATATAGTATATCAATATAGAGCAGACCTGTGTTAATCCGCAATACAATCACATCGACAGTTGCGACACGTCACGGCGAACTCGGTGCGTGAACGAAAGCGTTCGGAACAAAAAAAAAAAAAACATTTGACCATTTTGTTTCGAATGCATTTTTACAGCGGATGCAAAGAAATGAAGACACCAAACTCTGGACACCTACCGCCATCTATGAGCGACGGCGGCAAGCCACGTATCTGGTTGCCGCCGTCGCTCATAGATGGCGGCAGCCTTTCCACTCTGGCTTGCCGACTTGCAGCCCGCCATTACTTTTCATTGTACAGCTCCGCTGGTCTTTCTTCTTTAGAGCTGAAAAATTTTATTAATATTTTTATTCTGGAGAGAGTGAAAGCGCGTCTCAAGACACTAGCTCTTGCGTTGACAGTGCTACGACGGCATTTCGTTATCGCTTATGCCCTTTTGGACCCCCCCCCCCCTTTAAAATGTAAAATGGACAATACGAAAAGGGTTAAGGATATGCTAATACCCCCAAAACGTAAAACATTCTTTTTTCGCTTTCAGTCTCGAACCGTATCGGTAAGGAAGGCTTGACTTACGAGGTACTGAGGAAGTCTGGTTAATGAAGTGTACACAGTGCCAGTAACTGGAGACATTAACGCGTGCCTTTGTTAGTTTGCGCCAACGTTACTAAAACCCTCAGTTGGGAAACTCACCTTTGAAACCTGGGCCGCTGGCGTCCACAGAGACCGAGCTAAATACGATAACAGCGCCACCCTTTAGCGACGAGTTGAAACTTGAAAGTTGCTTTACATAGCTACTGCGAGGTAGCCCTGCGAGATGGCGCCAACGGCCCTTGCCCGGCTCGACGTGCAGCCGTGCAGTTCCCGGAGTGGACGCTGCGGGAGAAACGGCTGCGTTGCGATCGCCATTAGCTCGGTTCTCGAGTACGGATCGGAGGCACTTTTTTAAAGCAGGCTCTATGGCAGTTTCCCAACTGAGTACTTCTAGTAACGTTGGTTTGCGCCGATGCAGTATTTTTCTGGGACGTTCTTTAAAAGAACACCGAATGAAAACATTGTCGAATGAATAGCTTTGTTCTGTTTACGCTTACAGCATTACGCGATTCAAGTACTCAACAGTCACACCATGTATGAATTAACTTCAAGTAATTGCCATGTATAATAATGACATTGAATGGGTGTGTGTAGTGTGTAAATAAGCGTAAACAAAAGTTTCATAAAAATGAAAAAAAAAAAAAAGCTGTGGAGTAGTTTTGGTAACGCCTCCGCCTCGCAGGCAGCAGACGCAGGTTTCCGCGGGCGGCGAATGATCTTCAAGGATGGCAACATCGACGACAGCCACCCTACGCCCTCGAATCAACACCTGCAGCACCAGCAACAGCAACATCAACAACGAACGTCATTTCCAGTGGTGGGAAAAACCCTTTTCTTGCAACCTAGAAAAAAGAAAACAGATTGTTTTTTTTTGCAAAACTTCCAAAACAGACACTCGCTATAAAAAAGAAAAAAACAAAAAAACTCTGTGTTACATTTTTAAATACGGACACAGTTTTTCTGCTAGGTTGGGCAGCAAAAAGTCGGTCATTTTACAGAAATTACAAAAACCAAAAATATTTTTAACAAAAATTACGGAAACAGAGAAGTTGTTGTCTTTATTTGCTTACAGTTGTATTTCATAGTCTACGCACAAGCGCTGGCGTTGGCTCACTTCGCGACCGATCACCCCGACCCAGTAGGGAGTTTTCGTAGACCGCGTTTCCCCCTCCGCTAACCTCTCCCGCAACGAAGAAGCTACTACCGCGCCGGCGCGGCGATGGCTTTGACTGTAGAGTTCCGGGTACCGTAGCGGGTTGCGGAGAGCGTTGTGGGACAGCGGAAATGATCTACAAAAGCTCTCTAATGACGGGCAAACACCTCGAACGAAAAACTCTTTCTAAAAAAAATAATATATATATATATATAGCAACGTACGTGCGAATGCGTGTTATAAATATATATAAAAAAAGAACAGCGCACAAAAGACTGATGAAAGAATCAAGTAAGCAGGATGAGCACTCTATACTTCTTGTAACGTGTGTATTGGCCTATGTCCGTGTGTCACGTTTAGACCCCCGATGTTTGTAGTATACTTTCTCGGACCTATGCTGACTCTTTCATCATCTTCACTCGCTCCTACACATCAAAGGCATTTTAGGAGAGGAGTGGTAAAAGAGCACCAGACATGGCATAACAAAGAATGTTTATTCACTTTTTTCCTCTCTCCCTCTCTTTCTTAATTTAATATTTTTATTTCTCTTTTTAATATTCATATTAAAAAAAGAGAGAAATAAAAATATTAAATTGAGAGAGAGAGAGAGAGAGAGAGAGAATAAACATTCTTTGTTATGCCATGTCTGGTGCTCTTTTACCCCTCCTCTCCTAAAATGCCTTTGATGTGTAGGAGCGAGTGAAGATGATGAAAGGGTCAGCATAGGGTCCGAGAAAGTATACTACAAACATCGGGGGTCTAAACGTGACACACGGACATAGGCTAATACACACGTTACAAGAAGTATAGAGTGCTCATCCTGCTTGCTTGATCCTTTCATCAGTGTTTTGTGCGCTGTTCTTTTTTATATATATTTATAGACACGCATTTTAGTTCGTGTCCATTTCGCACGTACGTTGCCGTCTCCCAATTCATGGTTTCGTTTATATATATATATATATATATATATATATATAAGAAACCATGAAACCATGTATATATATAAAAGAAACCGGAAATGATCTACGAAAACTTCCTAATGACGGGCAAATACCTCGAACGAAGAGCTCTTTCTCGGATGGATATATATATATATATATATATATATATATATATAATATATTATATATATATATATCTGAGAAAGAGCTCTTCGTTCGAGGTATTTGCCCGTCATTAGGAAGTTTTCGTATATATATCTTAGAAAGAGCTCTTCGTTCGAGGTATTTGCCCGTCATTAGGAAGTTTTCGTAGATCATTTCCACTGTCCCACAATGCGCTCCGCAACCCGCTACGCTACTTCGTTGCGGGAGGGCTTAGGAGGGAAAAACGCGGTCTACAAAAACTTCCTACTGTGTCGGTAAGATCGGTCGCTGAGTGGGCCAACGTACGCGCTGAACTGGGTCCAATGGTACACCTGCCCGTTCCGATCTGGATGAGCATCGTACCGGCGTGCGGTTGTGTATGTACTGTGTGACGCAAGACCCCAGGTTAGCAGTCGTGCTGTACTGCCTAAATGCCTCATCTACAGCGTGTAGGAGTGTCGCGAAATACGCTGTCTAAATAACTAATAACCAACCGTTATGGCGTGAAAAAGAAATGTACACCCTTTATTACATTAGGAAACAGATTCGGAGATTTAAACAGCATGTAAATAACCGGTCTAAAAATGGCGGCACATAAACAAACAGCGCAAAAAAAAAAAACAAAAAAAACGACAGTAAAAGAAGTGCAAACGGAACAAGCGTTTCTACCTGTTTTTTGCGCGTCGATTGCCCTTGTGTAAGGTTAGGCGGTACGACTGCCTAACCTATACATTGAGCAGTGGAGATTGCATGAACATAAACAGCTATAATAATAATAATAATAATGTTTTTTTTTTCTCTCTATAAGATGCTCATCCAGATAAAGTCGAACCAGAGAAAGTCAAAGCAAAATCAGATTAGACGTGAGATATTTAAAGAGCGTGCAGTCATCTGCCACGGCGCCATATTGTTTGCCGTTGTTCGCAGCGCTTAGTCAGAGGTAGCTCCCAGTTGCTTTCTGACAAGAACAATTAGCTTCATTAGAAGGAATGAACGATTACGCATGTCCGACGTGCATTCCTAACCTAACCTAACCTGTTTATGTGCGACATTGAGCAGGTCGCAGTCAGTGGCGTCACAAGGGGGGGGGGGGGGGGGGGGGGCGGACCGTGCAGCGCTGAGGGGGGTGTCGCGGAGGGCCACGAGAGCGGGGGGGGGGGGGGGGGGGAGGGGGAGTCGCGGCGAGCCACGCAAGAGCGGGGGGGGGGGGGGGGGGGGGTGTCGCGGAGGGCTACCGCCACGGGTGCCGCCGACCCTCGTGACGCCACTGGTCGCAGTGTAATTCGCAATGCGTTGCATTGACACTCCAGCCTGCGGAACAGAATGTGCGAATGTGGATAGAGCAAAATTGTGGTCAGTTCTCACGATTTCCTTCCTCGGGAGATTCAAACATGAAACCAGAAGCTCGGCACTGCTCGCGGCCCATATTAGCTCGTTTATTATTTTTTTTTTACTCGTGTATATCCATTGCTAGCCGTCAAGATATGAGATACGGACGGTGCCACAGATGTGTACCTTGCGGATATCATTGCCTGCGGGTTTACGGCTTGGCCCATCCCAGCAGCTTTCTACTCTACACGACCGGGAGAGCCGAGTATGGCTCATACGTGACTCTAGTCCATGCCTTCCAGTCAAAAGCTGCCATAACTCAGTTGCTGTCACTCGATATAGGAGCAAGTGGCACGTCGAACTATACCTGGCGGCCGTAGTGGTCATAAAAAAAAAAAAAAAGAAGTCCAACCGCTGCAATCGGCCCTCAGGCAGATCTCGTAAATTTCCCCCGGTGTTTTCTAATTGTTTAACGAGGTCGTCGTGATTGGAAGAAAGTGCCCCAGACGGGGCAGCTATCGTCATTTAAGGACAGCCCAGGGTCAGTGGAACTCAGACCCCCAGTCTTCTTCGGGGACGGTGCATCAGGTCTCTGATCTCCTAAAGATGGCTAAGGCCGCCGTGTGTATCCTTGGTCTCGTGGGTGAGTACCGTTGAGGACGTTAAACTGTGCACGTCCTTGCTGAAGAAAACGTCCGCCTTTCCCGCTGCATTCCTGACCGTGGATGCTTTCATTGCTCTAGAGGGCCCACCTTGAAGGTATATATAACCTCTGGTGAGCCGTGGTCCCACTGCTAATACCATCATACAAAAGACAGTCGGCAGATGCTGTCTGAAACGCTTTTTTCCCTTGTGTGATGGGCCTGTCTCATTTGTCGTACAAAAACTGTCTGGGGCGAGACCTTGAGAAGGGTGGTGAGCTGGGCTAGTTGTTAAGCATTATGAACGGTTAAAGTCAGCGAACAACGTGAGGAAACTGTAGAAGAATACAGGAGAAAGGATAGATCGGCAAGACCTTCGCTGACAAGCTGCACATTTTCAACGTTTAATTATGTTTCCTTCGATAGGGGCGCGGGTATCACTAAGGATATTGCGATTGTCCTTCTATAAGCCACCGTGTAAGGTGCTAATAGACCCGATCGAAGCTTGGCGATGTCAGACTCCCAGAAAGTTTGCGTTGGTGACAAAATAACCGTGATGTGAGACTATAGTGATGGACCGAAGGTAAACTTACGAATAGATAAAAGTGAAGGTTATGCAGTCACGGCTGTGGCGATCCACGCACAACCGCCTTAACGCGTAACGTCGCCGTAGCACCGGGGGATAAATATTGCAAACACCGCGTTATGTGTGTACTGGAACTGTAAATCCTACATATGAGTAGATATGGAATATTTCCTCACATACCCTAAGGCTGGTGGTCAACGAAACCGTGTGATGGGTTGTTTTGAAACTAGGGCACAGACAAATGAAACCACAGGATTTTATGCCGTCACCAATTTTGTCCAATGCTTTTTGCTTTCAGCGCTTTCTGCCTACATCCGTGAGTATAAAAAAAAAAAAAATCTACTTATACTCTGCTAGCTATCAAACTCTTAATATCTGTTTGATGAGGCACGTTCTTCAAGGGCGCCGCCATCTTGAATTGTCGTCACTTCCAGTATGGGCGAAAACATTGTTTTGCCGTCGCCATGCCAGTAGAAGACACTTAGGATATAAGCGTAGCCGTTACACGTTATCGTTTCACCTCCCCCTTATGTTTTTACTAGTTACAGGTTGAAACGTTTTAGTATTTTTCCGTCGCCCATACCGTATACTCCTATTAGGTGGCTGGGGACGAGAGTACACAGAAAAAGTCTGTACCCTTGTCCCCAGCCACCTAATAGGCGTATCCTGTATGGGTGACGAAAAAATATCAAAACGTTTCAACCTGCAAATAGTAAAAAAATAGAGGGGAGGCAAAACGAGAATGTGTGACGGTTACGTTTATGTCCTAAATGCCTTCTGTTGACGCGGCGACGGCAAAACAATGTTTTCGCCCATACTGGAAGTGACGACAATTCAAGATGGCGGCGCCCTTGCGGAAATGGTCTATAGGCATAATTGTCCCGGTCCCCATCGCACAATCAAGTCATTCCCCTTTGAGCTAAGGTTTGACGAGCAGAATAGCCTTTCTTTCACTGCATGTATACACATTTGCAAGTACGACCTCGGGGCTCCGCCATCTTGCTCCGCTGGGGTGCCCTTGGGCACGGCCATCATCCGATTACGATGCCTTAGGAAGCCGTCGTAATCGGGTTATGGCCGCGCCCAAAGCACACCCCAATGAGCAAGATGGCGGCGCCCTGGAGCCGAACTTGCAAACGTGTATACATTAAGCAAGAAAAGCTGCTTATCATTTTGTTTAACAGTGTACACGTTTGCAAGTCCGGTCTCAGGACGCCGCCATCTTGCTCAGTTGGGGTGAGCTTGGGCGCGGCCATAATCCGATTACACCTTAGAAGGGCTTCGTCATCGGATTATGACGCGTCCGAGCGCACTCTAAACGAGCAAGATGGCGGCGTCCTGAAGCCGGACTTGCAAACCTGTATACGCCTGAAGGAAGCCCTTAGCCTTCTCCATTTCCATTTTCGAAGAAGGATGTCTACACAGGGAGGCATTTGTCCTTGAAAATATGAGGAATTCTAACGACTTGTTTCATAACTCACACCCCGCAACAAAAAAAACAAAAACAAAAAAAAACAAAAAAACCTAATACATTTAAAGCATTCAGTACATCCAAGCTTGCTGAGTTTACTTTTTCTGTGCCGATATATCACTGCCAGGTTGTAAAAACTTGTCACGTAGTAAACAAACAAACAGCAAGCATAGGCACTGCGCGTGAGTATAATTGATGAAGAGCTGTTCTAGGTTCTCGATGGTTATACAATTGCTGCATCGTCCTCATAATAGTGATAATACCTTGCCGTGCTGACCCACGAAAACGAAGTTGCTTGTATCCACACGCATATACAGGCACTCGCTGATAAATTTTGTTTATCCTTCCTTTTTATGCTATTTATCACGACAGCGACAGAAGGTGGAGCCTGGACACTTCTCGGCCGTGGGCGAGAAGATACATCTGGCGCTCCAGGAAGAGCAGAATCGCTGCTTGGCCGTGGCAGGCGAGACACAACTGATGCTTATGGAAGAGCAGACTCGCTGCTTCGCCGTGGCAGGCGAGACACAACTGATTCTTATGGAAGAGCAGACTCGCTGCTTGGTCGTGGCAGGCAAGACATGACTGATGCTCCTGGAAGAGCAGACTCGCTGCTTGACCGTGGCAGGCAAGACACAACTGATGCTCCTGGAAGGGCAGACTCGCTGCTTGGCCGTGGCAGGCAAGACACAACTGATGCTTCTGGAAGAGCAGACTCGCTGCTTGGCCGTGGCAGGCAAGACACAACTGATGCTTCTGGAAGAGCAGACTCGCTGCTTCGCCGTGGCAGGCGAGACACAACTGATGCTCCTGGAAGAGCAGACTCGCTGCTTCGCCGTGGCAGGCGGGACACGACTGATGCTCCTGGAAGAGCAGACTCGCTGCTTGACCGTGGCAGGCAAGACACAACTGATGCTTCTGAAAGAGCAGACTCACTGCTTCGCCGTGGCAGGCGAGACACAACTGATGCTCCTGGAAGAGCAGACTCGCTGCTTGGCCGTGGCAGGCAAGACACAACTGATGCTTCTGGAAGAGCAGACTCGCTGCTAGGCCGTGGCAGGCGAGACACAACTGATGCTCCTGGAAGAGCAGACTCACTGCTTCGCAGTGGCAGGCAAGACACAACTGATGCTTCTGGAAGAGCAGACTCGCTGCTTGGCCATGGCAGGCAAGACACAACTGATGCTTCTGGAAGAGCAGACTCGCTGCTTGGCCATGGCAGGCAAGACACAACTGATGCTTCTGGAAGAGCAGACTCGCTGCTTGGCCGTGGCAGGCGAGACACAACTGATGCTTATGGAAGAGCAGACTCGCTGCTTCGCCGTGGCAGGCGAGACACAACTGATGCTCCTGGAAGAGCAGACTTGCTGCTTCGCCGTGGCAGGCGAGACACAACTGATGCTTATGGAAGAGCAGACTCGCTGCTTCGCCGTGGCAGGCGAGACACAACTGATGCTCCTGGAAGAGCAGACTCACTGCTTGGTCGTGACTGAAATGATTAGCTGCTGGGTCGTGTAGAGATGGCGATTAACCCAGTGCATTAATTCCGTCTCGGTGCTTCACAAATCACCTGATTGAGCAATCTAAAAGCAATATAAATAAAAGTACACGCATATCAGGACTCGATTGTAGTTCTTCAGGTTTATAATATGATAGCTAAGACTGACTGTCACGTTAAAGACAATAAAATCACCATTTGGAGACCAAAATGTAACTTTAATAATTTCTGTGCAATAATTTCTGCGTTCTGCTCCCAGTTTTCTTGCTTCCTGCTGCAATGCCTCGTGGTGCTGTAGACAAACTACTGTTGATATGTTTGGAATAGTGATACGTAGCAGGGCGCCCTCAAACGACACGCCCGGAAATATGCCTGTTTATTGATGCCTGGAAAACTGAAGCCAGTAAAATATCTGATATATAGACCCGCTTAAATATTACGCCCTTTACGGTCGATATGAAAATACAGCAAATGCGTCTGTAAGACATGTAGACGAGGATGATGTTTATTGATGCCTGGGAAACTGAAGCCAGTAAAATATCTGATATATAGACCCGCTTAAATATTACGCCCTTTACGGTCGATCTGAAAATACGGCAAATGCGTCTGTAAGACATGTAGACGAGGATGATGTTTATTGATGCCTGGAAAATTGAAGCCATTAAAATATCTGATATATAGACCCGCTTAAATATTACGCCCTTTACGGTCGATCTGAAAATACGGCAAGGTGGCGTAAGCAAGAGTTACTACGCGCCCACATTTGGTGGCGTGTAAATGGTGATGTCGTTGGAAAACGCGATCCTTTCTTCACGAGATATCCTGCTGCCTGTTGTGTGACTTGTGCCTCGCCTTGTCTTCGGTATGAAGGATTGGGGTAGTTCGTTGATCGTCTCGTCAGTGATTCACACTGCTTTTCCTTGCTGAAGTGGCTTCGAAAGGTGTAATCCAGTGTCGAAGTTTATGTTTCTGGGGGGATGGGAGGCCAAATCTGTTAACGCACCGGCACGTGCAGCGAAAGCTCACGCTAAACCCAAAAATCCTGGGTTCAATTTCAGTCCCCACCCCTGCCCGTTTCGGCGTGTGGTCGTGTAGTAATAGTGCAGGCTAACTGTCATACTACACTGACTAAATTGTTCGTCTACAGTGAACAATGTCGCCTTACTCTGGCAGACTAAATTACAACCATACTCGTTGTCACATAAAAAAAGTTTTGTGCATTGTTTTTGCAAGATCTGGTTAGCAGAGGAAGAAACTATGCGTTTGGCGTCTGGAACGCGTACGTCTTCATAAAACAACGATAAGCTAATCTAAAATTCGCCCGCATATACGCTGTTTGAAATGAGGAGGCTCGATATAAGCTGGGCCGCAAAATTTGGCGTCTTCACGTAGCAATCTAAACTTTTTTTTTTGTCAAAGATGTATTTCCCATGTCGGTTTTATCTTGTGGAATGACAAAACGGGGCTCCCTTTCAGTAAAAAATAGAGAGAAAAAAGGGTCAACGGCGGAGGGCGACGCAGACGACCGAGTCGAGTGGCGGGGCACGTTTGGCCCCGTACGAAAATGTCAGATTGGAGCGGTTCCAGTTCGGAGCCACGCGGTTCCAAACTTGTGGACAGTTTAGACCCGCGCGAATCCGATCTGGTACCGCGCGGTTTAGGGTGTCGGTGTACCCAGTCGGATCCAGTGAGACGCAACGCACTGTAACCGCACGGTGGTGGGTGGATCCGATCCGTTCCCGTTGGTTCCAGTAGGGTCTCGGGCGCGCACATGCGTGACTGGAGGAGGAGGGGGGGGGGGGGGGGGGGTCGGGGTCGGCTGGGGAACTTCCGTTCTCTTCCCTGCGGTCCCTCGCAGGTCACGTGTTAGGGACAGGCGCATCTGCTACATTCTTAATATGGGGCCGGCAAACGGCCCGTTCAAGGTTCGAGGGCGAACGTCGAGAAAATGACCGGCCCACCGGAATAGCAGTGTGCTCCGTAACGGCAGCAGGTGCCCCTTTTGCTTTTCCCTATCGCGGATGAACGCAGGGCCCCCCATAGCCGGCCCGTTAGGCGGCCCGTTCATTTTAGCGGCCCTTTATTGAAGGGATGGCTAAAAATGGGCCGGCTAAGTCCCATTGGCTTTTTTTATTTCTTACTTCGAGGTCGACGCATTTGCGGCGGTCACCTTTTCTTTGTCTTTGTCTGGGCTCGCCGCTCGGCGCGGGCGTTAGAACATGACGTCACTCCTTCGGAATAACGTCATCGACCACAGTGGATGTCGGGAAACGAGTGGAAAATGAGAATCGACTAGTTAATAAACTAACCATAAGAAACATAATTGCTAACGTTCTTTTGGCTGGCATATGCAGATGTTTGAAGCCTATCATTAACAAGGGCTGACAAAGTTGGAGTGTTTGCATATTTGAGAACGTGATGCTGGCCCGCAGTTCAAAGGATCAACCACCGCGTTAGGGCAATTTTGATATAGCCGTTAGTTTGTACGGCTCGGAGGCAAGGTAAACTATCAAGATACAATATTTCTTGTGTGATTACGGGGTGAATCAAGAGACATGTTTAAATTAATTTATTAATTAGTAAAATTAACCTATAGTTCCATTCTGAAAATTTCTGGGCATTAAAGAAGTCCATTGAGTCAGTCAACTGTAGAATGATTTGAATCCCATATGAAGCGTAGTGATATGCAGAAGTTACCACTCGTGATACAAGCGCAGGGCAGCCGGAGCGAAAATGCGGAAGAAATATCGCAGACAGACGTATTTTTACGATGCTCGCGCTCCCAATATTTAGAAGTTCGACTGACTTAGTGGTTTTCGATTATGCCCAGGAAGTTTCTAATTGAAACTAATATATGCTTATTTTTACTAATCAAACGTTAATCAAATATATGTAAACAAGACGCCTGATTACACAAGCATATTTTTCATATTGGTGGCCAAGTTGCTAATGACAAGCTTTACAAGTTTTGTTTTTAATATTCTGGATCAGACCCTGTTATACACATTGTTTCACGAAGCACAGTCTACATTTTCTGTGAAACTATCAATCGAACTAAATATTGGCAAACGGATGAATAAGGGTTTTCCTGCCTCAGATTTTTCTCAAGTTCGCTTTCCTTTTCGAATTTCTTTAAAAAAGTATTAATCCGCCAAGAGGTCAGCAGGCTAGGTTATTAAGTCATAAAGCCATCACAAATAAGAACGCCGCCATTTGCTAAAGTGTCATTCGATGAAACTTCGTGGTTTCGTTTGCGTTCGCTAAAACGTCGTTCGATCGAGTGGACGCCTCCCGCTTTCACTTATGAAAAGGGTGCTCGGCGTCGTTTGCTTGCCAGGCCGGTTGCCGCCCTACGGGGGAAGCGGAGACTAGGATGGAAACTGCGCGCACGCTTAGTGCCTACGTTGACGTTGCTCTCTTATAACGTTTGGAGCCCGGAAAGGCAGCCACGGCCGAATGCGGCCATTGGCGGCAGTATCTGCGCGCTTTCGTCCACTTTCCAAATTAGATGACAAAAATGCGAAAAAGTAATAGATAAAATACTGCTAACGACTTCATTTTCGCGGACTCAATATTTCGCGATTTGGTCAAAGCTGAAGTTTGGGAATGATTCGCCGGTTCTAATTTTCAGCGACTCGGTGGGATCTCAATATACATTCCAATGATGTTTACATGTTACCGGAATTGTTTGCGAGCCCTATTTTTCACGAATTGTAGGCGATTCGCGAAAATTAGGTCCTCGCGAAAATTAAGTCGTATACAGTATATAGTTTCCACATGATGTCAGTCTGGTTGCCATGCCCAGGTACTAAGGATCCAATTAATACAGTAGAAAGTATATTGCGTCGCGCTTCCGCGAGCGTTGCAACTCGTGCTACACTGCTGTTGAAGGTTGGCCACACGTACAAAGGACGCAAGTTTTTAGCTACCGACTTACGTCAGTCGAAGCCATGTATTTTAGAACCTCCCCGAAAATTGTATGAACTGGTGTAACCCCAATGGGTCAGCTTTACATCTGCAATTATAACTTGGACCTCAAAACCGTCAACGAAAATAAAAGCGACAGGTCCAAGATGTATTGTTATTTTTATGTCCTATTTGTTTAATTAAATATTGAAGGCTATGAAGGGTCACTTGTACGGGAACACCTGTTTGCGTGGGCCTTTGCCTTTCCGCAAAACTCGCACGGCCTACGCACTTCTTTTTCCGTTCTATTACAGTGGTGACAGTTATTCAGTCTACTGTCTCCCAAGCCATATTTAGTATATGCATGAAGACAAACGTCTATATATAAAGAAAATAAATCTGGCTTGCCGTTAACAATATATTCAAAGAGTCTGTCATTGCATCAACTTACTCTTCGCTTGCAACGCCTCCCGGCTCAATCACCACTACGAGTTCACCTATATATGTATATACAAGGTTTTTTTGTTTTTTTTTGAGCTCAACAAAATAATTGTTAAAAAAAGGAGATAATATATGCGTGGATGCCGTTTTCACTGAATATTTGTGGGGCTCGGCGCACATTAGATATGGGGATAAACGTGACGGTATGTTGACTAAATAACCAAATTCTCTTAATTAACTTTTTAATCAACAGTTTAATGGACCTAGTGGGAATTATTGTTTTGAAGTGGGCCATTATTAAAGGCTAACGCAATTCACACAGTTTTCGAAAAAGCAACGAGCTTTGAAATATACATCGTTAAAATTTTGCCTTTCGTCGCTTCATTGAAAATCGCTCGATGAAGGGCGCGCCTGATTATGATGCGTAGAAGAGTGTCGCATCTGTTTCGAGCCCTGCGTCTCTATCTCGGCGGCACGTCTTTGGTGGACGCGCCGGATTCACACTTCCAAGATAGTGACGGATATACAGACCGCTCATGCATAATCAGGCGCGCTCTTCAGCGCGCGGTTTTGAATCAAGAGAAAAACGGCCAAATTGTAACGATGAATATCACAAAGCTTGTTGTCTCTTCACAAAGCGCTCCAATTGGGTTAAGGTTTATTAATTCTGGCCTTCAAAACTGCAAATTCGACATGGCCAATTAAAGCGTTAATTAAAAAGTTAATTATAAAATTTTGGTTAATCAGCAGTATGTGACGCTTATCCTCTCGTCTAATGTACGCCGAGCCCCACGTATATAGAAGATGATGGCCTTCAACGCACCTATCACCTGCTTTTTTTTTTTTAAATTCTGTTCGGCATTTATAGAAATCTTTGCAAGAACGGTTGACAGATGCCTCCGTAATATTCAAGCGAAATCATGGTGCACAGTTCAAGAAGCTGAACCATGAAAAAGGCAGAAATCAATATCAATAATGAAAGTAGAGGTACTAAATAGGGTTTGATGACATTGACAATTATCTGAGGAGCAGGTTTTTCAAGAACTCTCTAATCACCTTGGTAAGTGTATGCTTAAGCTTCAGACAGATTTTTTTTTCTTTTTTTTTTTTTTACTAGGGGCCCTCTGAAAGCTCGATTCAGTCCGGCAAAAGAGCTGATATTCTGTTCCTCACGGATGGTATTTCACCAGAGGATCGGGCGGGATTGTAGATTTTGGCATTTTATACATCCCAACAAATGTAAGGCCGATAGTGATCAGTTCCATTGTCACCATGCATATATATTTTGGACCGACAACAAAAACCTTCTTGTGCAGTCCCAATGGAGGTCATCCTACTCAACTAATCGTGTACCTTGGAGAGGGCTCTTGTTTTATGCATCCTTATATACTCCTTGAAAAACCTGACTTACCCAAGCGCCTTCGCCTGAACCCTTGGGCTCGTGCAATGCATGTTAAAAGGGGTTTGGCAGGGTTTGAGCGTGAACTGGCGTGGACAAAAGCATTTAATCTAGAATCTATAAATTGGGCTGACCAGATAATGGCTCCTACCCGCATGTGTTGTTGGTGCCCTTTGTGTTTGTTTTTTGCATCTTTTATTATACAGGGTGTCTCCAAAAAAAAAAGCTTAGATGCTAAAATAGCCCGCGAAAAATCAGAAACTTGACCGATCAAGTTGTAACTATATACAAAAATATATTTTACTAGTCATCTTTTTGTGTTAAAATTTAAAGCCTCAAGTTCTAAAATAAAATAAAAAACGGATTTTTGCATGTGTTTCAATGGCGGAGAAGGGGTTTGCTTACCTTTTCCGGAGGTAGCGTCTCTCTTTTCCGCCGTTGAAAAAACAAGTAAAAATAAATTTTCCTTTTCTTCTTTTCCTTGTACATCCAGCTGAGACCTCAAATTTTAGCACAGAAATCTGACCAGTGAACGACATTTATGAGAGCAGTTACAACTTGATTCGTCAAGTTTCTGACTTCTGCGGGCTATTTTAGCGTGTAATATTTTTTGGGAGGACACCCTGTATTTTCGGGCGTTTATTTTTAATAAACCTATACCGTCATATGCGTTTTGAGCGTAAACATTTCGGGCTTAAATTTTGCACGAAGTTGAATATCAATGCTTATGCCTAAGAAGTTGTTCATGTCTCTTAGAACTCTTTGTGTAATCTGTCGTTCAAGGCTGCAGTTTCATGATAAGTGTCAGTGTTTTGCAAATTGAAAGGCTTCAGCAAATAGTTAGTAATAAGCTTAATTAAAAATCGTCGCCAGTTGCAACATTAGTTACCTTTTCTTCCTATAATAATGTTATTACTTCTACACGCCTCCAAATGTTATCATGCTATTGGCAGCAGCACGGATCCTTACAAGACTTCACATCACATTTGCTTGAAAGTTAAACAGACAACTTTTCTTCCACTCAATGTCTGCTTTGGAACCATCCACTCAATGTCTGCTTTGGAACTGCAGCCAAGGATTCATTAAATTCATTCTTGTGATCACTTCGCCCAAGGGGCACTCCAGCGCAAACACTTGTTTTAACGAACAGCCTCAATACAAAGCGCTGGTCAAAGTATATTTTTCACGAAAATGTAAGTTATATTCGAGCAATATTTTACGGCGCGGAACGCAGTTTTAACGGGCGGTCCTCCTCACCACTTTTCTCTCTCGCACCTGTCTGCAGCAGCAGCGGAGGACCAATGGTGGTTGCAATTTGGAACCAATTGCACCGAGTACTAAAATGCGTCTTGCGCCGAAAATATTGCCCGAATTACATTTTTTGCAGGGGTGTGCGAATATGAATATTTTTGAATACGAATCGAATACGAATAGTTAGCTTCGAATATCGAATCGAACAGTCGAGGGCAGGTGCATTCATTCACAGCATTTTTATTTCTACATGTCGAAACTGCAGTTGATTTTTCTTTTTATTTTTGAACTGCAGTTGATTTTTCTGCATGACAACTTGTAATCTTAACGAGAATAAAAACAATTCTAGTTGTAGGGAAGGTTACAAGTTGTCATGCTGAAAAATCAACTGCTGCACATGGTCAGGTAGGAGGCGCTCCCTTCGAGCGGAAACTACACCTCTAGCCACAAAAAAAAAAAAAAACAACTCTCTCACTCGGCACTGAAGTGGCAGGTATTGCCAGGTATTTGATGCGAAGCTTTTCGCCACTACTCACACGGATACTCTCTCTCTCTTTAGCAGTGCCTCCTCCGCATGCGCTACAACTTCCCATTCTGAAGCTGAAACCACTTTGCTTTCCATTGCACTTTTGGCTAAGTGGTCAAATGCTTGCCGAACATCTGCTGACGGCGTTGAGCCACGCTCTTCTGACGGTGTTGCTTCTGACTGTGTTGGGTTTCTTCAGTAGCATCACATGAGGCTAGCTCTTGCAGCACCAGAGCTTTTAGCCATAATAATTTTTCCTTTTCGGCTTTAAAAATAGTGGACTTGAAGCGTGGGTCCAAGAGCATAGCAAGGCATGCTTCCTTGCCCTCCTCATACAGAGTGAACCTTGCCTTGATGGATCTTATCAGTTCTACTGGAAATTCTGATGCCCCCAGCACAGTTACCTAGACAGTGGAGCATACCGAAAATCATAGGAAGTTGGGAAGAAAAAAAGGGATACCTTTCAGCACTGGCAATAACAGTGGCATCAAACAATGGCTTCAATGCTTGTACATATTCAGAAACATCTTTCCACTCTGGTGAACCAAGTCCATCGATGTCACAATCCGAGGTAGCAAGCTCCACAGCGACTGCTTCTTTGAGTTCCAGAAGGCGAGACAACATTAGATACTGGCTATTCCATCCCGTCTCCACGTCTTGTACCAGACGTAGTGTGTCCTTTCCCATCTTCTTTTGGCACTCCTCAAGCCTTTTCTCAGCTGATGAACTGTGCTCGTAATGTCCCACAATATGCCTCACTTTCTTGCACAGGCAATCAATAGCCGGCGAACGGGATCTCGCGTCATTAATCGCCAGTTGAAACGTATGCGCGAAGCACGCTCTTTCAGTCCACGGAAGTCTCCTTACCGCAGCACAGATGTTGCGCCCGTTATCCGTTACGATGAACTTCACTAGGGAGTTGTAGTAGATCGTTTTTCTCCTCCGCTACGGTATCCCCGAAGAAAACGCCGTAGCTGCGCATGCGCGCCGCCAGCCTTGTCTTCATAGTTCAAGGTCTTGTGGCGGATTACGGAGCGCTATCCGGGTGCCTATCGGGCTGCGGAAACGGTCTACTACAATTCCCTATTATGTCGTTGCCTATGGGCCTTGCTTACCGAAACCGAAAGCAAAACTTGCGCTTGCGAATAGGTTCTCAAATATTTGATTACTTTCGAATATTCGTGTTACGAGGAATATTCGAAAAATACCAAAGACTTAGTTTACGAATCGAATACGAATATTAAATGTATAATATTTGATTCGTATTCGAAATTTCGAATATTCGCCCACCCCTAATTTTTTGTTTGTGAAAAAGCCGCCTTTTGACCTGTGTTTCCTACCCAGACAGTTTGTAAAAAAAAAAAAAAAAAAAGTTGTGCTGGTGGTTTTTTTTAACTAAACGAGATCTCACATATGTGGGTTTGGAATGCGCTCACGCTGACGGTGTGATAATCTTAGAACCAGGGAAGGAATTGCGAGATTTTGCTGTGCATGTAACTTTCATGTGACGAAAATATATTTCATTTCATTTCATTTCATTTATTATACTCTCAGGGCCCGAGGGCATTACAGAGAGGAGTGAAATAATACATCAATATAAGTGAACAATGAAAACCAAACGCAAAAAAACAAAAAAACAAAAAAACACGAGGTACAGAATTGCTATGGAACATTATTGAAAACATCAATTATGGAGGTTTTAAAATCAGCAGCGTCAGTGAGTGAGACTACGGATGCGGGAAGGCGATTCCAGTCGACAGAGGTCAGGGGTAGGAAGGAGGCATAAAAGGTGGAGGTGATGCAGTAGGGGATTCCTACTTTTAGTGGATGATCGGTGCGCGGCGATATGTATGATGGTTCTGAAAATAATGAGGTTCGAAGTGCTGGGTTAAAGTGGTAAATCTTGTGAAATAAGCAGAGGCGAGCTATTTTTCTACGAGAGGAGAGGTTGGGCAAATATAGAGACGCTTTCATGGAGGTGACGCTAGCTGTACGGTGATAGTTAGAAAGTATAAAACGTGCGGAGCGATTTTGAATGGATTCAATGGATGATGCTAGGGATACGCCAGGGTTCCAGATAGAGCCTGCATATTCAAGTTTGGTGCGCACTAAAGTTTTATATAGGAGAAGTTTAAGGGAGACAGGGGCAAGGAAAAAGTTTCTTCTGAGATAGCCTAATAAGCGATTAGCGTTATTAGTGATATATTCGACATATTTGTTCCAGGAGAGATCGTTAGTTATATGAACAACGAGATATTTATAGGTTGACACAGAAAGCAAGGTGGAGTTATTAATGCAGTAGGAGGGACAAGTGTTATTTTGACGGGACACTCTCATGGATCTACATTTAAAGGTGTTAAGTTCCATAAGCCAATTATCGCACCAGCGGGTGACGTTGTTAATATCGGTCTGAAGAGCAGATACGTCAGAGTCGTTAATGATTTCTTTATAAATTACACAGTCATCAGCGAATAGGCTAATAGAAGAGGATACATGCGTGGGAAGATCGTTAATATAAATAAGAAATAAAAGTGGACCTAATACGGAACCTTGTGGGACACCGGACTTAACACGTGGGGTTGAAGAATTAGTTCCGTTAGCGTGAACAAATTGGTAACGGTCTGATAAAAACGATTCTATCCAAGCGATTATATTGAGATCTATGTTAAGTTTACGTAGTTTATGAAGAAGCAGCGCGTGAGGAACCTTGTCGAAAGCTTTTGAGAAATCAAGAAATATGCAGTCTGTCCTGGATCCCGGTCAAGTGTTACGTGAAGGTCATGAGTAAAGGTTAGGAGTTGAGTTTCACATGAATAAAACCTTCGAAATCCATGTTGCGCTGAGTTAAAAAAGGAGTTTGAGTCTAGAAAATTGAAAATGTTAGTATAAATGATGTGCTCAAGGATTTTACAAGGAATGCTTGTTAAAGAAATGGGACGAAAGTTTAAAGGGTTATGCTTATCGCCCCCTTTGTGGAGAGGGATCACCTTCCCCACCTTCCAATCTTTTGGTAATTCTCCTTGTTCAAGTGATTGCGAAAACAATTTAGATAAGATAATGCATGAGTACATATTAGTGTTTTTCAAAAACTTAGCATTAATATTATCAATGCCTCCTGTCGTATTGGTTTTAAGGTTTTCGATAATGTTAGATATACCTTCACAGTCTATGATAACAGGAAACATGGGCAAAAAATCATAAGTTCTAAATACCGGACAATCTGAGGTTACCGTGCATGAAAAAGAACCAACAAACACATCATTTAACACAAAAGAACACAGTTCACTGGGCACCTCCTCTTCATGGGTGTCCCTAAGTACTATGCCAGGACTAGAAGGAGAGTTAATAACTTTCCAAAATTGACGCGGATTGTTAAGTAACATTGACGGCAGTGTATTGTTAAAGTAATGTAATTTTGCCTCTTCGATTGCTTTCTTATATAGGCTAGCTGCAACATGGTAGGCTTCCCAGCGTTGTACATTGTCCAATAGCTTTGCAGAGCGAAATAGTCGTTTCTTTTTATTTGACAGCTTTTTCAGTGTCTCTACCACGGAGATTCTGGTGAAGAAGATACCACGCGAATTTGTTCAATAACCGATTAGCGTTTTTGTACAGTTCTGGAGTTCTGAGTGTTTGATTGTGGTCTTTATCGTGCACCATTCCCCTGGCTGCAGTAAACGCCAACATTATATTTTTCGTGTTGACAAACTAACATGTTGAAAAACAACTACTTTCAACATTTATGTTTTTTTTTTCTATTTTAATCATATCATTTAAGGTCAAAAAGCGCTTGTTTTATAATTTTGTGTTTTAACTGTAAACCCTGTACACACATTTTAGTTTAATGGCCAGCTTTCTGGGACACGCTGTTTTAGTTCCCAATTCTCACGACACGTGGCATACAACGAATGAACTTCGCCCCAAATGTCATTCGACTGGTGCTACACGGCCTGCACGAATGGCGTTCGCCGCAAATGTCATTTGCCCCCGAAGGGGTTCGGCGGAACTCATTCGCATTCGGTCACGGGCCAAATGTGTAGCCTCTACCTCAGGCCCCAAGTAAAAGAACACCAATGCGATTGCGTTAATCAAAGTATACCCGAACTAAAAGTTATTTATTTGTGTTTGTTTTTATGTATGCATTCTGTTATACTAGATTTGAAGCGCGGCTTGTCACATAATCGCAAGCGGCTACTCTTTAACCCAGTAGACACAGCCACTTCGCCTGCGTCGCCATCTTTTTCCGCGTTTCTTCTCGGTTTTGTTACGTTTTGTTCGAACTTCGAAGTTTCTTTCGATGGAGCCGCAAGCGCCGCAAGCAGCCGCGATCGGTGCACTGGGCGGTGCGCAGCGAAAGCAGCAGCCAGAGCCACGGAGTTCGAGAGCAGCTGCTCTTCGATTTCACGAACGCGAGAGTGAGCGTCCTCAGCTTCGGCTTCGAGCCTTTGCTGCTCGGCACGGTGCTTGGCGCGTAAATAAATGAGGGCGCTCATTAACCGTCGCACCCGTTTACCGTCCTCCGGTGCAAGGACCGACACTCGTGACTGTACAGGCGCCATTTCCTTTCGCTTTGGTCAGCTTCTGTCTTTGACCTTGGCTTATTGCGGCTAGAGCAACTAGAGTGTCACCAACAAATAAATTACAGCGGAAACGCAAAAAAAAGAAAATAAAGTAATTGACTGCAAATGTGTTTAAAACTACCTATAGACACTTTTTAGAGATCATAACCTTGAACAAACGTATTTAGCTTACAAAAACTTTACAATTAGTTTACATCAGAAAGCAGGCGCTATCATCATCATGGCGCAAAATGACATGGCTTGAAATATAATGTCATTCGGCGCCCGAATGAGATTCGGCCTGAATGGCATTTGCAATGTCCGTGTGGCACGGGTATAAAGCCCCTCTATCCTGGGAAAAGTGGCGCCATTCATTGTTGTAGAAATGCTCGAGGCACGTGCCGCGCGCCACTTCTGGGAAATTCATGGCGTCTGAAATCTAACTCAGTGCTGCGCTGTGTCGCCATAATTTCTTTTTCTTTTCCGCCCAATCGCTTTTTAATGCATTTTGAAGCGCGCGCAATCTGGTGTCACTCAGCTCGCGCGCGTATACCTTTAGCGAATGACGCCATTTTACCGCCCAAGTCACGCACCGAGTGCGCGAGAGCGTCACGCGCTGGCACATTCAGGGCAACAATGGATGTCTTCACCCTCAGACAGACAGACATGTAGGCACCATAGGGCAAGATAAACGGAGAATTCGAAGCGCGCGACCGCTATCTGAACCGCCTCTCCTGTGCATCTCTCCGGCCTCCCACCTTTTCACCGTTTGCGTCTGGCCAAATACTTTACTATACTCTGTTTCACCTTATGATGTACCGTAGGAAAGGCTACAAGCGCGAGCTCCTTGCTCTAGGGCGCATCTCGGCGGCACAAGCTCTCGCGCATTAAGGGCAGCTGCCAATGCTATGAGCTCGCGCTTCTAGCCTTCGCTGCGGTACAACATAAGGTGAAACGGAGTATAGGGGAATACATTCCTCTCCGCCATTAAACATTAGACAGAACGCCTACAGCGCCGAATCCAGCCCTGACGGAGGGGAGGTTCCCGAAGTCTTTTTGCAATAAGCTATCATCATATCAGTCGGACTCATTCGCATTCGGTCCAGGGCCAACTGTGTAGCCTCTACCTCAGGCCCCAAGTAAAAGAACACAATGCGATTGCGTTAATCAAAGTATACCCGAACTAAAAGTTATTTATTTGTGTTTGTTTTATGTATGCATTCTGTTATACTAGATTTGAAGCGCGGCTTGTCACATAATCGCAAGCGGCTACTCTTTAACCCAGTAGGACACAGCCACTTCGCCTGCGTCGCCATCTTTTCCGCGTTTTCTTCTCGGTTTTGTTACGTTTTGTTCGAACTTCGAAGTTTCTTTCGATGGAGCCGCAAGCGCCGGCAAGCAGCCGCGATCGGTGCACTGGGCGGTGCGCAGCGAAACCAGAAGCCAGAACCACGGAGTTCGAGAGCAGCTGCTCTTCGATTTCACGAACGCGAGAGTGAGCGTCCTCAGCTTCGGCTTCGAGCCTTTGCTGCTCGGCACGGTGCTTGGCGCGTAAATAAATGAGGGCGCTCATTAACCGTCGCACCCGTTTACCGTCCTCCGGTGCAAGGACCGACACTCGTGACTGTACAGGCGCCATTTCCTTTCGCTTTGGTCAGCTTCTGTCTTTGACCTTGGCTTATTGCGGCTAGAGCAACTAGAGTGTCACCAACAAATAAATTACAGCGGAAACGCAAAAAAAAGAAAATAAAGTAATTGACTGCAAAATGTGTTTAAAACTACCTATAGACACTTTTTAGAGATCATAACCTTGAACAAACGTATTTAGCTTACAAAAAACTTTACAATTAGTTTACATCAGAAAGCAGGCGCTATCATCATCATGGCGCAAAATGACATGGCTTGAAATATAATGTCATTCGGCGCCCGAATGAGATTCGGCCTGAATGGCATTTGCAATGTCCGTGTGGCACGGGTATAAAGCCCCTCTATCCTGGGAAAAGTGGCGCCATTCATTGTTGTAGAAATGCTCGAGGCACGTGCCGCGCGCCACTTCTGGGAAATTCATGGCGTCTGAAATCTAGCTCAGTGCTGCGCTGTGCCGCCATAATTTATTTTTCTTTTCCGCCCAATCGCTTTTTAATGCATTTTGAAGCGCGCGCAATCTGGTGTCACTCAGCTCGCGCGCGTATACCTTTAGCGAATGACGCCATTTTACCGCCCAAGTCACGCACCGAGTGCGCGAGAGCGTCACGCGCTGGCACATTCAGGGCAACAATGGATGTCTTCACCCTCAGACAGACAGACATGTAGGCACCATAGGGCAAGATAAACGGAGAATTCGAAGCGCGCGACCGCTATCTGAACCGCCTCTCCTGTGCATCTCTCCGGCCTCCCACCTTTTCACCGTTTGCGTCTGGCCAAATACTTTACTATACTCTGTTTCACCTTATGATGTACCGTAGGAAAGGCTACAAGCGCGAGCTCCTTGCTCTAGGGCGCATCTCGGCGGCACAAGCTCTCGCGCATTAAGGGCAGCTGCCAATGCTATGAGCTCGCGCTTCTAGCCTTCGCTGCGGTACAACATAAGGTGAAACGGAGTATAGGGGGAATACATTCCTCTCCGCCCATTAAACATTAGACAGAACGCCTACAGCGCCGAATCCAGCCCTGACGGAGGGGAGGTCCGCGCCGAGTCTTCTTCTTTTTTTTTTTTTTTGGCAAATAAGCTATCATCATTATCAGTCGCAGACATTTTACGACTACGCGCTATGCTACGCCGGCGGTTGGTGCGCGAGTGCAAGCCAGTGTCTCGAGGTGTGAAACAACGTCAACTATGTTGCGTGGTGTTTTCGTTTGATACGTTTTCGAAACGATGCACACGATATACCCCGAGTTTCAGCAAACATTAGTTTCTCCCCACCGATTCTGATCAGATTCGCGTCTGTCCACATGAAGGAATCCTGGATGGCAGCGCGGTGTACGCTTCGTTCGCTGGGTCAGGATAGTTCTCTTCCCAAACTGTACTTAAATGACAACCTGACCCACACGAACAAGGGGCTGTTTTGGCGGGCAAGACAGAAGGGCAATGAACAGGGCTATAAGTTCGTCTGGGTAACCAGAGCGAAAATCTACGCAAAGAAGGCGGTGGGTTCTCCACCTGTGAGAATTAACAGTTCGCTTGACTTTGAAAAGATTCTTTAGATATATGGCAGATTTCGCTGAGGTTTCAAATTGTTCATCTCATTTCATTTCATTTCATTCATTTCATTTCATTTCATTTCATCGACACCCCAGCCTTTGATAAGTTGATATCAGCTTTTGACTGGAACCACTTTTTGAGGACCGTTAACTACACCGACGTTTATCCAAAGTTTGCGCTGGTTTTCAAACAGTTCTATGAACGATGCCGGAGTGAAATATTCTTAAAGAAACGCAACCCTGATCTTGTATGGCTGAATGCGAATATTTTAGATGCGATAAGGGAAAAAAATACACTATGGGCTCGCTGCCGTCGTTCACCCAATGATGCACACCTACGAATAAACTTTAATTCCTGCCATAACAAAGTAAACGCGATGATTCGATCGGCTAAGCGATTTTCTTATCACAAAAAATTCTCCCAATCTCATTCGGATGCACGTAAAACTTGGTCTTTGATAAATGAACTCCGCGGACACCAAAGACACTCCATTGATGATACACTGAAACGACATTTTGGCGATAATTTGCAATTGATTGTAGAGGATTTTAACGTTTTTTCTTGCTACTTTTTCTGGTCAGGCGAGAGATAGCCTAGATGCATTTGATAACCTAGTCTGTTCCTCAGCGTTCCTTCCACCTTTTTAGGAAGCTGATCTATATTCCATTCTGTCTACTTTCAAGAACAACAAGTCCCCAGGTATAGACGGAATTCGTCTATCTGACCTCCGCAGAAATAGAGGCATTCTGAAAGACGTACTTCTGTTTATGGTAAATGTTTTTTTTGAAACCAAGCTACTTCCCAATGAACTTAAAACATCTATAGTACGTCCTTTGTATAAAGGTGATACCAGAAACAATATTGCAAACTATCGTCCGATTTCTCTCTTGCCAATCATCGCTCAGATCCTCGAAAAACATGTGTTTAATATAATGACATCTTTTTTAGAAAAATTTAATATCTTATCTCCAACTCAATTTGGTTTTGTGCAAGGAAAGGTCACTCAGCCTCTTCTAGAAGATTTTTCAGATCACCTATACTTAGCATTCGATCACAATCTTGTTACCTCCGCACTATTCTTAGATGTGTCCAAAGCTTTCGACACAGTAAGCCATAGGATACTGTTAAAGAAACTATACAGCCTAGGTTTTCGTGGTTCATTTTTTATCCTTCTTAAAAACTATCTTTCTCATCGCTCTCAACTGGTGGGCGCATCTGGATTTCAAAGTTCTCAAACTGAACTAAAAGCCGGAGTACCACAGGGGTTTATTTTATCACCTCTTTTATTTAATATTTTTGTCAATGACATCGCCACCATGGTACCGGGATGTAAGCTCTATCAATACTCAGACGACACTGTAATTATGACCCAACGCATCAACTATGCCAATTCCATCAGCCAGTTGCAATCTCAAGCGATAGCAATTATGGACTGGTTAAAAAAAAAAAAAAAACCTTCTTGATATATATGTTAAAAAGACAAAACTAGTATGCTTCTATAATTCACTCAAAACAGTCACTCTCAACATTCCATTAGTTCTGCACTCCTCTTTCTGCCATCAATGCAACTGCGTTCCGGTTGAGTATACAGATAGTGTGAAGTATCTGGGCATATATTTCGATAGCGGTCTGAAATGGAATGTTCATTTTACATACACATGTAAAAAACTGAGAAGCATTAGTTGCCTATTATATAATACAAAATACTTTTTTCCTGTATCTGTTCGAAGAATGATTGCCCATTCGCTTGCATATAGCGTCCTTCGCTACTCCATCACCGTTTTCGGACATCTTCTGACTATTGGAAAACCAAAGTGGACTGCATCCTGAAAGCTATCCTGAAAAGTGTCTCTTATAAACTTAAAATACCTGAAAACGCTAATATTTTCGAATATTTGCAACTACTTAACTTCCAAACCCTTTATGTTCATTCAGTGGTATTGCGGCACTTTTGGAATTCTGATTGGAAAATCTCAAGCCCACCCTCACGTGATCTTCGACGCGCGCACCCTTTTCACATACCTCTTTCCCGCACTCGTTATGGCGAAAGTACGCGTGCGTTCTATGTGCCATATATTTTTTCTCACTTACCACCTGAACTTCTAAACCAAACATATCCTTGGGGCAAAGTTAAAAAGATGCTTAGAGGTATTTCGTTTCAATAGGGAACTATATTGGTTTCGGTCTCTATCCTGTTTATTTTATTGTAGACGCATTTTGCTTAGTAATGTGCGCCACTTTTAAGCGCCTGCCTTTCTGGAACATTAATGAATATTCTGCTGTTTGTAGGAAATTTGAACAGAAGACACCTTCCGTGAATTTTTTTCCGCATATTTTCCAGTTTTGTGGTATTTCATTTTTCTTTGACATTTATCTTGATTTCCGTTTTAGTCTGCATAATACCTTGTCGCGTAACATCTTCACGTTATAACTAGAGTGACTAACTTCATCGAATTGTGTTTACATTTCTCTTTTTTGTCTGTTTTATAATATTGTATTTTCCGTAGCTACACAACTAGATATCGTTTTTTTTTTTTTTTTTTTTATTGGAGGATGGCATCGCACAAGCCTCCTGTTGGCTTTGATGCATCCGCAATACTAAACTTTTCTTTGCTGGTAGCAATAAACTATTATTATTATTAGAATTGCATACTATTTATAGTACTTCAAGTACATCACGCCCGGTGTACACGCTATGCTTAAAGTACATAACTTCTTATTTACTGGGCATCCGCGAGAAAGCCGAACCCTGTTTTTCGCACCGCAAAAATAAACTAGACATCGCGGAGAGCTCCAACTCTGTCAGAACGTAGCCCCAGCCGTTCGAGCAAGATGCCAAAGTTTCAGCACCAACCGTTCCCTTATCCAAAAGTTATAAGCGATTTTCTGAAAATTCCAATGGAAAAACGTTGGTAGATAGAGCTTATGAGTACGTACATGGGGCTCTATATGGCGCCAGAAACCGAAAACGGGCGAAAACGGGTCCCATTTTCCGATTAAAAAAAACAAAAATCACTTAGTATAACTTTTGGATAAGAGAACGGTTGGTGCTGAAATTTTGGCATCGCTCAAACGGCTGGGGCTACGTTCTGACGGAGTTGGAGCTCTCCGCGATGCCTAGTTTATTTTTGTTTTTTGTTTTGCGGTGCGAAAAACAGAGTTCGGTTTTCTTGCAGACGCCCGGTACTTTGTACTTTACTTGAAGTGCTTTTTAGATGTACTTTAACCAACACTGCTACAATCCGAAATCAGCGTTCGGAAACATATTTTAATTTTAATTTCTAAACATGCGTTGACTGGGCCCTCGAACAGTCGAAGGCCTACATCAAGGGGGTAAGTAAAGGAGGAATTTGACGTAAAACTTGGATAACTCGTGAGGTATGGTTTCATGACGTCAAGAAGCGTCATGCTGTTGCCGGCAGCGATCCTTGCTGTGGCACAGTATAGCAGTATTCTATGCCAAAGGAGACTCTACAATTTTTTTATGTCTCGGATATGTACGAAAAAGTAATAAACTCCTATGAACTCTAAAAAAAAAATGCATTTTTGCGGATATCATGCTCTAAATTACTGGAATTTGCTTAAAACAGTGAAAAAAAAAAAAAGGTTGCCTACCGCACAAATTTAGGTGGGCATCTGACTAGTTAATAATATGCCCTGTCTCACATTAAACTACATGCATTGAAAGACGCCATTTTGGATCCGAATAGGAGCTCCAAAAAGAAGGCTTTATGAGATTTCTGCATTTGTTTTGTCAATTGGGATTAGGGCGTTAGCTGCAATACTTTTTTCCTTTGCTCTCTTAAAAGGGTGCGGAAATGAAATTAAAGCGCTCAATTTTTAGCTTTAATGCGTTGCCTGTTGAAGCAGAGCCTCAAAAATACCAGTCTTTCGCTGAAAGGCACGAGAAAAATAATCTTAAAGCTAATTAAACGATCTTTCAATGTGCGCCTGGTGGATGCATGTGGAGCCTATTTGGGAGGTAATCTAGCAACGTTGGGGAACTTGCTACGTAGTCCTGACGCAACAAGTTTCATCGGAGCAGCGCCGCTCTTTGGAATTCAACATTTTCCTTCATAGCTTTCCTCCTCAACCCACAAATCGCGCATTGTACCAAACAGTTCAAGAAGACGGACCCTGATTTGTGTACCCGGACACAGCCATTCTCACCCTAGAAAATTAGCCCGTCGCTCAAAATTTGGACAAAAGTTGCTTTTCCTACCCCGTTCACCCCTAAGCTGACAGTGGTGTGGAAGCTACGTGCTCCTTGGGCCAGCAACACGCTTGTCACCCCACGGGTACTTCGAACGGCTCGGTTGTAACGCGTTGACGCTATCGACACCCCCCCAACGCTGAAAACGCCAGCAACGGCAAAGCTCATAACCACGCCAGCCTTTCTACGTCACGAATGCGGGGAATCCTTTTTTTTTTTTCTGGTTTGTTTGAGCCGGATATCCCATGACGCATCGCGCTCTCCGTTCGCTTCTCTTCGAGCGCTTGCTCGAGTGCACCGTTTGGAACGAAAAATACCGGGTGTCCCAAATAGAGGCCAGGCTCTTTGAATCGACCGCAAAATTCGGTTTCTTAACCTATCGCGCTACAATTTTGTGCAGCGTTGCCCACAGATGGTGATTTTTTTTTGTGTGTGTGTGTGTGTGTAAAATTTGCAAAGAGCGAACTTACCCGAGGAAAAAGTAAAGAAAGAAAAAGGCTTAGCTTCTATGGAAACGCAGCGAAGCCACCGATCTTCAAACAATACGGCGCCGTTTCGCACGGGAGACAAGAGATGGCGCAAGCGGTCGTGACGCCAACTGCCGCCAACGAACGAGCAAACGGCGCCGAGAGCCGGCGTCTTTAGCAGACGATCTTTTCGACTCAAAAGCGGCGCGCGTTCCGCAGGCGGCGACAGTCGCAGAAACAAAAACAGGCGCGGTAACAACAAGGAACTGCAAAGCAGACGACATAAGTACCACGAAAAAAACAGTCAAAATAACCCGACAAACCATTTTTTTAATCGATTATGTGTCCATTCAATGTGTTTTATTGGTAAGGATGATAAAATATTGCATTAGCAACTGACATCAAAAACGCTCGCGCCCCTTTGGAGTCGAAAAGATCGTCTGCTAAAGACGCCGGCTCTTGGCGCCGTATGCTCGTTCGTTGGTGGCAGTTGGCGTCGCGACCACTGAGCCTCTGATAGTAGTTGGCGTCAATATTGCACTTGCAACATTAGCCATGAAAACATTAATTAAAAATTTAATCGAAAATTCGCTTAACAAACCCACTTATCATGACGGTTGTTACCTAATCTAATGTCCGTCGAGCCTGACGCTCAGATGGCGAAGATGCACCCGTGTAACTCCCACCTCTTATCAATTACACGCTTCCTCTAAAAATACTCGCGAGTTCAGAACTCGAGACATGTTCTGTTGACCTCCAGTGTATTCCGGAGCTTATAATACTGCTCATGTACGTGACCTCGGGGGTGAGGCGTCCGCCGCAAAGAGTGGGATGTTTTTTTTTTTATTTTTTCTCCATCATTACAGTGCTTTTGGTAACACTACATGTTCGATCAAAATACATTTAAGTTCAATAAAAAAAAAGCGAAATCACCATTACCATTTCACATTGGTGAAGAGCTATCCGATCTGAATTGTTTGTACATTAGGACATACGACAGACGAGACCGACGCGCAGTATGCATTCCCAAACTCGGCAAGCAGACGATGCAGGCCCGCGTTCGTCGGCAGTTACCTGAGCAGAAGTAGAGTAAAATTGAGACGCTAGTATCATTACGTAACACAAAGAGGATACGGATGCATGAAAGTCAGGATAACGTCCCCTTCCACCGAATAACACGTGCTTTCAGGAGAGCGTTGAAGACCTTGTGGCGGCGATCTCACTCCGTTGACGCCTCGCTGGCGAACGCCGGCGTGCGTCGCCTACGAGGCGGGCGCCATGGATGCATGGTCGGAGAGGCTCATCTTTAAAAAGCAATTTCTCAGCAACGACAAAAAGTACTTTTATAATTTTTTTATATTGAACAGATGACGTAGATTGCACTTTTAGTTGTTTCATAAATTCCGGGCACCGCTGCCCACGTTTATTTTTACGGCTTTTAATATGTCCGTTTGTGCATAAACTGGAGATTTTGTCATTTAATTACAATGTAACAAAACGAGACTTTGAAAATTCAATACAAGAAATTCAATTATTGGATTTAATAGAACAGAGTAAAAACGTATTGTAGCTATCACCCAAATCCAAGATGACTAAAAAAAATAGACATCTCATAAAGTTTATCCTTTTTGGAGCTCCTAGTTGTACTCAAAATGGCGTCTTTCAATGTTTGTACTTTAGTGTAAGATAGGGCATGTTATCAATTAGGCGCAGATAGAGCATGTTATCAATTAGGCGCTCATCAACATTTTTGTAATAAGCAACGTTTTTTTTTTTTTTTTTTTTTTTACAGTGTCTTTTTTAACTACTACACAGGTTTTGTGCAAATTCCAGAAATTTACAACATGATATTCGCAAAAAAAAAAAAAAAAATTCACAGAAAAAATGATTTTTTTTTTTTTTTAGTTCGAAGGCTTCTTTATCTAAAATATTTCTTTCGTACATATCCCAGACATGAAAAAAGCGCTGCGTCTCATTTGGCATGGCCCAGCAGCAGAGGTGGACGGGGAAGACGCTCAGTGATGGAGGCGGCATTTGACTTTTTGTAGCAGGTTTTGTACCAGGCAAAATATTGGTTTGGAGCAGCCACTGACGCTTTTGGAGCAGCTACGGTAAGCACATCACTCAGAAATGAAAAAAAGTGGCTGAATCTCGAAATGAGTTCATTTATGATAGTGATCCAGGGTTCCTCTTTGATACTCGAGCATATTACTTATCACCGTTCGTGATAAGGATAGATGGGGCACAAAAAGGAACACACTTTTATTCAACAAGGCTCAGGTTTCATTTACACTGGACATTAAATTATGCATATACCCGTGCTTTCTTCTCTCTCTCTCTCTGATCAGTTGCGCTAGTTTTCCCAGAATCGTGTACCCCGCAAAGAAATGAAGACACTGAACTCGGGACACCTACCGCCATCTATGAGCGATGGCGGCAAGTCACGTATCTGGTTGCCGCCGTCGCTCATAGATGGCGACAGCCTTTCCACTCTGGCTTGCCGACTTTCGGCCGGCCATTACTTTCCATTGTACAGCTCCGCTGGTCTTCCTTCTTCACCAGAGTGGAAAAGCTGAATGATTTTTTTTTTAATTAAAAATTAACTTACAGTTAGGACAAAGGTCGACCTGTAATAATCCTAAGCATAATTTGCGTGCCTGTCGCACTACGCTCCCCCAGGTCAGTCGCTGCTCCTAGCGCTCCGGCGCAAAGCGGCGAAGCTCGACGCACGTGAGAGGCGATGAAGGTTGACGCGAGCGGCACAAAGTACCAGGTACTCTGCAGTCACGGAACGAAGGCACGTGGCAGACACGATCATCGGGTGATCTTATCAGGAGTACAAGACCCTGGTTTTGCTTTATCACAGTAGCCGCAATCGGCAATCCTACTATTTTGCAAAGTTTTTTCGGGACGCTTCGACATTGACAACATCGTCTGGAAATTTAGACGATGTCGGCGATCAACCAGCCGGCGCAGATGATGGGCGTCAACGGCTCTGGCCGGTTGATTCGCAGCATCAAAGCGCGACATCGCGGCATTCGTCATCTCCTTGTACGTGTTCTTGCATCGGCTAAACCAATCTAGTGCAGCGAATGTTCCGTGACTCGCGCTTTTAGTATGTGTGTTTGTGCTTGTATGCGTTCGAGCTTTCGACTGGGACGCCACGCAATTTTACTTTCCTTCTACTTCTCCGAATATTAGAATCGACCAAGAGTATTTTCATCATTCTTTTTTGTTGCTTTATGCCCATTTTGGCGCAGGTGTGGCGCAATTCTGAGCCTAAAATGGCATTTTAGCGCAAGATGTAGCAGACTTTCGTTTATGGCGCAACACTTCCATCACTGGACGCATGTTCTGCAGCTGGTCGTTCTACAGATTGACAGTCCACGAAAGCTACGGCAGCCAGGAGTTCGGATAGTGACTCCGCGACACTCGCACTAAGCCACTGTACTCGCACTTTGCCGGGAATTATGGCACCAACCGCCAGGACCGCTCCTGGCGACACGAGACGCTGGCTTGTGCGACGTCGTTTTTGCCACCTCGCGATTCCGTTCCGCTATAAAAACCTTGCTGCAATCGCAAAATCGTCACGCATTCACCGAGCATCCCATTTGTAATGCGAAAGCATTAAAGGGGCCCTGCAAGGACTTTTTTTACTGGTTTTTAATTTGCACCGAACCTGAGCGCGCTCAACGTAGTGACTTAGTGAAACTTTTCTTTTCTCGAAATTCACTTTTTTTTAAAAGTTATAGGCAAATTAAAATTACAAAAACAAGCAAAAAATAACCTCCCTCATGACGTCCTTGGTTGCTTGAGTGGCCGTGAACTAGGGGAGGGGTAGTGGGTCATCGCCAGCGCTCACGGCTGTCGCACTCCATGTCGACGGCGCGAGAGGGCGCCACTAGAGCATGTTCTGCTGATGTTCTGGATAGGCTGTATGCAGCGGGCAGCCACAGCGGCTCTCATTGCATTCACCGCGCGATTAAACATTAATTCGGTATGACACTTCATTGGCCACAAACGACAGCAAACACGGGGTAAAGATCAATTCAAAATGGGAACCACTTCGCGCTGCCATACCGCGAAACGTCCAAACCGCAAGACAAAGCATCTCGCCGAAGGCCTACGGAACGCTCAGAGCCGGGACCTTTCCGTGTCGGCGCCTGATCCCACTACTCCTTTCTAGTATGCGCCGCCTTTTCCACCGCTTGGTGGCGGGTAGGTCGACGGGTTTTCTCATCTAAAATAGTGAACAAAAACTACTTTTATCGCCACTTATATTTTGTATTTCGACTAAAAAGAAGCTTTTAGCGGCTCTGACCAGTAGTAAGCCAAGTAAGCCCAGGACCAAAGACGTCACATTTTGCGCGCTTTCGGTACCGCGGGTCGCCCTCGTCGGTGAAGGAGGTTTCCGCGTCGTCCGGTTAAAATATAACGCACTGATATTTAGTTACTCTCTCCGTGCCCGCTGGCTTGCCCGAACTTCAAGAGACGTGGAAACCGCAAAAAAAAGGTAGACGCTTAAATATGATTGCAGGGCCCCTTTAACTGTCCCATGGAGTGAGCCGACGTCATCAGCTTTGAAGCCGCGCCAATCGGCACCTTAAAACCTTTCCATTAGCTAGCGCGCGTCGACGAGACTCCCATTGGCCGCTGAGCTTCAGTTTCATCGACCGCCACCCCACGGCGCTGCGTGTCCGTCAGAGCGAAGTACCAGGAAATGGACACAGTGTGCGCTGCTTGTGGAGAGGAGGACGAGACGGCTGAGCACTTGATACTCTACTGTAAATGGCTTCACCCTATGCATACCGAAGACAACATAGATTTAATAAGGTCATTGGGTTTTAGAGACAGCGAAGGAAAAGTGGATTTCAAGACAGTAGAGATTACCAAGCAAAGATTAAGTGAATGGTGGCAGAAAGCGAGAGAAAACTAGGCATTTTCTTATTAACTGATGGCAAGGGGGATTTATAGCCTCACTTTCTTTTCAGTACAGAGTGAAAATAGTTTTCACATTTAAATATTCTAAGCTTAAAGGGTAAGACAAAATGGCTAGGTGGCGTAAGCTACCGCCCGATCCAAAGGGCTCAGCCGTATTCATCCATCCATCCATCCAGCGCTAGTGAAACGAAACGTCCAAGGTCAGAGCGGCGAGGAGAGTGCGCGCTCTGCCGTCGGCACAAATACGCTGCAGACGAAATAAGAAGTGCTCAGGTGTACCTCGAGCATTTTTTTTTCTAATAACCGATAAGCGACCGTGTGCACCCGCGCTCGGTCGTTTGTTGGACATTTAAATTACTCTTGTATGCCGTTTAAAGACTCAGAACTATAATAGTGATGTCTCGGACACCTCCCTTCCCGTAAAGAATCGTCCATAATGTAAGTTGTCCATAATAACGAGACAAAAATGCTTGCATTTGCCCAGTTTGTCCCCGATAGTGGTGGTTCATATTAACGATACATGACTGCTGTTGTAAAGTGCGAGGCGAGAAAACCTATATGTCACATAAAACGCTTTCCCTCCAAAAAAGAAAAATCATACTTTTTGCACAATATTCAGGTAGCGAGACACATTTCGTGCCTCGCTACCCGAGCGTGCTTCTATTTTCGGAATCACTCTTTCACTCAAAATGAGTCTCGCAACGTACATACGTGTCCTAGCTTTAAAATAACTTGTCATTTTTCCCCCCTCGAGTTCACTCAGTGTACGTTTAAGTGCCGCCGACGCGCGTATCCCGTTTGTTGTACCCTCGCTTCCGTGGGCTACCGCCAGGATCGCGGCGATCATAACAGTACCAAAACTTTAGGCTGCTCCCTCGGAGGCATGCGACATATTTTATCAGCTGGAGATAAGTGGCAGCAATCTCTGGGGCACCTTCTTAGAACCACACGCCAACAAACTATCAACTTGAACAGATGCGATGTAGAGTTTGGCTTCTTGACAAAACTAGACAAAACAGGTTCCTAAAATTGAAAAAAAAAAGGCTTTTTTACACGGCTTTGTTTATTCAGTTTACGATCAAAATCATTCCAGGATTTCTTTTATCTACCGAAGCAGGATGGGAAATAAAAATCAAGATGATTTAAAATAGCGTTTGCCTATCATTTGATGCTATGCGCATTTCTTTTGAATTTAAATCAAGGAATCAAGCGATTTATAAAAAAATTGGTGGTCTTCTGACTAAAGCACAGCGAGCTTCTTTCTACCTTCCACTTCGTTTGTAAGTTACGCAAAATAGCTCGGTTTATACGCACAAAATGAGAGGCGCTATCAAGCGGCTCCGGTGCAGCGTCAGACTTGGCTACTGCGCAACGGAGGCGCACAGCTGGGCACGCGGCGGCGCCAGTGCGTCTGCCGCGGCTATGGCGTCAGTCCTCTGGAATGCGCAGACCGGCGAGACGCGCGCGGCGTCGGCGGCTCCGGCGCGCCAGCTGTGCGCCATGTGACGTCACTGCTCCTCGCGCATGCGCAGCACGGCTCTTCGGGAGCCACGCGAAACTGCTCAACCTCGGCCAGTGTAGCTCACGCTACAAAACAATAATTTTTCACCAACTAAAAAAAAAATCAAGCTGATTTTGCATGGAAGCTTTACGTTAATACAATTTAGTTAATTAAACAGTACTTTAAATTTGCAATAATTTTTTCTTCCATCCTGTTTTCAGTGATCAATCAATGCTCCATGATTAAAACTACATCTCGTGATAAACAATTTCAGCTTCGGTCCGAGCGCGGGCGATGTAATGAGCCGAAGGGCCAATCAAACAGCGAGGAGGCACAACGTCATGGCGTGCTCTCTTCAGTGGATAGGACCAGCCGGTATTCGCCGTCTCTCTGTGCGTGCTCCTACGCCGGCTAGTCCTATCAAGCGCAGAGAGCACGCCATGACGTTGCGCTTTTTGATTGGCCCTTCGGCTCATAACATCGGCCGCGCTCGGACCGAAGGTGAAACGAAGTATAGCTACAGTGATTAAACCAAATGAATGATTTAAATAAAATATATCTAATTTATTTTAGATATAAAAAAAAACGTGTTTTTTTTTACCCTTACCCTGTGAAAAAACTGCCCAACTTCCCAACTTTCCTCAACAAATTAATCCCAAGAAAACGTAAACATTGCTTTCTTTCCAATCTAGAGAAATACTCATAGCTAAAGCAATAAAATGCTATTAAAAGATGTCAAACCTTCTGGTCGTATTCCCCAAAAAGTACAACACAAAAAACAACTTTTTGCAGGTTATTTTGGTTATCACTGACACAATACCTGTATAAGTATAGAATAAATTATAGGGTTATCACATGGCCCATCATCCTGGTGACCATGTCGCAAGGTGCACCGACCACTGTCGCATTGATGACGTCACTTCCGTGTTGGTTTTTAGTACCAGTCCATTCCTACGTAGCATCCCGTACAACTACCGTAACATACGGGGGGAGCACCAACCCCACTTTCACTAAAAACTGGGTTAATCTAAACATGAGCACTTGCCCGGCCAAATCGGGCACTTAACGTATAATTTGCAGAATTCCCAAGTTTGGGAAGTGCTAACAATGGGCTCTTGAACGAAGTGGGTGCTTCTGTGGTATTTCACGGTAGGGTTTCGTGTTTTAGGGTAAATCCGATAAACTCTGAAAAACACTCGTCGGTAAAATCTTTGTTGATTCGGAATTTCTCCAATAAACTACGAATTGCAATGTACCAATGCCAGAAAGAAAAACAAAACAAAACAGTATTTTAAGTTTGGTCAGGTCACAGGTTCAATGGTCCTGAGAAAATGCCACCCCTGTTTGCTCTCAAATCTTGGACACCTTTCACAAAAGGCATTTTACCGCTTATCTCGTCAAGGTTCATTCTGAACAACAGGCCATTGTACTTTGGGTCATGACAAATGCCCCCCTAGGCGAAAATCAATCCACTATCAGCTGGATTATGGAACTGGAAATGAGGCGGTCCAGCTGGATTCCAGCTGGGTCCAGCTGGATTCCAGCTGGGTCCAGCTGGACTGTTTCCAGTTTGGACCATACTATTTGTGCTTCTTAGAGGAAGGAGGGGTTGTGCTTTTGTGACATTGAAGAAGACGGGTTGGGCAGTTGAAGCTTCTACCTTACACCCTTTACCACTCCGCCCAGCGCAGCCGAGGGGTAGGTTTTATGGGTAGGATGAGATAAATACGAGCTTCCCAGTGACTATACCTCCAGGAGTTTATTGATTTTAAGGTATCGACATTTATGGAAGCAACACTTGTGTGCAACTTTTGTTGTGGGACAAATTAGTACTGCCAATAGATATGGCATCAATGCGAAATCCAAATGAAGAAATATTAATTGATACAAGCGCATACTCTTCAATCATACATAAAACACACAGATATGATTCTTTTATTTTTGAAAAATATAAAACATTGCAAAAGTAAATTCAGAATTTCGGAGAATTGGAAATCAAACAAAAATAAACTACGAGAAACTCTGAATTTTCGGCAAAATATAAACTCCAAAAAACACCCTCTGAATTTGACAAAAAAACAAACTCGGGAAACACGAAATCCTACCTATAACATATTTAATGTTTAAAAAGGACATGGAATGATTATGCATTTAAACCAGAAGTAACACTGTGTGCAACTGTGGTAGCGCGTGGCACAACTGAAAGCAGTGAATGTTCGAAATATATATGATGTTAGCAATGCCTGAGCAACCATTCAGTAAGTCGCTGCTAAGCAGGTAACCTAGACATTTGAAACAACATGCCAAGTTCAAACGTGAACGGTGAAACAGTGAACTGGCATAACTTGCCGACAAGACGGTCATCTGTCGGGTGGCAGTGAAATGTCGCAGCTCGCTTACGAATGCGCAGAAAAACTGAGGGAGAGGAGGAAATGAGAGCGTGCGGGGACGTCAGAATGCCGAGCTCTGGTTGGAACGATTAGAAGGTAGACCTAAAGCTAGCTGCCTTTTTCTCCACTGCACCCGTCGAAAGCGTTGGAACACGGAACGCTGGCATCTGGTGTTTGGCTTTCGTCTCCTCCTCTGCCTCACTTTCTCGGCACGCAAGTTATGACTGTTGGCGGCTGCTCTGCTGCGCGCAGGTCGGAACACAATGTTTCGTTCCTGGCTTTTCGTATTCTCTCACCTTGTGCGTTATTTGCCATAATGCAGTTCAACATCATCAACGCTTTGAATACTAGAACATGCTCAGCATAATAGATTTGCAATGTGTAACATTAAAAAAAAAGGGCAAAATATATTATATGTACTTCGAGAGCGCAAACGAAACTCTCACGTTAACAACAGTTTCTGAAGACGTCCCGGAGTCCTACACAAAGTTTCTTGTCGGGCACGACCCACAGCAATGCGAGCATCATTCGCCGAGATTCGATGGGGAAACGGCACACTGTTTTCGGCTAGAACCGATCAGTTAACCACAGAGTAACAATCTCGACAGATATCGCCCCTCAACGTATGCGCAGGCTCGCAGAAACGATTCTTGTGACACTGCATCTGCTCTAAAACGGAGGTTGGTATCCTGGAGGCGTTCCAGCAGGTAGGCCGTAGCCTTTGCTTGACAAGACAGATCGAAGAGACCCACGATTACCATTAGCATCAAGTTGGGCAAGTTATATATGTACGTATTCAGGGATTGAACTACCAAACACACAATGGAGCCTCAAGGATTACATCAGATGTGGACAAGCTTACACATGGGGGACACAAATTGAGGTCACATATCTGTTTGAGGATGGCTGACTTCCACTCCGTATGTAAATAACTTTTTTAATGCGAAAGCATTAACTGTCCCATGGAGCGAGCCGACGTCATCAGTTTGAAGCGCGAAAACGGCACCTAGTTTCTCTAGATTCCAAAGACCCCATTGGCTGGCGCGCGGCGACGAGGCTCCCATTGGCCGCTGCGCGCGTCAGTTTCAACGATTGCCGCCAGGTGACGCTGCATGTCCGTGCCGCCAGTGCGCCAATAAAACTAACCGCTGCAACCTCATGCCACTACGGGCCCCGCACCGGTTAAAACGGACACATTGGCGCGCGCTCGGAGGCTTCTGCTCGTCTCGCCGCCGACCAACATGCCGTTGCCTCCATCATCCACATCATCGCCAGTGCTTCTGCCACAACTGGAAAACATTACTCGAGCCACAAAACTCTGCGGCATTCCATTGGACATTCATTCTTTCGCATTCACAACTCATAAGAAGTGCTTCGGTGTCTTCCGACTTTTTTTTTTTATAAACTTTCCGAGATGGAAATTTGACAACTTTTCTTAACACGGGGGCAGAAACTAAAACAAACCCCCCTTGGTTACTGCCCATACTTGCAACGACAAAACAGAACGTCGACGTCACAATCCCGTCGCTGCCTGTACACATCGCGGCAATTCGATCTGCCGACGATAGAGGTCGCTGACCCCTGCCCTGAAAAAGCAACAATCTCGACATATTGGCGATTAAGCTCCTTTTCTTTTCCTGCAAAAGCAGACGCACACAGGAATATGAACACAAGGCTGTGACTGAGCCCCGGCAATGAACCAAAGGACTCCTAATAGAAAAAAAAAAAAAAGCGCGAGCAGAAAATATGCACATAGATTCTAGCTGCAAGTCAAACTAGTAGTAGTGATGACTAATACTGCATACAAAACTGCGTCAACAAGAACAACAACAACAACCCGTACCATACCACATATAAATTAAAAGCTAGAATCTTACTGCATGTGAAGCATTCAGTGAGACCCTAACTCCGGGATAAAACAAATGCATGCTGGACACTCGAAACCAAATGTAGGCGCGTGGGGGGGGAGAAACCAAAAAGAAGCCCAAAGCGAAAGGCAAGGAGTTACGTCGAGTGGCCTTCACCGAACAACACTGGTGGTTCGAGGCGGGAACGGCAAAATGTGCCCCTCAGCGCGGGATTCGGTCCCTCAGGAATTCCAGCAGAGCCGGCGTCCCCTTGGACAGTATCGCCGGCCGTGGATTTCGGAAAGGATTCCCTTCAAGCTGCAAATTCCTAAAAAAGAAGAAAAAAAAAAAAGAAAAAAAAAAGGAGGGCAGGGTTATACAAGTTACTGTAAAGGCTGGCTTCACACAGCTGCATTTGCTTACAATCCGGTCCTGGTGATCTCTTACGACGAGATGAAACGCACTGCCATGCTGGTGCCGTTTATAAGATGGCCCTGGGACCGAGTTTCACTACAGCGAACGTTTTGCGGTATTTGCGAGATTAAATATATGTACGATCTATAAGAAATGATTGCTTACAACAACATAAAAAAAAGTTTCAAAAAGAAATTAAAATGCGCAAAAATATAGGAAATAGGGGGCACTACAAGTTATGTGAAACAAAAACTCTTCGACTTCAAAGTTTCCTATTATTTTCCCTCACCACAGTCCCGGGTTCTAAACATCATGTTTAACTATCAACAGCTCCCCTGCAAACTCTGTCTTTTCATTAATGATACCATAGATTGCAGACACGTCAAATTCGCATTCCATGATGTGATAACTACGTGGGAATTCGCTATAAACTTCCCCGTCACGGGTACGGCAGCAAAACGCGGATGCATAGCGTTCACGCTTTACAGTACGATATACACGCAAGAACCTGCTACGAACTCGGGTATCACAAAAAAAGAAAACAGCATTGCCTGCGCAAATCACAATTTAAAAAAAAAACAAAAACAAACAATGCGGGAACGAGTAAGGATATTGCCTGTCACGGGAATGGATACCCCCGCAGATTGAGGACAATGCAGATTCGTGTGTCACGGTGCGATAAGCACGAGGCAGCCCGCAGCGAACACGCTTGTCAAGTACCGATACTGCAGATCGTGCACTTGATGCGATTAAAAAAACAGGATGGGGGATTTCTCGGGGGCAGGTGTTCATATGAGACTTTACGTATGCGCAATTTAATGCGAGCGCCACTGCGCAAAAAACAAAAAAACTATGAACTTCTGACAAAGTTACCCATGCGTGCATGCATGCATGTCCTATACGGCATTGACACGACCATATCAGTAAGGTAGTTCCATAGTATTGGTTCAGAAGTATCTGAACGAACACAACACGGCAAACCACTGTGGCCAGTAAAGAATACTCCGATAAATATAGCTTTAAAAGAAAAAAAAGCTTTTCCGGCTAGTTTTGGCGCAACATTTGCGCTTGGGAGCAGGATGGCGCAGCGGAAGTGGATAGGCACACACTAGTGCAATTGGCACAGCGCTTCCACCTCTGAATAGTACCTGGGGCATCTGTTTGTACAGCCCTTTAGGGAGCAATGTCCTGACAACCCATGCTCATCATTCGTGCTTGTTTTTTTTCGTGTTAAATTTGGAATTGAAGCAAAAATATTTGCACATCGCGAGCATTTTTATAAATCCCCTCGATTAGGACAGCTGTGACAATTTTGCCATTTACATGCCATAGTTCGTAAATATAGCTATATCTAGCTATTAACTGAGCTAAGAAGTTCCGGCTTTTGTACTTCGGGAACGCTTTTGATTCGCGGGCGGGACGGGACGATAAACGTGCCGGTCAAAGACGCGTTCCAAGCACTGCGGTATCGCCGTACGTGAACAACGAAGGGCAACAACCTACCTGAGCTGCTTCATGTTTCCCAGTTCGGGCGGCACGTGGGAAATGCTGTTGTTCCGGAGGTCGAGCACGGCGATCTGCTTGAGCTTCTGCAGCTGCGTCGTGTCCACCAGCTCAATCTTGTTGTCGGACGCAAACAGGATCTCCAACATGCTCCAGCTGGCCACGGCCTCCGGAAGATGGCTGAACCTGCCGCAAGGAATGGAGCCGCTCGAGTTCGGTCTCCCGCGGAAGCGTCGGCAACGCCACTGGCAAACAAAACTGAAGGCCGGTCGATAGAAATAACGGAGGCGATGCGAGCTGGCGAACTTTTGTGAAGTTTCAGCATGTGTTGAAACCTGTGTGTGCTGTCTGCTCCTTGTTCCTAAAGGCCCATTTTCACGCTTGCGTTTCTCATAGGTAGTGAGTGGATTTGATTTCGGAAGTGCCACAAAACATTTGGTCTAGTTGCGCACGCGTCCCAAGTGTTTCTCGGGATATCCGACACACAGCGCCTGTGCGTCACAGGCGATTGCGATGCGCTCGGTGGCACTCAAATGCAGATGTGCGAACCAGCCTTCGAGCCTACTTGTTGTCCAAGATAATACATTCGTACGCCATTGAAAGAAAGGAGACGCGATTGCAAAAGGCACTGGTTCGATGGACTGGTACAAATCAACCTTTTGCGACATGTATTTCAAGATGTCGGAACTCGGGGTTGCGCTCACCTGTTGAACGAAATATTGAGCTCCCTCATGTTAGAGAGAACGCTCATTTCCATCGGAAGGTCTGACAGCTGATTATTTCTGAAACATTCGAACAAAACAATCAAACTGTGCAGAGAGATGGCAAACAAGGAAGCTTTGAGAATGAGAATAACAAGCTGGCGGAAGCCTGAAGGGCTTCTGCCAGCTCGTTATTGTATTGCGCAAGAAGTATGTTGCAAATAAAGCTCTTCTATTCTATCCTATTCTAGAGTTAAGCACAAACATATCAAACCTGGCTACTTTGAAACACTGTCTATATCAAAGGGTTCTGCGTCCGTATCAAACTCTATCACAAGGACATTAAATATGTTTCTCGGTGCGACTGTGTGCGATAGTTTATTTCGAATGTTTACTCCGTTCTCGACAGACAAAATATGGTCCCTTAACATGCAACAGCACTGGCACGATTGGTTCACTGTTTCATTGCCATATGGCAAGAAATGATCCGAATGGAGAAGACCTTCTCCACAGCATGTATCGCAAACGAAATCAATGCTCCAAGTATGCTCCAGTGCAGTTCTAAACCGAGTTCATAAATATGTGTTCCTCTCCAGCAGCTTTGTTTCCAAACACATGACACATGCTTGACCTTGTTCGAAGCCAGACACAAACACGTAAAAGACTGATCGGTCGACTAATCAATTAAATGTGTCTTTAACAGTGTGCCGAATACGCACCTCAGATCGAGGAATGTCAGCCGAGTTGCAAGGGACAGGCAGCCAGGGAGACACGTCAGACGATTGAATCCGGCTGTCAGCTCCGTTAGGGTTGGGCAAGCAAATTCAAACCTACAAAACAAATAGTTTAATTTGCACGCCATTTATCCGCTAGCTGTGGCAAAGTGCTAGCCGAGTATCTGGAACTCGACTGCAATGTAGGTAATATGTGTAAATCATGTTTGCATCTGTGGACAATACGGACTACACTATTTGCTCGATTCCCTTGTGCCCCGTTTCATGACGAGGCCTCTGCGCTTAGTTCCCTGCAGGGGACAAGGGGAAGACCAAACGTTGTCCACCAAACATGCAAATGTCGCTGAATCGAGGGGCGTGAAATGTCCTGCTTCGGCAATGCGGTGCCAATGGTACTCTTCCGTATAAAGCCGTTATCCCAACCTTGTCCCTCTCTACGATCCTTCCACGTATGCATAGTGTGCGCTGGAACTGAGAAATCGTCTAGGCAGCTAACCCGAAGAAATACCCAGGGGTAACCCGTCGTTTTTATTAATCCTAGCAGCGCAAACACTGAGAGCACTCGTCGGTCGGTTAAACCGAGGCGGCACACAGTGTTAAGTGTGACTAACATGCGACGTCATAGTGTCGCGCGACACTATGACATCGTCAAGGATAAACCTCAGGTGCAGACATGAAAGCCAGCCATATAAAAATACAAAATTGCGCGGGTAATTACGCGACGTGATGTTGCGTCGTGCGGTGTCTCGTGTAAACCACGACAGATCAGACGCAGAAAACCTAGCACCAGACACATTCCCACGGATGCGCCCCACAAATTGCTTGGCCGCACCAGCGTGCACATTCTTTACTCATTAACATTCTCGCCTACGCGCAGCACAATCTTGACGTCAAATGCTTTTTATCTCAATGCACAGTTTGAGACCGCCAGCGCCAACACGTCAACAACGTTTTCTCTCACGGACGCATTTATGCCGTCGAGCGGCCGGTGCCTGCTCCAGCGCTAGCTTCGGATGCCCCATTCTTGCGTGCAAAGGCTCGGAGCACCGGGGCAAGCGGCGACCGAAGGCGAAAAGGAGCAGACGGCGAGGAGCGCAATCACATTACCACCGGCGCAATCGCGAATGGCCGAAAGCGCTGCACATCGACCGTCACTATTATCAGAGAAATGGTGAGGGCACCACTGCTGTACTCGCCCTTTACTGGCGCCAAAGCCGCCTGCGATAAATGTGGGCATGGCTCGTCCAGTACAGCCAACACTGTAAAATAAAAAATTTAAAAAAAAAGGAGAGAGAGCCATAGTTTATATCGCACCCTTTTGGAAGAGATGTCAGGGAATTCTTGCTCAGGTCTATCTGGTTAACGTCGCACTCCGACGCCATCTTGAAAATCTCCTCGGGGACATCTTGCAGAGATCGTTTGCTTGGGGGGGGGGGGAGACAGAAAGTGAGGTAACAATGAGTTTCGACGCTGTGCTCACACGCACTACATTCTGGGTGCTGTTGTCGAACGTGTCCTTCGTCGACGATGTAGCGGATAGAAGAAATGGAATGCTATACGCGACGAGATTCGTTTGGCTGAAAGCACTATTTCTGGCAAAAATGAAAAGAAGATGTTAAGAGGTTAGCTAGAAAATGAAATCGTGAAGTATGTAATACCTTTCACTATTAGGGGGGTGAGAAGAGGGGAAAAAAATCAAGAACTCAAACACTTCTTCTATGAAAAACAATGCCTGCGAACAAAAACCGGTGCCAATTCCGTGCTTTACATACACGAAGGGTTCATAGAAGTTTTCCAGCACATGCTAACCAAAGCGAAGCTATAGGCAATTTTATGGTCACTTTAATCCCTTAATCGTGTTTAGCTTTTGAAAATCTCTGACCCTCAACTGCTTCAGAGACAAATTTCTAGCCACAAACAAAATAGAGGCAGAATTAAGAACAATAAAGGTAAGTGCTGTCATTTGTTGGCAGGGCCGCAAACTAAATCAAGAGCGAGCCTGGGTGGTCCAAAACGGTCGAGCGCATGAACCAGCTGGAGCAGACGAGCTATACTTGTCCTGAACGGTTTGGGGACGGCTCCTCGTCGACGAGCTAGGCTCGTCCAAAATGGTTAAAGGCCAACCCACAGAATCGTCTTCTACCGCGCAGAAAACCGGTTCCCAGTTTCCTTTTCTCCACTCTCTCTCAAACTCTTCTCTCCTCCCCTCCTCACAAGAGTGGGTCCTTGAGCTACTCCCCGCAGAAAGGAGGGCTTGCCTCTTGAATGAAAAGGAATTGAGGGAGAGTTTCCCGCTTTCTGCTTGCTTGTCGGCCTTTAAGGGCTTAAAAGGACACTGACACTCCTCCAAATATTTTTTTTTTTAATTTTTTGGCCAGGCAGTTTATTATGGCGTCAGAACACTACCCAATCGCTATTTTGCAACAGCATTACATATACTTTTAATAAAGTTAGACAGCTCAACTGCTCGAAACCGAAACCTAAACTGGACTGGGGAAGAAGAAATACAGATGATTTTTTCTTCTTCACTCAACGTATCTGCAGCATTTTAGAAGCCACAAAAATGGGTATTATAATTTTTGTCTATTTTTAGTATTGAGTGTTTGTTTCGATGACCCACGACTTGGATTAGTTTGGTGGTTGTGTCTAAACCATAAAAAACGGCACGTGACCACGCAGAAGAGAGTGAGCGCAACTCAAACCGGCCAGTACTTGATTGGCGGTTTTCAGGTGGAAAAAAACTGAATTTTGAGCCGCAAATTGTGTTCTGGGTAGTTGGGCTCTCGTATGTCACGTACAAATAAAAACCTTGGCAAGCATAAATACCCTGTCAGTGTCCCTTTAAAGCAGGTCTGATCCATTTCGGTCCACCCAGATTCTTCAGCCCGTCACTGACTTTAAACTATGCCCAATCTATGTGTGATGTGATGGAATCAATGGAGGTTCTCTCTGTCTTCGTCGAATACCGTCGCGTCCTTCCGTCTCACCGAAACCCCGATTAAATCTGCTAACCTCAGGTCGAGTGCGTGGGTCGTCTTGAGCGCAAATCTTTCGATGGAGTCTATGAGATCGCTCCCGTCGCTCGTGACGCTGCCGCCAGACAGCCTCTTGCGCGCCGCCGCTTCAGGAGAGTGCTCCAAGTGGTCCTGAAGCCACTTGAGGAGGTGCACCGTACCTCTCTGCGAGATACGGACGACGATCAAGGAATGAGACGCGGTTGCTGACCCACTGAGACTTAGATTGGAACCCAAACTGGATCGTGAAACACGCATATAAATTATCTTTGAAGAAAAAAAAAAAAAACGCTTTACAGATTAAGAAATAAACTGCAAAGGAAGTTGTACAAACGTCCCGACGTCCCGTAAACTTAAGTATTTTCACACACAAAAAAAAAAAAAAAGGAGATTGATTTTGACACTTGGGGGTCTTTCGACACGCGACCAAAATATTGGTTACTCAACTCCTCCGCAACGAGCTTCCGTTGGATTGTGGGCACTTCGGCCGGGATTCAAACTCTCCGATTGAGGGGTGCCTAGGCCGGCATTTTGCCTCAGAGCCACGTTTCAACTCACATGAGAAAGAGTAAATAACATAATCAATGTCTATAATAATGTTGTAAAAAAAAAAAGAAAGGAAGTTTATTATAAAGTTTTAGAAAACCATGCAACTTCAGGCACAGGACAAGAATGACTTCTTAACAAGAAAAAAAGAGTCAAACAAACAAAATAACCATTAGAAAAAAGCTTTTTACTCGTATCGCTTCCATGCACAGAACGATGTCCACTGCATGATCTCTGTTATTAGATGTGTTGTCTTGCCATACATGCCGATGTGCACCTCCATCGCTCCCATTTTTAGTGGAATATTTTATGGCTGTTCAAAGCTTTGGTGACCACGTTCACACGTAAAAGGATTACTAAATTTTCCGGTAGAGGTATATTACTCGTCCAAAGTCGCTTGGAACTTCTAGTAACCAGTCTCTAAGCGTAGGATCCTACAGCCTCCTTGCAGTTTTAATTTGTGCGCTTCGTTCACTGGGCCCATTTCACCTGGCAGAATTAGAAAATGAATTCACATTCATGCAAGAGTCAACTGAAAGGATATTTTCAAGGTTTGTAGCAGTAATATCTCAATGGTGTCGCATTCCTCGCTCGCACGGACAACATTTTTCCCCGAGACTGAGCCGACGACCCCACCACTCGAACTTACCACAAAAATTAGTTATTTACGACTGGTAGACGTAAACTCGAGAACATTTCTGACAGGCACGAGAGACGATGATGTGACTCAAAGACTGCCGAAAATCCCACCGCCCGCAAGACTTGGGAAAACCGCCAACTCGGCAACACCGGTACAGAGGCGACGTGCACCTTCACGATATCTCTGCGGATGGTCCTGAGGGGATTCCCTTCCACGCCGAGCCCCTTGAGGTGCACAAGGGCCCCCAGCTCGTAGGGGAGCGAGGACAGGTCGTTGTTGGACAGGTCCAGCCGCTCCAGCCCCTGGATCATGGTGATGTCCGGGGACAGCGTCTTCAGCCGGTTGTTCTTCAGGTCCAGCGTCCTCAGCGAGAGCAGCGTCTCGATCACCTCGATCGGGAGCTCCTGGATGCCGTTGCTGCCCGCATGGAGCTCCTGCGGGTCCGGACGCACGCGAGAGATTAATGCTGCGCTGACTGCTCTGGGCGAAATCGGTGGTACTGCGCTCGAGTGAACCGAACCAAGATTACCCCCGGGCAAACTGGACAGATGTCACGAAGGCAGAACGTTCAGTGTGCGAGTGCGCGAATAGTAGTTTGAATCAAATCTTTTCTCGAATAAATGTTTTTGTTGCGCTAGGTGATGCATTGAGCTGTGAAAAAAGCAACTGTCCATTTTGAGTGTTTCGCATATTATTCGACGTCGTCATATTTCTAGTACTGGCAGTCCCGTTGTTACCATTAAAGTATATATGTATATGAACATGTATAGAGCAAAACACCTATCACCAAACGTAATATCCCCGAGAGATGCCCTACCCCTGAAAGGTGACCCACTCCTATTTTTGGCATGATTTGCTCTTTTTTCCGAAAACAACAAAAGTTAGCCCACTTTTAGTGTAATTGCAGGGCACTGGCCAATGGTGATCTCGTCAGAAATGACGTTACTTAGCCACGGCGAGAGATAAGTGAACATTGCTGACTGGGAAGGACAGTTAGTTACCTTTGGTTCATCGACCCTCCATACAATCACAAGCCTTTGCCGGTCACAAAGCCTAATAAGAGCATTTTTTTTTACTTTTTTTTTACTGCACACCGAAAGTTAGCTTACACCTTCCTTTCACCGGATCTGCGTTCGATTTTAGGTGGATTGTCTCTTGGGATATTACGGTAGTTATAACTGTTGCTTAGATCTATGTAATATATCACGAAATCTCCCGCTTTCTTGCTTTCACCCTCATGTAATGTATTGCTAGTTGCCTTTGAGGTAAAATAAAATGAATTCAACAGTATCAGGACATACCAGCTCTCTTCACAGTTCTAAAGGTAGGACACTGCGGTATTCGATTCAAGGCGATAGTCACACATTTCCAATTTCGTGCTGTTAACTGAAGGCTAAACAAAAGCTCACAATTGGTTCTGGCTTCATGACGATGGTAGGCATCACACAACATTCACACACCCCTATAATACTTGTGCAACATCATAGCACAAGGAGTCCCCAAAAATATTTAAGAGACTTTCTCACCGCAAAAATGAACTATGCATCACCAAACGCTCATTCCCTGTCCAAATGCAGCACTAGTGGTTCAAACCCGATGCCGACATTTCAGAACCAACTGTTATCTTATTCGGAAGTTATAAGTGATTTTCTGAAAATTCAGACGGAAAAAGGGCGACCGACGGAACTTTCGAACACATGTCACCAAATGGTGCCAGTTACCAAGAATCGGTTCAGGAAATCTCCTACAACTTTTGAATAATATAACGATAAGTTCTGAAACCTTGGCATCGCTTCGGATATCTAGCACTACATTTGGGCAGAGAATGAAGGCCCGTTCACACACTTGCATTTTACAATGACGGACTGACAATAGATTGTTTTTAAGCCTCTTGGGACAGCTTTCGACCGGCTCCGCAGCAATGCAGCCGGTCCGTAAGCCGTCAGAAAAGGCTTAAAACCCGACCTTGTCTAGGTCGGTTGTAATGAAACACAAGTGTGTGAACGTGCTTTGAGTGTTTGGTGAAGCGTCGTTTAATTATGCAATGAAATAAAAAAAAAACTAAAAAGTTTTGGAGATGTGTGTACACCGATTATGACGGGTATTCGTTTACACTCACTCAAAAACGAGGCTTAGGATCTACGCTTCAATTTCACTGTCTGCCTGTGGTTCGTTTATTCGACGTGGATTTTTCACGGGTTTCTCATAGCTCGTCTCCGCTTCGCGTTTTCCTTTCGTGCGGGTGTCCGTTGAGAGCGCCACCTGCCTTGAGCTTGCCGCAGCCGGAGAAAGGTGGCAGCGCGGACAGTTCGTTCTGCTGCACAAACAGCTGCTCCAAGTGGCACAGGGAGCCCACGGGCTCTGGCAGCGACCGCAGCTTGTTCACCGACACGTCCAGCACCTGCAGCGCTGTCCACGACGAAAACAAGAATATTTATGCCGTAGTCGGGGACAGGTTAGGACACCCGGTAAACGCTCTGCCTCTGGCGCACGCTCGTTGCCCTTTGCCACGCTTTGGCTGCGCGAGCGACGAAGTGTTAAGACTGGATCGCGCACTCCCGTTTGACAACGACCGAATTCTCGCGATTTACTTTCAACGGGAGAAATCGCGTTGGAAGAAATCTCTGGGATCGCTTTGGAAGAAATCCTCGGGATATTACGGTAGACTGAAAAGCGTACCCACCTCAAACCGTAGGGAGCGTTTGCAATTTAACGGCGGACGCCTCAAGCGGAGATTGGTCGCAGGTGCCCGTGCGCTGCTTTTTTGCGCGGCGAGGAGAAAGGCAGGCGGAAAGGCAGAAACGCTCCGCGGACGATCGACACTTTCGACACCTCCTCGCAGCTTGTGTCGGAAACGCAGCCCGTTCGGGCGGAAACGCCCGAACGGTTGGAAGCTCTCTGTAACACAGGCTCTCTAGAGAATGCACTGACATGCCGGCGCCACCTAAGAGGTGGCCTTTGAACTGCACTTTGCCGAAGCAAAGGTTTAACGGTATTTGTGAGGTCAAACGTTCGGACCATCTACGAGAAACGGTCATTCATGAAATCCTCCAAAGTTTCTCGATCCAATAAGGAAAGCCTTGCGCGTGAAAAAAATATGGGAAGTGTACGGAAATCCCAAGCGTTCCGTGGCTTCCCGATAGGTGGCGCCGGTGCGCTCTCTCGTTGTAAGAGATTGCAAGAACTCGGTCGTTAGTAGTCGCAAGCGTGCAAACCAGCTTTTACCAAAAGCAGAGAGCTCGCACTCGAGGCAGAGCGTCTACCGGGTTCTTAACCTGCTGCCGACTACGGTATATAACGTTACGTGAGGCGACAGTTGAGAGCTTGGTCAATCGTTAATTTCACCATCGACAGGCTGATTTTTCTTAGCAGCACCACCACTATTAATAAAATGTTTGTTGCAGACCTCACTAAGCTTCTTCCCTTCGTAATAGACCCTAACTGAAATTGTTAGATGATGCATAGATTATGTGCAGCCGCCATTAATTGGTTTCATCGCTTCCGGCTCGAAGCATGTGACTGGTTCCGAGTTCGCACGGACCACTGACACAGCACTCGTGTGGAATGCATTTCGAACCGAGTACACTCCGAATGCTGACGAAGCGTTCATGTCCAATGCGTGCTCATAGTGCATGACCAACAAATGGCGGCCGTACAATGTTACAATACCTTTCTGCAGAGAGCACTCCCGTTTTTCTGCGTGGCACGCGGAAGTTGCGGGGAGAGCAAGTTTGTCTGCTTCTTGCGCAGGGGTTGCAGTGGAGTCGGAACGTTGAGCTCCGATCGAAAGGATAGTGGGTAGACCTTAATGCTAGCCAGTGTTGGGTAAAGTACATCTAAAAGGTACTTTAAGTAAAGTACAAAGTAAATGAGATGTGATGTACTTCAAGTAAAGTAGTAAGTACACTGGGTGCAATGTACTTGAAGTAAAGTACTATAAATACAATGTACTTTCAAACTAAAGTGCAAGTATTTTAACACAATCATTTTTAATGCACTTTCATTTTCCTATACAGTGATGTTTTACCTGGTATGCATTGCCCAGAGCTAATTAGGGGTGCATGACCTATGTTCAGAAACCGCGGCGAATATTCAATAAAGTCAAGTGGCCACAGAGTAGTTAATTTCAGGAATGGAGCCAAATTCAGAAGTCCCTTTTCTGAATTTAGCGCCTCTTACACTGGATTGTTGCACACAAGGGGGTTAAATGTACTAGAAGAGAGCATGACGTCATCCTCGTAGCTTCCGCAAGCAATCCTCTGATAAAGGAGTGTCCTCTCTTTAATAAAAAAAACAGTGAGGTTGCAAACGAGCTGACGATAATTAATCATAACGTGACTCCTGAGATTGGGGTGCGAAAAAATTAAGGAACTCTCTAGTCGAAGTAAAAGAGAAAAGATAATGCCTCGAAACATTGTGACGTTCTCCTCTGTTGTTTTTTTCTTCGACCTGAAAGTTTAATTTTTTTTTTCGCACTGCAGTCTCAGGTGCTACATTATGATTAATTATGCAGTCCTAACATTTTAAACCTCGTCATTTGCGCTGACCGACCGAGAAGTAGCGAGAGTTCAAAAAGCTATCGGGAAAGTCGTCCCCAGAACAAACGGAGCGATGCGTCGTCTGCTCAAGCTTCTGGTGAGAGTAGAATATCCCCCCCCCCCCCCCCCCCAGTATTTCTTTGGAGTTGACAAAGATTCATATCGTGATAAAATTTACCGAAATCAAATTTGGGGAATGTACTTTAAAGTCGGCAATTGTACTTTGCTCGGAAAGTACCACAAAAAAATACTTTAAGTAAAGTACAAGTACTTACTCAGTGAATGTACTTCAAGTAAAGTACAAGTTTCTAAAACCTACTTGAAGTAGTACTTTAAGTACAATGTACTTAAAGCACTTCCCAACACTGATGCTAGCTGCCTTGAGGTCTACCCACTATCCGTCCAATAGGAGCCAATCAGAGCTCGAAGTTCTGACGTCACCGGAACCCCCGCGCAAGAAACAGATGAACCTGTGCTCTGCACAGCTGCTGGAAGGACGAGAAGGGTGGGGAGGTCATTTGAGTTGCCCCACCTCTGGCGCAAAATTCTCACCTTCGATGCCACTTCGGCATCTCCAGAGCTTCCGGCACGTGTGCGCGGCCGAAGTGCGACGGACGGCATCAAGAGCGTGCTAGAGGCACGGCATCCGAGAAAGATGCCATGCTATCCTCATCCTGACAGTGACCATTTACGGGAGAAAACCCACAAACGACAAAGTACCCATAATGCCGATGCTCAAAGATGCGACCTGCACTGAAACTTTGACCGTGCTTAACGGTAGGACAGAAACACCACTCTTTGTTCCTGGCAAGTTTGCCTTACCGACAGAAAAACAGTGGCACTGTACTGTTTATCCACCACATAAAAAGAAAGAGAGAGCAGCTTATAGACCTTTCGAAAAAAAAAAAAGGACTCCTGGCCGGTTCCATTTTCAGTGGTTGTGCGTATGGCGCGATTTGCTCGCTTTCCGTAGCGACAAAAACATGCGCTAGCTGGACCGAGGACTCGTAAATATTGGGATAGTGTATAGGTGAGCAGAAAGAGCTTAAAAGAGAAAGACGAGCGAGCTCACCGTTCATGCTGCCCATCTCGGGCGGAAGTTCGGTGAGATTGTTGTGCGACAGGTTTAGGTTGGTTAGCCGAGAGAGAAACCCAATCGTGGCCGGGAGTGATGAGAGCCGATTGTTACTCAGGTCCTGAGGAGAAATGGACAACCCCCGTTAGTGGGCCCAAACATTTCTGCTAAGCAGAAATATTACTCCAGCCTTCTTTCACCGTGCTATTAGAATAGAAAAGCTGTCTATTTCTATCAGAATGCAAGGCTTTTGTGCCACAAGTGATGCTGGTCTAGTCTGCTTTCCCTCATGCTGCTAACATGAAATAGATTCTTCTTCAGCTTATGTTTGCAATATACTTTAGCCATGCTTTTAAGTATGAATGTTAGTAAAGCATTTGATTGCATTAATCATTCCATTTTGTTGGACAAATTCTTCACTTATGGCATTTGTGACATTCCACTAGTGCTAATTAGATTGTATTTATATTTCACTCCCCATTTGTGCAAATAAATAATCAGATATCAAATCCTTCATTAATCTTATCATCTGGAGCCCTGCAAGGAAATATCCTGGGGCCTCTTCTTTTTTTATTACATATTATGATATAGCGACCATTGATTCAAATTTGAAAATATATAATCTACGTGGATGACTCGACTATATTCTTTTCAGACGAATCTGAAGAAGACCTTATAAATAAAGTCAATGCATTACTTTTAAAATTAAAAGCTTGGGCTGACGTATATTGTTTGAAAATTATCAAAAACAAAAGCAATAATGTTCCGCCCCCGTGGTTCGGGTGATAGGCTGTCCCTTGAAATTCGGGTCATTCAACATTGAATTTGTAAAAAGTCTCAAAATGCTTGGAGTTATTTTCTCTGATGATACCTTCTGGAATAATGACATTAAATACCATTGCTCCAAGCTAGGCAGATCCATAGGAAAAATTAATAAGCACAGACATGTTCTTCCAACAAGCATGAAAAAGTTTGATATAATTCATTATTTTTTTTCTTATTTATGTTACTTCCACCTAGTCTGGGGCAATACATCTGTTTAATTAATAAAAAAATACATTTACTACAAAAAAAAGTTATAAGAATAATAATAAATGTCTCCTGCACTCATCATACACAATCATTGTTTAAATTATACGAAATACTTAACATACACCAAACTTATAATAATTGTTTAACAATCGCTAATAAGTATGCAGCCTATGAATCCTCCAGAACAATTCTTAAATTATTTGATTTAAAAGCAAAAACTAAATATTTTTCGTCTGGAAATCACTAGCCTTGGCATATTCCAAAGTGCCAAACAAACTTTGGGAAACAGAAAATAAGTTATACTTTACCTTTTTTGTTGAATGATTATTTTGATAGAAATATACTAGATGTCATGCAAATGTCCAACAACTGTATCCTTAAATTGTTAATTTAATATGTATGAATAGGTGCACAGATTTTACTGAACGCATTTTATTGTGCACTCCGTCGCAGCTGCTGAATCCTGGAGCTCGGTCAAGCTGCATTTCTGCAGCTTTTTCTCCGGCCTCCCAGTCACCCAGTGCATCTGTGTCGTGAATCCATAAACTTTGCATCTTATCATAACAAGTTCCCTATGCATAACCTTGGCTTCCTCTGTAGCTACAATTTCTTGTTGTCGGCACCATTTCTGATACAATTCCAGCATAGAGGTCAGCGTTTATTTTACAGACATGTGATCAATGTTTACCGCTACCCATTCTGTGTGCGCATAACCTTCAGTGCGCAAGATCATGCAAAAAAATAATGTGAAGGAGTAAAATGGCAAATACACAGACACCGGTGAGAAAGCAACGGTACACAACTTCAAGCCATGCACCTCCCTGTTTGCTGAGCTGTGCTTTCCCAGTGCAGATCTTCAGAAAAGCAGCTCTACTATGACTGATGTCCATATACAAACATGAACTCTGTAGTACTTACATCCAAATTACCAAAAAATCTAGAAGAAACGTGCCGTTTCTTCTAGATTTTTTTTCCTTTAGAACAGTTATTGTCGCAGATGCCAGCATGTGTAACCACACTCACGGTACGTGCCTTGGTAATTTAGCAAAAAGTCTATTTTGAGTGCACCTACCATCATCTCCATCAGGCTGAGATTGCTGATGTCGTCACTCAGTTCCGAAATGGAGTTGTGGTGTCCGATGAGCTGCCGAAGTTCCTTCAGCTCAAAGAAGGAGTCGGGAAGAGACTCTATCTTGTTGCGACTGGAACGGACCGAAATGCAGGCCAAACATGAATGTCACAGAACTTGAGAGGTTGACACAATCTACATCTACACATCAAGTTGAGAAGGCCTTTTCTGTCAACCAGTGGCAAAGACGGGTAAAGTACACGTGTGAAACACTTGAAATGCAAGGTAGCTGAAAGATTTCTTGTACCTCAGTGAAAGTAAAGGGTCGAAAGAATAAACTAACTGCACGAAACACAGCATACTTACAAACTATGGTACCTTTCACCACAATCAAACATTTCTGACCAGCAGAAACTAATGTGATGATATCAACTTCCTTGCCCAGCCCAGAAACCCTTAGCTTGAAAGGTAAATGTTGGTGATGATTGGCCAAGCAGTTCCATCTGTAGTCTTAGTCTATGACCCTAAAAACTAAATTCAAGGAACACAACTGGAAGTGAGCTATTATTATTTCTTGAAAAACTAGCTGAAAAATGTGCCTCAACTAAACTCTAAATGTATTTTTTGAAAACAAAACAAAAAAACACTGCTTTGAGTATTCTCTAACTGAAAGTGCCTTAGACTGAGAAGAAAATGTTTGAATTTTCTTTGGTGTCCCTTTGAGGAAAATCGAATTCGTAATTAGTGCTCATCAGTCGTGTTGTTGCCAATGAACTCACCGTTAAAGCTCACTAAATGTGACAAATGTGACTGATAGACACATTTACTTATCTGCTTTGTGTATAGTGAAAACTTATTTAAGTAATCAAATAAAAAATTAAATAAAGAGAAAGAAGGCTTGCCTTATGTTTAGTTTGGAAAGCTGCCCGAGTTTTCCAATTGTCTCAGGAAGCCCGCAAAGCTGGTTGTCGTTGACCTATGCAAAATGACACACAACAAAACATACAGAGTGAGATACATACCACAGCCATACTTAACTAACTCAGCCTTTTGTTGTATTAAAATACATATACAGGGTAATCTTTTTAGTGGGACTGGAATTTTAAAAAAAAGGGAAAACTTGCATTAGGTTTTTTTTTCTTTTTATCCCAGGGGGCTAAGTTGGCCCTAGGGGCCACAAGAAAAAAGGTTACATTGCAAGGTCCTTGCTTCAAAACAGAGTATGGAGTGCCAGGGTGATCACTGGTGGCGCCACTCCGTGGAGTGCTACTGGGGAACTAAACCTGAGCATGGTAACGCTCACCGTAAGACATTTTAACGTTAAAAAGGAGCCCAAACGGAGGACACACATACACACCCAAAACATTGCCCCACGTTTGCGTCCTAGTCCAATCATTTCTGTGAGAAACGTGCCTTCTGTACTCACGAGGCATGGATAATCTACTCCGAGTGTTATCCGACCAAAGCGAATGCAAAATCGTCCCACGTCCTCCTTAAATCGGCACATGCAAAAGAGCCCACCTCTAGGATGTTGAGTGCCTGGAGTCTTTCTATGTCTGGGGAGAGCACGGTCAACTGGTTGGAGGACAGGTAGAGCTTGGTGAGGTCTGCCTGGTCCCACCATCGGTCGCCGTCGCAGTGGTCCAGCGACACGGAAAGACCCTGGCGCTCTTCCTCGGTCAGGTTGTTGATGTTCCACACTATCTCTGGCACTAGGAAAGTTGCAGACATAGGAAACATTACGAAAATCAGCCCAACTGCTTTGGTGTCCTTCGTAAAAATAAAAAACAAAATCTCAAGTATTTTATTTTATTATTTCTTACTAAAGTTAGAGACAAAGGAAACTAAAGTCAGGGACAGAGGAAACATTACGAAAATCAGCCCAACTGGTTTGATGTTCTTTGTTAAAACAAAAACAAAATCTCAAGCATTTTTTTTTTTTATACGAAAGTTAGAGACAAAGGAAGCTAAAGTCCGGGACAGAGGAAACACTATGACAATCAGCCCATCTGCTAAGGTGTCCTTTGCCTATTTATTTTTTTATTCAGATAACCCCACAGTGCCCGTGAGGGCAATATAGTAAGGGAGGGGAAAATACAAAATGAACTCGAAGCCAAGTACACTGAATTGTCTATACAATTTAAAGAGGTGCCGTACCCACAGTTAATCAGACTGCAATAATCACAAACAACAACAACAACAAAAAAAAAGGAGAAACCGGGATTAGCGTAAAGATACTGGACTCGTAGATATATGCAATGTGTAATCTCATAGAAAGAACAATTATTAGGTATTTGACAATGCATGATAGAATTGAGAGTTCACAATTGCTTGAGACTATCTCTTCAGATAGTTGATTCCAGTTGAATATAGACCTTTTCATTTCAGTAGTTGCCTCACCGGCGGATAGAGGGCGCTGACGCACTCGGCGCCCTCTATCTAAGCTTAAAGGGTAAGACAAAATGGCTAGGTGGCGTAAGCTACCGCCCAATCCAAAGGGCCCAGCCGTATTTATTCATTCATCCATCCATCCATCCATCCATTGGGTTGCTTCAATTTGGTTGGTTTCGGTTTCAACGTGAACGCGGCTATGTTGCTGTTTTATGTGGTTTTTGCTTAATTCTTTGATACGATTAACTTCCTTGTAGCACACAACCAATGAAACAGTGGTATTGAGTCACTCTGAGGACTACGAGGTGTATTTTAACCTAAATTGCGGGCTTTTTTTTTTACCAACTCCTTTGGTGTAGCTGATTATGGTTGGTTACGAAACGCCTGACTGATGCACAGAGGAAATTACCATCGTCTACAGCCGTACCCGATGACACCAGTTTCCAGAAAAACAAACTAATGAAGAGACTAGCATGTGTCTGTAAATAAGCATATCGACAGCCAGCTTGATTAGCAATGTGCTGAATCGGCCAGAACAGATGAACTCGCGAGTTTACTACACCCTGTTTGGTTTTCGTGGGCACCCAACCTTTAGTGAACTTCACAGACTAAAACGTATCGTGTAATGATGCAGATAATTGATATAAACAAGTAGTATCGTCTCAGACACTTTTTTTTTTTCTGTTTCAGTACTCGAGCATGTTTTCACAGGTCGAGTAGGAAATTTCTTAAATTATCAACCCTGCTAAAGTACTCATAGGCAGCATTTTGCGATATTGGACCTAGAAAATAAATTATTTTTATATCAACATTTGTTTACTCAAGATATATAAGTGACATTAAATCTGGCATTTGTCTTCCGTAAAACTGGGCAATTAAGATGAAAGGGCGCAGGAGGAGAAATACCTCGGAAAGGTTGGCTGAATTCTAGCGCTAGGCACCACTTCACGTACCTGTGTGAACAAATATTTATTTGTTTGAACAGATTCGCTTTGTAAATTTTGGCGTCGCCAGCCACCAACAGTAAGCCTCTATTCGCCATTGACAATCCTGGACTTAAACGATTGTTAAGCAGACGGATCTTTTTTTTTTTTTCGGCTTCAAATATTGCAGACTTTAGATACTAATAAAAACCGAAATAGCTGACGCAAAAGAAAAAAGTCGTTATTATTGCGCATGCTCCGAACCCAAACCGCGTTTTGGATTTGCAAATAGAAACGACGTTATTTCTTTGTCCACGCTATCCTAAAACTCTTTACTGCAAAGTGTCTGTGGCAGTTTCTTACGCAGCAAGTCCCAACCTTTGTGTTAAAATAAATTAAGTGGATGGCACTTGTTCTCTAAATATAACCAATAACTCATTTAAATGACTGTCGAAATGGGAGCGAGCACGGTATACAATTTCTTAAACTTCATAAGTAAACCGACCAACAGAATGTTTACGTCGCAAAAAAATATTGAGAACCTCATAGACATGTAGGTGTCATATTACGAACTGACAAATCGCCTTATGTTGACGTACCATTACTTCTGGCCTCAGAAAAAAATACAAGTTAAACGTTCGTTGTCTATCTCCTCCGCGGGTTTCCTCACATAATCAAAATAAACTTTTCGATATATTATGAATACAAAGAACGATACTTTCAGGAAATGCAGATAGTCTCCTTGCTCTGACTATTTTTGACGAATTCCGATCCTAAATGGGCGATGTAAATATACGGGCTTCCTACTGAGAATGTTCCGCCACTATTAGTAAACAAACTTCAGTTGCGATAAGGACCTCTGAACCCTCGTGATGTCTTAGTCGTCCAGTAGACGTATCGGACTACAGTTTCCGAAGTAAAGCAAGAAAGCGTGGTGAAACGCGTCGAAAAAGACGAATACAACGCATCCGCCAAGGCGCGCAGGGGACTCGGGAGAGCGGAGCAGCAAGTTAAAGCAACCCAATGGCTGCCGCTTCACGTGACTCCAAGATGGCAGCGCCCATACGGAGGAGGATGAAAAGGTCTATAGTGTGAGGGAAAAAGGAATATTTGTAAATGTCTGTTTTGCATGAAAGAGACCTAATTTTTTCGCTATGGTCCAGTCGCTGACAGATGAAGTGAGGTGAAAGTAAATATTTTGTTTTGTCGATTCCACACTGATTATAATAAGCTGTGGAGGAGTTTTAGGCAGGAGCATTGACATCGATTCTGTAGAGGCTGCCAATTGAGCTCACGTTTCATGGCAGTTACGCTTTCACCACGCGAGTAGGCATTAAGGACAAATCTGGCGGCACTGTTTTGTATTAGTTCTATATTTTTAATCAAGTACTCCTGGTGTCGATTCCAAGCTCCTGAAGCATACTCTAGAATGGGCTGAATATTTGTGAGATACAGGGTATTTTTGACTTCCTGAGGAGAGTTTTTGAAATTACGTCTGATGAAGCCTAACATCCGATTAGCTTTAGCAGTCATATACTTAATGTGGAAGTGCCAGGACAGATCATGGGAAAAGTAAACACCCAAATATTTTACCTGAAGTGACATGTTTATGGGAATATCATTACTTTGGTACGTGTTGGTGACAATATTTCACCTTTTGGTTACACGGACAACGTGACACTTGTTAACATTCAAACTCATTTCCCAAGTGCTTCACCAGTCAGCTATGCGGTCGAGGTCGCCCTGCAGAGTGATACAGTCGCTCAAACTACTGACTGATCAATAGATTGCACAATCGTCAGCATACAGGCGTATACTGGAAAAAATGTTTACAACAATATCATTAATAAATATTAAAAATAAAAGCGGCCCCATCACAGATCCCTGGGGGACTACAAAAGTGACAGGGATATAATTAGATGATCTGCCATAAATTAACACTGCTTGAGTCCTGCCATTTAGGTAATCTCTTAACCATCCAAGAACCTGATCTTCTATATTTAGGAACTTCATTTTACGAAGGATAAATTTGTGCGGTACAAGATTGAATGCTTTTTGGACATCAAGAAAGATACAATCTGTTTGAAGACCTTCATCATACGCAGTGATGGAAGCGGCATTTGACGTTTTGGAGCAGGTTCTGTAGCAGGCAAAATATTCGTTTGGAGCAGCCACTGTCACTTTTGGGGCAGATGCCAAAATCTGTTAGCATATCACTTGAAAACAATTTTTTTTTTTATTGCATCGCTAATTGAGTTTATATTTGATAATGACTGAGGGTTTCTCTTTGATACTGGAGCATATTACTCGTTACCCTTCGTAATAGGAACAAATAGGGCGCAAAAGGTACACAGAGCTTTCGTTTTAGAAATAAGGCTCTGGTGAAAGTAGGTTCCATTTACAATGGGTACTAAACAAATTGATGAGAAATGAATCATACTTCAGTTGGAATAAAGCTTCCCTCCCCTCCCACTTTTACACCAGATAATTTATTTATCCTGTATGCATAATGTAAAATGCCACCAATGTCACTACTGCGTGGTGCACGTTAAAGACCCCAGGCTAGCGGTTGCACCGCACTGGCTAAATTGCTCATCTCCAGCTGAGACACCAGATGTCTACTGAGGCAATTAACTTCGGGCGGTATAAACATACACACAACAATTTGCTTTGATTTGCCACCAAAAACCAACATAATCGCTAACACGTCTATCAATAAAATGCACCTACCAAATTCTATCGTTACAAAACTCAAGACTTGAATATTATAAACTGGGAAAAACAACCACCTACAAATATTATGAAAACCTACTCTTGCGCTTACATTTATTCAAATACAGCACCACATATTTCTTTCTCTTTCTTTCTCGACGCAGCATTTAAAAACGAGATCATATAATCGAGATCAAAGAATGTGGACCTGCAATAGTACTGAGCATGATTTACAGGTATATCGTGCTAAACCAGACGCTCACCCATGTCAGCCGCTACTCCTAGCACTCCGGTGCAAGGCGGTGATGCTCGACGTGCGTGGGCTGGTGAGAGGTGCCACGGAAGCAGACGGCAGAGGTAATCAAGTGCTCTCACCAGGAGTTCAAGAGCCTGGTTCTGTCTTATCGCAGTAGCCGCTATCCTACTATTTTGCAATGTTTTGTCACAACTTTTGGCTCCTCACATCGCCGACGTTGTCTAAAAGTTTAAAGGATGTCAGTGATCAAGCCGCCAGTGCATCAACCGGCCAGCGCGGTGGACGGGCAATGTTGAACCCAAGTGACCCCAAGAGTTTAACAAGAACACCAAAGCGCGACATGGAGACATTCGACCATCTTCCTGTAATTGTTCTTTCATCAATTAAACCAATCAAATGCAGCGAATGTCCCGTGACTTGCGCTTTTACTATGTGTGTTCATGTTGTATGTGTTCGAGCCTTCGACTATGCTCTGACCTAAGATGAAACAACGTATATGATGAGTAGAGACGCTGTGAAATACATATTTCATTTTTCTTTCTTCCTACTTCTTTGAATATCAGGGTCAACCAATAAGAAAATATATCAATATTTTGTTTTGCCCATCTCGGCGCAAGTATGGCGCAATTCTTAGGCCAAAATGGCACCTTGGCGCAAGATGTAGCAGACTTTCGCTCACGACGCAATTTGGCGAATGGCGCAGCACTTCCATCACTGCATACGCGTATGCTAAGTCATTGTGAAATTCGACCAGTTGAATTGTGCATGACAAGCCTGGGCGGAACTTGCGTTGGCATGAAGTGAAAAAATTATTTGACTGCAAATGCTGAGCAATACTGGTGTAGATCACGAGTTCCATCAGTTTAGAAGACGTGCTTAGCAACGAAATCGGCCTGTAATTTTCAACATTGTTTTTGGGGCCGTTTTTGTGCACAGGTACAACATGAGCTTTCTTCCAGTCTCCAGGCAAACGACCATCGGATAGAGATCTGGTAAAGAGGACGTACAAAAACACAGCCAGTATACCAGCACATTCCTTGAAAACATTGTTGGGAATGCCATCGGGACCGGGAGACTTGTCAGAATTGAGTGACCCCAAGAGTTTAACAAGGCCGTCAGTGTGGAAATCAATTTCAGGCATAACTCGCGACTCGTTTACTGCGTTAGGGAAAGGCAAGTCCACTGCAGTTAGTGGGAAGAAAAAACTTATTGGAAGTATCTACTAAAGCCCGCTGCTTTTACCTGGTTGTTGTGTGTAGTCCCCCTCAAGTTCCTCAATTGATGGTATGCCAACCGTGTCCTTCTTATTGCTTTTTATTAGTTTCCAAAATTCTTTAGGGCTTTTTTTGAGACGATTGCTTAATGTGCCATGATAAATGTTTTGCGCTTGTTTCAGTTTACTTTTATAGAGTTTACTGAGGTCGCGTAACCGGGTAAGGGACGCGACAGTAGAAGTCTTACGGAGCGCTTCTTTTTCCTCAAAATTTGTCACAACTCTTTAGTTATCCAAGGTCTGTCTTTTTGCCTTTTTGGCAAAAGTACCTTGTGCGGTATGTAGATGTCGATTAAGGCAGTAAGCTTAGTTCTAAAAATGTTCCACGGGTTTTCAACGTCCATCTCATAGCTGTGCAACTCAAAAATAGGAAAAAAAGTTACAAGCTCATCAGCAAGGCTAGCGTAATTGCCCTGATCGTAAAAAAAAAACAAATTCAAGCCAGATTTTTTTTTTTTTTTGTCTCTGATATTTTTTTACTGCTTGACCCATGCTTTGACTACGAATCGTGGCATGATGTTGACGTCTCCTATCGGCTTGACTGTTTAGTTTGTCCATAATCTCTGTTAACATGTATGTCGTGATTTCTACCCCTGTAACAGTCCTCGCGGGCTGACGGTATCAATAAATTAAATGGAATTAATTCACTTCTCCGTTTCATCGCCAGATGGACTGCGGACAACGCTATGAGCCATCATACCCAATGAGGTGCTGCGAGCATATCACATGGTTTCGCGCTGTACACATAGTTGCACCCAATCGGAAGGTCACATGAAACTCTCTTAGCATTGAATTGGCTCCGGAGCTCACAACGCTCGCTACAATATATCTTAAAATGAGATAGTGGAGTACTATAAAAAAAAGGAAAAGTATTTTGGCTCTAATTTTATGCTTTTCGTTATTACTCGACAAGCCAAGCTTCTGTTGGGGTTGGCTTTGCACAGTGTGGTGTTGTTTTCAGAGACGGATGATGATTGCAATTAATGCAACCAAAATCTTGGGGATCTACAGCCAGAGGTCTTGATGACTGCATCAAACAACAGATACAAACTTCTCTTCACTTTCGACACAAACCTCTGCATGGTCAAGATGAATCAAATTCTCGGTGGCTTCAAAGTTAAGCACCCACCTACGAACCCCCGGTTAAGATGCAGGTTTGAATCGCGGCCGAGATGGACAATTTGATGGAGGCATATTCTGGGGAATGGCATCATAAAACTGAAATTTCGGTCGCGTGCCGAAGGATTGTTTGCTGGGACGTGCCAGATGCCCTTCGTCGAGCTGGCACATATACCCCCCAAAATATTAATTGCATGAGCTGCCGGAAATAACAGCAACACCCGCACAGAAGAACAAAGAGGTCGCTAAAGTTGATGCTTGGGCGAGTTGGTACGACATACTTTGGGATTAAAAACAGCGCTGCGTCCGTGTTACTTCTTCGTCTTTTGTGCTGTTTTTAATCCCGAAAGAGGTGGCAGTGACATGAAGAAGATAATTTAATCCATCAACCACACACATATAAATTATTATTATTATTTTACCATTTCATCTGAGCTTTAAGGTCCCCGATGTGGAGCTAGGTTCCAAGAAATCTAAACATTATTAAACAATAATATTCATAAAAGAAGACTAGCCCCCTTTTTGGCGAACAATGAATGAGAAAGTAGGGGAATAAAAAGGAAAAAGAAGTTTGCCAACGTGGCTATTGTTTTTCTGCGGAAGGGCTCGACTTTTATTCCTCACATGGTGCCTCTTTATCTGATCCCACCGGCTTCCGCAAGAACCGTTTAATTAACATGCGAGCGCTGTACCGGTAGCTCGCTGGCCGCGCAACCATGCAGCACATCTCGTCTGTTTGAAACGCGCCCAACCAAAATGTCAAGGACGACGAGACTGCGACTATTGTTAACCAGTCTCTCTGCAGGACTACGCCTTGCAGATTCGTTAAAATCAACTCTACGAAAAAGAAAGACAAAAAAGAGAAGAAAAACCGTGTTACCGAAATCGGCGGTCACGCTCACGAACTACGATGACGAAACTTTTCGTTGCACGAGCACGAAGGTAGCCTTCCTGTCGTGTCATTTTGTTAAAAAAAAAAAGAGAAAGAAAAGAAGGATTTGGCGTTAATTAATTAAATTATTTATTTATTAGCTGACGTTTTTCCACAGTTCATCCGTGAACGGACACTGCGGCAAAGGCACTGATCAGTGGACTGACACCAAAGAAGGCCGTTCATATATGCTGTCGGCGTGTAAGAAACGAATGGTCAAGCTTTTTGGTTTCAAACATGCGTTACCTTCTATCATTCCTCGTCCAGTAAGGTTGAGTTGACCGCTCTTGCGTGCGAGCTTGACGAGATCCATGCTTAACGACGACTCTTTTTTCTGGAGGTGGAAGCATGCTTGCGGGTTAGAACGGCGCTCCGCGCGGGCGCCTGGCTTGGGAATTCGGGACATCGTCGCGTGTTTGGCACTGGGGACATGCGGGATACGACGGATCGCCGCGCTGCAACGTTGTCGGCGTCACAAACCAAGAGACGCACCGAGACGACGCACACGCTCACACGCTCACGCGCTCGCGTACCTCAAAACAACGGCAAACCAAATAAAACGTAAAATAAAATAAAAATACAAAACAAATAGATATATAAATACTAAGTTTTTTAATTAGGCGGTCACTTGCGTCATCTAGAGAATCTTTAGGAAACTTTTAAATAAGATAAATTGCTTTTAATAACAGCTTTTAATAAAATTCAATGTGCCATATAATATACTTTTAGAAATGTTTTCAAATTAATATAAATTTTAGATTTAAGCGACAATATTAATTGTTTTGCGTTTTTTTCAGTGCGTGTCCCCCTGGCGGTAGCGTTTCGCGTCAGACGCGGGCTGCTAGGCTTGTGGACAGAACAGGTGAGACTGCAGTATGACTCGAATTACTTTGATCGCCGTTTAATCAATTTGATAGAGACGCAAATTGTTCGTGCCTCAGAAAGGGGATCCCCGTGGGCGTTCGTAGTGCCAGCTTAAATAATTTAAGCATCGATCCTCGTAGCGAGGCGAGGGTGGTAACGATCACCCCCTGACCACAAGGCCCGTGTTGCTGCCAGCAGTGTTCGTGAACTCCGTCCACCTAAGATCCGATTCACTCGTCGTCGTAAAGTAGCAAAACCGTTGTAAGTGTTTCCAAAGCTTCCTAAACCCTATTAATATCATCTTGGTTAAATGTCATTGTCGGATTCGGCGCGGACAGCTCGTAAGCTGCTGACGAAAACTAGCAGAGAAAATGTCACGGGTGATGTGGTCTTTCGTTGTAGCTTGCTTAGCTCTAGTCGGTAGAAACAGGAACTTCTCTGGTTTGTATCGCGACAAGCAGTGCTATTGATTGATTGGGTTCAGCAGGGTTAGTATGGAAGACGTTGATGGACTTGCGTTGCACGGAAAAACGTAATTAGTGACGCCATTTACTCGAAAAGACAACTAAGCAATTGGGGTGGCACTAAATAAATTCTAGAATTAATGAGGAAAAAAAAAGTAATTTTTTTTCTTTCTTTACAAGTATCCAGTTGTGCGATGGGACGCCGAAGAAGTAAGCGAAAGCCGCCGCCAAAGCGCAAAAACATCGAGCCTCTGGAGACACAGTTCAACTGCCCCTTCTGTAACCACGAGCGGTCGTGCGAAGTTAAAATGTAAGCACCATTTGTTTCACGTCGCTCTCGACTGTGTGTACAAGATAGGCTTGACCCTTGCTGCTTTCGTTCCCGATTCTTTTGCAGGGACAGGCAAAGGAACACTGGTCGGATCACCTGTAGAGTCTGCCTGGAAGACTTTCAGACGTCCATAAACTGTATCCTTTCGTGGGCTTCCAATATTCTGAGAGCACTTGGAGCATGACCTGTTAGTTCCCCCAAAACAAGGTAGGTTTTGTTGGAAGGTTTCGTCTGGCACTGCTTTTATAGTCTGTTGCAGGCTTGGAATACATGGCTTGCGTTGACGTCACATCAGTCGCCATTGCGCCGTACCGTGCTCCTGTGCCCGTCCCGTCTGCAGCCAATATTTCGCACCATCGCGTTTGTTCTTCTCAACAAGGCTTGCCGAGAAGAACACATTCGATGGTGTGAAATGTATGCTCAAAAGGTACGGGCATAGGTGCGTGGTACGGAGCAATGGCGGCTGGTACGGGGCCTTATGGCGTCACATGCAAGGCATGTATAGCAGGGCAGACCTATACACCAACTCATGTTTACAAACAAACCGGAGCGCCCCTAGCGGACGCCACCAATGCCGCGCATGCGCAATGGGGGTGTGGGCAAGAAGCTCCCCGTCGCCCATAAACAAACCATTGTTGTCAGCGTCAATTTGAGTCTCGTGCGCTTTTTATGGCTTACAAGAATGGACAGTTGGGCTATTTGGTAAACGTTCATGATGAAAAACAGCTCGAAACACAAGGACACAGAGGAGAGAAACATACACACAGCGGCGTAGACTTTCCATTTTCCCGGGGGGGGGGGGGGGGGGGGGCAGGGGCAGGCAGGCAGGCTGAGAAGTTGAGAAGTTTTCAAGGGGGGGGGGGGGGGGGGGGGGTGCTTTTCCGCGCAATTTTTTTTTGCACCGGCAATTATCAGTAGTTTATTTTAGGGGGTACATTTTACAGTGTATGTATATCGCCATGTGTCTGTCGCTGTGTGCGTCATTTTGTTTACATGCCGCTACTAGAAGCTCGTTACTTGGCACGTAAACAGCGTCTCGGTAAGAATCATGACCCGGGGGGGGGGGGGCTCTGCTCCCCCTGGATCTCACCAGGGGGGGGCACGAGCCCCGATGCCCCCCCGTAGTCTACGCCTATGCATACACACACACACACATGTATGTTTCTCCCCTCTGTGTCCTTGTGTTTTGCGCTGCTTTTCATCATAAACTTTTTATGGCACTTGAATTGTTGATTCTACATCTTCCTGGCAATGTCTGGCTACTTTAGCGGCCTCAACGAAATTAGTGAGGCTCGGTACACAGCAAAACTTTGCATGAACAATGTGACTTGTGGCGCTTCATTCCGCGTGGATGCCGCAGAATTAACGCTAAAGCCAGCTTTGCATGATGAGATTCTGCTCGCTATTTTCAGCCATGACGTCGCTCGGGCTGCAAAAGCGTGAACCGTAGCCGTGATGGTCAACGTCGATTCTGAAAATCGCAAGCAGAGTTGGACGAAGTGAATCGGGCATAACAAGTCAATGATAGCCATTGGTAACAATTATCAGTATTTCTTGTATCTACTGTTTACACCAAAGTCCACTTACCCCAACCAACCTTCAAACTTAGAAGTCTTTTGAGGCCTGCACTTACTTCTTATCACAATTACCGGGTCAATGTTTGCTCTACGTGCCGCTGTCGTTTGAACGAGCGGACGACAACAAGCAGGAACGTTTGAAAGAGCAGACGACAGTTTGAATGATCAGGCTGCCGTTTGAACTTGAGGACGCACTGAACGCAGTCCGCAGGTGGTCGGTACAACTTGGTGGTTTTCCCGCGTTCATGTTGGAACAAAATAAATAATTTTTACGACTACAAGTATCCGTGATTTCCACCCAAAGTGCTTCCCGCACAAGCAGTCGTGGTCCGGCGGCGTCTGTTTTTTCTTTTTCACGGCCCCTATCTACGTTCTCGGACAAACCGAGCAGGCAAAAAACACATGAAAACTCGCCTTCAAACCTTTCCCGACTCTTTTGTTGCAGCCCCAGTCGTGGCGTTTTGACGAGAAGGCAGGTTTTTATCTGGTTCCTTCCAAAACAAAATGCATATCCCGTGTGGCGACTTCCACCCTCAGCCCCAGACCGGAAGTGCGCCCGACGAGCCACCACTGTGCCGTGACGTAACAGACCTGAGTTTGTGTATACTCTGTAGCAGGTTATGAAAAGCAGGACAAGCTTGTCCCACCAAGCCCTCCCCTCTTCTCACTTTAGCAGAGCGAACGATGGAGGAGAAAACTACCAATCGGGGCAAGTGCTTGCCCTGATTGGTAGTTTTCTCCTCTCTATCACTCGCTCTGCTAAACTCGAAAGAGTGGAGGGCTTTGTGGGAGAAGCTTGCCCTGCTTTTCATAACCTCCTACAGAGTATTCACCCTAGTTTGTTTGGCAACAAACTCGGTGGTACCATGTATTGGATGGCCCGGCACACTTCCGGTTCATGTATATTTCCTAAGTCTTTTACTGATCATTCTTTTATCGTAAGAGTGAATCAAGTCTGACAGTGCTATAAGTGGCCATTTCCAGAAGATAGCATCTATTTGATTTCCCAAATACTGCAAAACCTGCCGTCTAGTTCAGAACCGGAAGTGGTTGGGAGTTATGCGCTCACTGGCACGTTTTGGCGCGCACACGTTTCAACTCGCACAAAAAACAGTGAATAAGATGGAGTCTCGCATCGGCTGAGTGAAAATTTCTTAATCTGTTTGCACCAATGCACAAATCGCTTTTATGCTGCCCAGAGTAGTACCTGCATCTAAGATCAACCCAAAAAATTAGAAGTGGATGTTTATGAGCTTGTTTTGAGCCTCTAACTGCCATTAAAAATCCAGCTTGCCTGTACTCACTCCAGCATGCTGGTAACAGCAATAAGTTCAGCCATGAAGTGTTCTAAAGCTGAAACGTTTGTGCGGAGCCTTGGTTCTGCGATAATTGCGAGAGGTATAAGTGGTCGCTGCCGCTACTCTGTAAAAGTGAAGTGGTTGTTGGCTCAACCTGTCGACGCCACACACGTCGGCAAGGCGCGGAGGACAATGCCCCGTTTTTCCACCCTGGTCATAGACGCCATTCGAGCGCACCTGCTGCCATTTGTTCCGTTGCCATCCTTGACAGTATTTCTTGCTCAGATCTTTCAGAGGCCATCGACGTTTATAGCGACTGGATTGACGCCTGCGAAGAGGCTAACCAGTGAACAGGAGCGACGTTCAAAATTTCTTGTACATATGGTGTAAATGATCATTACATTGTGGCTGCCCTGTCTGTGCTTGTAACCATTAGGCGGTGTGGAAGGCTTCATCTGTCCGACTCCAAGGAGGCAAGCTGTGTTGTCCGCAGATTCACATTTTGTTTTTCTTTGTTTTGTCTTGGCCATTAAACTGACGGTTAAAGCATCGTTTGTCTTGTTCAATGAGGTAACGGATCTCTGGAAATATGGTTATCACAATGGAAAGGAAAAGATGTTATCACAAAGCTTCCCATATTACCGAACAAACATTACGGATGTATTTTTATTTATTTTACGTGACGTTTTTGGGCGTTTGTTCGAGCTACCAATGGCGACACTGAGGCAACCGACCAGTTAGAAGAAGCCTAGCAACAAGACGGGCCTTTCAGAGTTACCCCAAGGTTACTGGAAAGCTTGGGAAAGGGGAAAGTTGTGGACAAGGGTGGTGACAAATTCATTGGATTTAAAAATTTTGCTTCATATAAGTTTACTGCCATGTCGCAGGTCGTATGTGCCCGCCATATGTGGAGACGTGCCGATGTACAAAAACAAACTTGTGGCTCGTTAGAAAAAAAAAGTGTGCTTTGTACAACAGAAAGTAATTACTGCTACTTCAGCAAGGTGACATGTGCAGTTTTCAAAGTTTTGCAAGCTATTTTCAGATTTGCCTATTAAAAAGACGCGAGCACGGCAAATGTTCTATGAAACTGAAACATTAAGAAAGCAATAGGAAACTGAATAAATGCACAAAATGAGAAGAAAGTTTTTTTTTTTTTTATTTCGTTATGTACACAGACAGCTGCCACGGAGTAGCAACCAGAATTGCACTTCATTTCATTACGGTACCTTCACACCTGCCGTCCAATGCTACAAATTTCCGCATTTTGAAGTTGGCCTCGGGCAATGAAGAAATCCAGAGATCATGACTTTGTGGGACTTGACCAAGACGTGCAGCAGATATTCTTGGTGTTAGGCTTGGCGTTTTATTCTCCTACAATGTGATACGAAATGCTCTGTTCTGCGCACGTGCGCATTCAAAAACGGCAAGGTATATGCTATGTCGTGAAACATCTTGCAACATCTAGAATTTATATAAATAACAATACAAGAAAAAGTCCTCCGACGGCGCACCTGAAAGGGCAGTGGCCACAAGGTTTGTTTGGCTTGTTTTGAGTATGGTGCGGGGTATTGGGCACAGGCACGGTGTACGTGGAACTGCCAAAGATCCACGTGACTTCGGAGAAGTTGCGGTTAAGAAGCTTCGTCAGAAGAGCCATAAAATGGTGCATTGATTTGAACGTGCACGTTCTAACCGATAATATTCGTGGCAATGCGATGCTAATTGACGAGAAAAAGCGTTAACTCATATTTCAAGAGCCAAAATAAATATCGACCATGCGAGGTAGAGAGAGTCGGGCATTGCAAAAACGTCTCGCAGCAACCTCGTGCTAAGCAGTTGACAGAGCAGAAGCCACAACCATTTTCCCGTATTGAGAAACGAGGACCAGCTCTTGACAACCCAAGCGCCAGTTGCCAACAAAGTCTGCCAACTCGTAAACCTCTTGCGTCGAGTGCACGACACGAGAAAATCGACTGTACATCTGTCGTGGGCAATCCCCGAAAACATCATTCAACGCACACTTTCTTTCCTTTTTGTTTTAAAAGTCTCTTCCACACCGCAAAACACGTCGCCGACACTGGTGTAGACGAGATCAACGCAAAGACAAATAAACAAGCCACCCACGGAATACGGTGGCTGGAATGCATCTCAGACTGGTCTACTTAGCGTCCTATTCCGCCCACGCATCGAAAGTGATCGTGAAGTTGCAACAAAAGACGCCAGAGCAGACGGCAACGGCGTGACGCTTCCACGGCGTCGTCCAGTGGAAATCGAGAAACTGCCTTTTCCGGACGCGCCAAACACACCAGCCGGAGACGCGCCCCAGACACCGTACCCCAGACGCACTCTCGCCACGGGGCACACGAAACGAGAGGTCGTCGACGAAACGTTCAGAGTCCGATGCGTCCCCTAGTCCGCGGCATTTCACCTGAGCACAGCCATCAGCTCGCGCGCGCACCGCCCCACCTTGCTGGGCATGTCGACGGCTGCCCACTTCTCCGCAACTGCTGGCACGTCCAGCGCGCGTGCCAAGTCGCGGCTCTCCTCCGCCGCCCCGTCCTCGCCGAAGCATACGGTGCCCGCGGCCACGAGCAGACGGAACTGCGCCTCTCCGTCGGTCAGCTCCGGCGCCGCGGCCGTCACCGTGGTCAGCAGCTGGACCGCCGCCTCCTTGCCTGTCCTCGTCGTTCGACGGCCCCGCGCGCCGCAGTGCCACTGCGTAGTTGAGCGCGAGCGTTGCCAGCGCGATCTGCGTGTTCTTGTTGGCACTGCCGGCGGTGGCGCGGCGCTGCGTCGCGGCGAGCACACGCGTCCGCTCGCGCAGCGCCAGGGCCTCGCCGCCGGGCTGGGAGAAGAGGTTGCAGAGGGCGCGGAGCGAGAGCATCTGGTTGGCCGCAGCATTGCTGCTTGTGCCCGAGGCGCCCAGCAGGGCGATGAGGTGGCTGCACAGCTGGGGCCCACCGCCCGAGTTGCAGACGCGGCTGTTCACGGCCGGGTTGCGCAGCGCCAGGCGGAGCAGGTCCAGTGCGGGGAACACAAACTCTGCGACAAGTTTAGAAGGACGGACAAGAAAATGAAAACTTTAGGTGCCGACGACTCCTGTGTTAGTTACATGCGGGCCTTTCAATGCAGGTTCGCCGCACTGATCGTGCAAATATATAGGTGCGACTTGTAGACGGGGGGGGGGGGGGGCGGCAATTGATACAAAGAAGCGACTTATAGACCGGAAAATATGGTAATTACTGCTGTCTATGCCTAGCGAGATAAAAAAAAATTGTAGAGCCCTTCCACTTCATGTGAAGATGGAGGACCAGATGGAGGACCAGGGAAGCTGTTATCTTTACGACGTCTAGGACCTCTCGGACGACCCCAAGGACGACCTTGAGGACGATGCCTAGAGATGATAACAAGGGATCAGGACTTCACTATCTAATATTGCCAAGGAAGGCTGACTCACGCTGGTTGCCCCCTACAGTATAGACCACTTGCAACGTAACCACTTATAGTGCAGGACCGGGTATAACGCGGCTTTTTTCAACCACCGGTTCGCCTCCCATACAACTCCATGTAATTACATACCGCTTAAAAATGCAGGCACGCGAAGGGAAATACCGGTTATAGTGCGGTTTCTGGAACAGCCCGCCGACCCCGCCGACCGACCGGCGCAGCGAGCACGCTTCCCTGTGCGACACTAGATAATGGCGCTAGCCGCAAGCGGCACTCGCGGGGGCAAGGATGGCAAGGAGGTTGCTCGAAGAAGCGAGGAGAAGCAAAGAGAGAGGCTTCAGTTGCCATAGCAACGGAGGGACGCACGCACGTGTCGTTCACGACACAAGGAGTTGGAGCGAGCCCAACTTTTGGAAACAACCGCAACGACAGACCAATCACAGGTCGAGGATAAATGGTCGCGCGCGTTGCATGCCGGTCGCGGGCCGGCTTCTTTTATCTGCAAACATGGCGTTGGTGGTGATCGTCGACGTGGACGGCGTGGTGGAAGAAGTGGAAGCTCATTGTTCCGCGTAAAAGCACTATCCTCGACTGTGAATTTTCGTTGTGTGTCGCTATGATAACCCAGCACGTACTAGAAGGGAAGATCCACCTACTCGTGCGGCCATGTCGTGGCGGCACTCTCAAGACAGCAGAAACGCCCGTGTCGTCGTGTTTGTTTACTTCGACTACAGTGGTGCTTTCTAAGCATTTGTGTCCTCGAACATCGCCCGGATTTCTTATTTGGAGCATTTCATGCGTGTGCTCAAGTTCAAGGTATTACTGGCGCGTACCGTATAAAGGATGCGAATTTTCACGCGTTTTCATCACCGGAGAAAAGTGATCAGAGTTAGCAATCCTGAACGCTCGCAACGTCCGTCCGGAACGCCGTTAAAAGGCTGCGCCAGGCAAAAGTCACTCATTTCTTTTAAAATGTGTGACACACTTGAGAGAGAAGTGCACTAGTCTGGTGAAATAAGGACTTTCCTCAGACTAAGCTTTATTTTTCATCTAACATAAAATAAATTGTTTTATAAAGGTAAGTTGTCTCATGGCATGTATTTTGGCCTGAAAAATTGATGTTTTGGTTATAGCGCGGTACCGCTTATAGTGCGGATTTTCGCGACTCCCGTGACATACGTTATATGCGGTCTACACTCTATTTTTATTTTTATTTATTCATACTTGCCACGACCAATGGGGAGTTTTCTGTCGAGATGTGAGGACGCATTTTTTTCACCGACCCTAGCGTATAACAGCTTCGCTGTACAAAAGATACGAATGAAGAGAGGTGGCAACAACATACCTCGTGGCCAGTGGACAATCTTTTCGAGCGCTGCCATCTGGCCCTCGTCGGGACTACAGGCAGCGCTGCACAGGGCCATCAGCCTGACGAGCTCCTCGTCCGCCACTATGTCCTCCGGGGGCACCTGGGTGTTGAACTCGCGCAACTTCGCCAGGATGCCTTGCGTGTTGGCCACGTCAAACCGCAGGAACGTAGTGTGGGGGAAGAAGTGTTCCGCTCCCGGCGTCATGTCTCCCGCTGCTCCGTCCAGCTCGATGGGCGCACCGTCTGCGAGCGTGCGACGGCGCCGTTATTTGGATGCTGGGTTCTCCCTACGGTGAGCGGTAGTGACTTTTCCGCCCACCGCTCCGACTGACCGCCCACCGCTCGATTATGCCGCAGGATGACAATGCGATTTTGCTTGTGCACATGGCTGCAGACCGTTGTACTTGGCGGGCCTGCGCACTGCCGCATTATCACGTGTTATCGCATCGCTGACTACCGCCACTCCTTCAAACAGGCAAACAAGGAGTGCAGGGAGGGCGAGGGGGTGCTCGGCTGAGTAGAAACACAAAATAAACAAATGCAATGAACGCGCAGCACTTCTCTCCGCAGGCGGTGAGCGGCGGAGAGCGGAGCCAAGGAATTTTTTTTCGCTGCTCAATGCTTGGTTAAGCTTACTTTGTCTTTGCCTCTTTTCTTGCTCTCCGCCTTTTCTTCCTCGGTTATGTTTTCTTGTTTTTTCAAAGCGTCCTGGTTTTTGCTTTATCGCCACGGCGTGGCGCCACTCGCGGGGCCACAAAGTTAGAGAGCCTACGCAAAGTGTGTTCTATTGGCAAGCCAGAATGTGCCGCATCGCAGAAACAACCATTGCTTACACAATGGTCGTTTCTGTCTGTCGTGGTGAACCTCTCAGAAAGACAAAAGCAGACAGGCCTTCTTTTCACAGTAACGATTGATGGGGTCATCCCCTGGGACGCAGTTTGTTCCGTCTGCTTGAGGCACAAGCGACAAGCCGCCTCGGTGGCTCCGAGGCGAGAGCGTTGGCCTACGGATCCCCATGTGGCGGGTTCGAATCCCGGCCGAGGTGCCCGCAATCTGACGGAGGCTTATTGCGGTGGAGGCGCCGTGTAACCGAGCTTTCGGTTGCACGTCAAAAGATCCCCAGGTGGTCCAAATTAATCCTCAGTCCTCCGCTGGGGCGTGCCAGATGCCCGTCGTTGGTTTGGCACGTAAAACCCCCCAATTTTTTTATTTTTTGCACAAGCGACACTTACCATTGGGTATTTGGCCGGATCCTGTCCTTGCCAAGACGTTGCCAGGCGCGCTTCCTGGCGGTGGTGCAGTTCCCGGAATGTACCTCGAACCACCTGGCACAATGACAAGCACACAAGAGTTGCGTTGTCATGCACTGCGTCTGCATTACCGAAGAACACGAGTTCTCAAACGAAGTTCCTATGAACGGTTTGGTTCCCATCCAACGGCGCAAGAAAAGCTTCCAAAACCCCGATGGTGCCATCAAGTCATCGAAGACATAAAGAGGGAGTCACCAGTAAGCTGCACCTGCTTTGATGCAGGATACCAGTTCTCAAACCGAGCCCTAGGAACGGTTTGGTTTCCATCCTACGGCACAGTAAAGGCTCCTAACAGCCTGATGGTGTCATCAAGTCATCAAGGACACGAAGAGAAAGTCACCAGTAAGCCGAGTCTGCTTCGGCACAGACCACCCGTTCTCAAACTGAGTCTCTAGGAATGTTTTGGTTCCTATCCTACGGTGCAGTAAAAGCTTCCAACATTAACACCTTGGCGTTCTCATGAATCAAGTCATCGAGGACACGGGTAGGGAGTCACCTGTGAGTTGCGTCTACTCTGGCACAGAACACCAGTTCTCAAACTGAGACCCAAGGAATGGTTTGGATCCTGCCCTACGGCACAGTAAAAGCTCCCGACATTCTGACGGTGCCGTCATGTCATGGAGAACACAAAGAGGGAGTCACCGGTGAAGGGGTCCGCAAAGCCCGTGGTGGCGGCGCCACTTTCCATCACCATGCCCTTGGTGTTGCGCACAATGAAGTTGGCCACCTGGTCCAGGTAGTACTGGCTCAGGTTGTTGCGGTGGATGAAGGCCTGGGCCGCAAACCAGGGGTCCTCGGCCAGGTTGTATGGCAGCTTCATCTTGCTCCCGTCGTCCAGGTCCACGTCAAACACATAGTCATACTCCTGCGGAGACAACAGCCATCTCTTTCGTTGCGGGCACCACGAATGCACGCAAGTTACCTGCTTTCCGTGCGGTATTTAATAGTGATGGACAGAATCTGCCGGACTTCAAATTCGGCAAAGTTCGGCACATGCCAAACTTTTGAAGAAAAGTTTGGCAAAGATTCAACAAATGTCTGCGCACGCGCGAGAACACGATGGTGCCATGGATTGCAAATGGACGCCATGCGGTTACCATCGTACAGTGTAGTACCACCAGCGGTTACTGCGAGGTGCGGAGTAGGCGACATGGTAACTGTGTGTTTGTCAGTCTTTGTGAGTGTGGATCTCTTCAACATTTTCTGCCTAAAGAACAGAAGATCGACCAGAAATGGATACAAAAATGACGCAGTCAACTGCGCAAGTGACAAATGATGCATTACATTCAGGGTAACAAGATTTTCATTTGATCTTTTCAGTGATGCTACGAGGTAGTTGCAACATTGACTGAAAAGTACTAAAATAATATTGCTTTTCAATTAGCGTTATTTCACGGTTTTGATCTATCCGCATAAAGCTAAACACGAAAGTATCATGCTCGACGTTGCACATCCGAAATTCTTAACTCTTTCCATCTTCCTAAACGTCCGTATGCCCTAACATCAGAAACCGGCATTTTAAAAGTTGAAAACGAGACGTTGCGAATATGGGATGCACACATTCATACAAAGCTGAAGTGACTCAAATCGAAAAATATGTGCGTTTACAATAATATATCTCTTCTGGGGAAGGCTCAACAGCTGTTGTGTTCATTTTCGTGCACGAAACGGTGACTCGCAAAGGAAGTATAGAACACAGTGCTACCGCTTTTTTTTCAACAATAAACACTTGCAGGCTTGCGCTGATGAGGCCTCAAAAACGAAACTCGCATATCGTGACTGCGCTGACTTAACCTGCTACTGCCCCACCCCATTGTCGCACCACTTCTGCAAAAAGTCACTTTAAAATTACCAGTAAACACACAAAAATGACACTGATACAATTATCTTGTAAAATATCATCTCATTTAGTAATAACTGCATCAATATGCATTAAGAAAAAACCTAAGGATGTTTTTCGCACGAAAAAACAATATATGAACTTTTAGGTCTGGCAAACAATGTATTTTTGCAAATCTTTAGAAAAGTTCGACAAAAAATCGGCGCCGAATTTTCGATTCAGCAACAGTTCGGCCCATCACTAGTATTTAAACAGGCATTCTTAGTGGAGAAAAGACGGGGGAAGAAGATTCCACGTAAACTTGCACAATTATTACGCACGTCTGCCCCTGAATTAACGAGATAGAACTGGGCCTCATTGGAAGGCCATATGCAAGGTCCAGGTAATGCAAAGAATGGTGTTTTTGTATCGGTGGGTCAGTGTTTCAAACAGATAAGCACTGGCTTCTCATAGTTGGCACGGGGAGACGGCAACTGGCTTGAAGGAGGCAAGTGCTCATGTAACAAAGATATATACTATGGCGACAGGATGCAATAACAAGTGCCGCAGTAAGTGTGGGTATCTGGTTCTCACTTCTAGCCCCACGACTACAGCAGATCCTCCTACAACAAGCTGTTTTTGCAAAATGTGTTTGTTATATACTGATAGTTTGTTGTAAGTGGACAAGGACTTGCGCATGAAAAGCCTTCCTCTAAACTTTTGTTCTAACAAACTTCGTTATAACAGAATTTTGTTATCACAGAAGTTCATTATAACAGAAGCCTGTTACAAGTGAACCTCTCCTGGCTGGTCTGTACAGTACAAGTGATAAAGGTGAATCGTGATTTCATGTCTAGAGATAAGCTTTTTTAAACACTATGGTAATTTGACCTTTTTTGACAACCCTGATGGCCGTAGAGCAACCTGACGGAGACGGGGATTGCGTACCTTTCCCTCGAAGGTGACCTTTCCTTGCGGTGTGTCCGAGTTCGGCGCCCCGACGACATCCCCGATCTTCTGCCACTCGTTGTCGACCGCAACCCACTGGAAGGCTGACACCACTCCTCCGTCCCTGACCAACTTGGTCTGGCCATCCCTCTTGCCTGGACAGACGTCGGGAGAACTCCGGCGTGAGTACGGCGTCCGAAATGCGTCTCCGACCAGCGCGTTTAGACTGGTGTGTTTACCGCAACCTCAAATGTGGTTTCTCGATTTCTCGGACCAAGAAGAGTACCATGTCGCTGAATGGTAACCAAATTCCTCCCAAGCTGGGTACTAAAGTCGAGGCCGCTTTTGCGGTGCTGATCGGTTGAGGATATGACTGACGTTCAACGTCGAGGTCTGTCAGAGTGTGAGCCAGTTAAGTGTCCAAATGCGATTTGGAGTCGAAAAGAAATTTAAAATCGCAGATTAAAGGCAGTGACACAAAGTTGGCACTGTGCTCATAGCACCGAGTTGGCACTGGTCGTACGTGTGAACAGGCCTTAAAGGGGTTATGACACGCCAAAAAAAAAAAAAACATGAGATAACTATACTGCTAGGACCCATTGTATGTTCCTATAATCCTGCAAAATTTGTTTTGAAAGTGGCGCTATCGCGCCACTTTCAAACGTGGATAGACCGATTTATATGCGGGTCCCTCAGATCCACCCCATTCGAAAAGGCTGCTGTGGCTAGGAGGCTGGTGACGTAGCCAGCCTCCCGCGCGACATCCCCTTGCACGCACTCACAGACTCGGTCCTCTTGGCGTCTCGAGCATCAGCTTGCTCGTTTACTTTCTGCGTTTCGAGCATGCGGTCCGTGACAATTACATCTACGGCATCGCTCGCCTTGTCAAAGTGTTTGACATTGATCGCAGCAGCCATGAGAGTGATTGCTATCAAGAGATGTTGGAAGCTGTTCATTTGACTGCGACCCACTGGCAACCAGCCCAGCGACGGCGAGTTACGGACAAAAACTCGTTGGAGTACATCTTTAAAAGTTTCTGTCAGTCCCCAGAAACACGAAACATCAGAAACTACTCGACGCCAGAAAGAAGCGAAGATTTGAAATGAGCGACAGGCGATTGTACGAAGGTATGAGACGGAAGCGTGCACTTCCTCACCTCTCTCCAAAAGCACCTCTTTTCCGGGGAGTTCGTTGACCTTCAAGTCGCCGAGCTCCTGGGCCGGCAGGGTCGACTTTGACACTTCTTCCTCGAATGCCTTCTGTTCTTCAAGTGGCGCCTGCAGCTCAGAGTGGCGCGTGAACACCCGTGCAACGCCGTCGCTAAAAGAAAAGAAAACAAAAGTATACAGTGTTTGCAGAGACGTGGAAGGAAGCACACATTTCGGACAATACAGTGGTTATTTTAATGAGCAGAACGTAAGGGCGCAGGTGAGCTGGTGTATATCAAACATTTTAATGAAAAACCCGAGACTGAGGTATTGACAGACGACGACAAGGAAGAGAAGGAGAATGTCTCAAACACAGCCTATCTCTGTCCTTGTCTATTGCGTGCTGTATTGCCACTTTGTACAAAATCTGGATGAGCATCGTATCGGCGTGCCGTCGTGTATCACTGATGCTTGGCATCAGTGATTGAGACTGTGTTTGAGACATTCTCCTTCTCTTCCTTGTCGTCGTCTGTCAATACCTCAGTCTCGGGTTTTTCACTAAAATGTTATTTTAACAAGGTGTAAAGTGGGGCGAGTTGGTTGTTGGTCATATTGATTGGGTTAAAACAGCGCAAAAAGACGAAGGACTAGTAAAAGCAAACACACAGACACAGCGCTGACTTACAACTGAATTTTTACTTCTGCGACATTCAGCAAGTAAACTTGAAACCAGATAAACATACAGGCAATCGACCCGATAACATGTCATCTTCCCATCAAGCCGGCACGCGGCTACACATATTTACCCGCCTTTCTGATAAAATTTACCTCACCACTAACCAGGGCAAGTGACAGAACACTTATGCACATACCCGCGTCATGGTTGGCAATAAAAAAAGCTTCGTCAATCTCCCGAGCGTACTTAGTTCTATGTCGGGCTAAAATCTTAATGTCATTAAACATTGGAGAGCATGCACATCTGTCGCAGTGGACCGCTAAGTTGCCAGACGGGGAGGAGCGTAAGGGCAGAGAATGTTCCCTCGCCCGGTTCAGATTTCGTACAAATTGGCGATACAGCACGCAACAGACAAGGACAGAGATAGACAGTGGACAGAATGAGCGCTGAACCTCGACTGAACATTTACTGAGTTAACGGGAGCCGCTGAAGAGAGGTGAGCCGCCGGAGTTAACGGGAGCCGCTGGAGAGAGGTGAGGAGGCGTACACTCAAGGAGGTAGGAAGAAGAGGAGGCGACATACTGGCTCAAGCCTGCCAAACGAGAAAATCCCGAGGGAAGTCGGAAGTAGAGGACGCAGCCGGTGAGAACGCCCCTAAGGTGACCGAAACCCAGTCAAAACCGCTGTTGGCGCTGGTCGGCACCAAAGGAGCTGTCCTTTCCGTTCAATAGCGTCTTTTGGTTTTGGTCATCGTTGGGGCCGTGTCCCTTCAAACCGGACATCTCCCCGGCTTCACGTCTGGTTGAGTCGTGTTGTCTCCAGAAACGTCTTACCTCCATGCATACACTTCACCAATTTGTAAGAATTAACCACCTTGCCTGCATCGCCACTTTGATACAAGATTTCGATTATGTTTCCATTTCTCTTACACCCGCGCTCCTCTTTTAATGTTCTGCCTCAAAGGTACGTAAGAAAAAAAAAAAAAAATAGATATAGCGTGGTACAAGACGCGACGTTCGAGCCGACAAAAACCTCACCTGGAGCCTGCAATGATGTCGCCGTTGGCAAGGCAGGCGACAGACCAGATGGACTGCGCCGGCAGCCGGAGCGTCTGCAGGCATTCGCCTCCGCTGGCCCACACCCGGAGCGTGCGGTCCTCGCCGCAGGTCACAAACTCTTCGCCTCCCCCGTCGGGCAAGACGCAGATGCTGTACACGAAGTTAGTGTGGCCGTTGTAGATACGCAGGCAGTCCCCCGTCGCCCTCCAGTGGCGGACCGTGCAGTCGTTGGAGCTCGAGAGGAACTCCAGGTTGGAGAGGACGGCCAGACCCCGCACGCAGTCCTCGTGGCCTGGGATGGGACACGGCAGTGCAGACTTAGTGCTACTGTCAGCACTAATGCTACTGTCAGTACTGTCAGCATCAGCACTACTGTCAGCGTCAGTGCTACTGTCAGTACGGTCAGCATCAGCATTGCAGTCAGCGCAGACTCGGCGCTACTTTCAGCACAAACTCAGTGCTACTGTCAGGGCAGACTAAGCACTGCTGTCAGCACAGACACAGCGCTACTGTCAGCAGTACATCACAAAAATATTCCAGGAGTCTACGTTGCCAAACTCGAAAAATTAGAACAAACCTTTTCCATTGCTGAACAAGATATCCTTCAGGAAAAGGAGGACGTCACTGAATAAACGTCGACTCGCATCACCGACTTCGAAGCAGAAAAAACTCTCGACACTATGAAGTCTCGTTTACAAAGACTAAAAACTGATAACTCTATTTTAATTATTGATTGAGCCGTCACAAGCAGAATCGCAACGTAAGAGGATCGATGGGCTCACACGACATTCCTTTATTCGCACGCACTGGTCAATCGCGTCACGCGGCGCAGCGTTACGTGACACCGTGACGTCAAGTTGTGGCGTAACTCGACGTCCTGTCGTGTCGCAATGTCGCGCGACGTCACGTGACCCAATGCCACGCAACACGGTCACGTGACGCCACATCACACTGTGCCACGCGACGCGACACCGTGACTTCGCACCCCGAGTCACGTAAGACTGCGACACCACGTGCCTCGACGCCACGTGACATGCCACACGTGCCATGGACAAACACAAAATCTGAGTTCGCTTCCGTTAGAATGCAATTCTGCAGCAAAAATTTTTCCACCTGCTCGCACGCAGGGATCAAGCAAGAGCACGACCCGACACACTCACCTGAGAAGACGCGCTCGCACTTGCCCGCCCTCCAGAGCCGCACCGTCTTGTCGGCTGATCCCGTGAGCATGAGTCCCTGCTTGGGCAGGATCTGCACCGCCCACACGGGTCCCTGGTGGCCCTCCAGGGTGAGCATGCACTTCTGGCCGAACCAGACGCGGGCACTCTTGTCCCAGGAACCGCTCAGCAGGGTGCCGAACTGGCCCGCCGCCAGGGCGCACACTGCAGCGGCAACAGCCACTGCCGTCAGACGTCCGGGGACTTGACGAGAGCTCAACAACCTGGCACTACCCTTCGAGTGCCAGGTTGTTAGCCCGCATGTCAAACTGCAAACTTTGGTCCCACAAAGAAAAGCCTTGGCACGCTTTATGAAGTATATATTTATTTATCAAAGATGCACCGATCTGGGGGCTCAAAATTATAACTGATGTCTGCATGCCACAAACCTAGAATATTTTTTCTCCAATTATACTTTTCGAGACATGGCACTACGACGAGTGGCATTTTGGCGTCGTGTCCTGGGGATTACTAATTAGTCCACGACTACGGTAATTTGTAGGTTTCGGTGTCTGCCATAAAGAGTGAGATTGAACGACGTAAGTTCGCCTTTCCGGAACCACGAAGGAGCAAACCGAGACAGAGGTTCCCTAAGTAAAATTTCCCACGTGCCGTCAACGGGCGTTATTACGAGAAAAAGCGTCGCTCTATGCAAAAAAAAATAAATAAAACCTACAGCCCAGATGGGAGAACCGAGGACCAAACTGAAACTGAAACCTGCACGGGAGCCCGAGTATAGATAACTCGAGTGTCGCACTCAAAGGGTTAAGTCAGCAGTAAAGTTTCGGTGATCTACGACAGACTCCCAGCCAAAGTATTGGTTTTGATTTCGGTTGCTTCCCCGCCATACTTAGCCTCGGCGTCGCCTGGCAAAGAGTCGATGCTATAGACCAGGGGTGGCCAAGCTGCGGCTCGCGAGCCGCATGCGGCTCTTCGCGTGTTAAAGTGCGGCTCGCGGCTACCTCCCCTACCCCACCCCCTACTCCCCTGCCTTACTCCCGGTCACACGAGCACTTCTCCAAACAGAGAAATGGAGAGCGTTTTAAATCGAAGGACATGCTTGCACTTTGGTAGTCTTGTGCTACTGCTACCTTACGTACAGTTGGACTGCTTTTGACTCGGATGTATTGAAAGTAGTTCGAGCTTCGTTTATTGCCCTGTACAAATATTGTACCCCCCCCCCCCCCCCCGCGGCTCTGGGAAGTTTCGTGGGTTTGTTTGCGGCTCTTAGGCCCGGTCAGCTTGGCCACCCCTGCTATAGACCGACACGCTGTTTACAAACAAGCCTGCATTTACCCACACCGGGTGTGGGCACTGTGCGTGCGCAGAAACCAGAGTCGCGTGAATTGAAGCGTCTGCGCATGCGCAGTGCTGTCGACAGCGCCACCGCAGCTGCGTGACGTCAGGGCCGCGTGTTGGTCTATAGTACCCGGGAGCTGATTAGAAAGACAGGGCACGGCACGCGACAGCCCTCCGCAGGGGAAGTGCGCTTTTTTATCATTCTTTTAGGGGTGAAGCTCCTTAGGGTCTAGCCATGTCTGTCCGGTGCTCGTGCTCGTGAGCTCACGTGCTCGTGTAGGGGGAAAAAAAAAAAGATGAAAAAATAAAAAATGATGAAAAAAAAATGTTTGCGCAGTCGACAGGATTCGAACCTGTGCGGGGAGACCCCAATGGATTTCTAGTCCATCGCCTTAACCACTCTGCCACGACTGCGGGACGAGTAGGGGGATCTGAGATGTGGTAGTAACTCAAGAGCTGGGGATGTCATGGATGAAACGTTGCATGTAGCCGCTCAACGTCTATACAGGAGAGGGCGCTGCAGTCAAATGCGTTATAATCTCGTTAAACTTCGCATGCATTGGCTCAACGTTTATAGACGAGAGGGTGCTGCGGTCAAATGCTCAAATACGCATATAACCGCATTCCATACCACACATTCTCTTTCTGACATGGATGAAAACAAACGAAAGGCTCGGCATGCTGCGGCTCAGCGTCTACGCAGACAAGCACCACCAGAGCTTCGCCCCAATCAACATCATTCATCACATGGAGATGCGGTCAATTTTTTTATTTTTATTTAGACATGCTGCTAGCTCTCTGTTGCAAGCTGAGCCAGGTGTGAGTTCTCACAAGTTGTAGGAGAAGCGGTGTATTGTATATTGCCGTGTGCCTCGCTCTAACGCTCCGACTGGCTCACTGGGGCCGCAGCATTAGCTTTTTATCAGGTTAAGCTGAAATGAGGCACGCCTTCTGTGTGCTGCATTTCGGGCATAGATATTCATTCAAACTATCATCGAATAAGAATTATATAGCATAATAAGCCTCCGAAAAAAACTTTTTTTAGAAAAAAAAAACAAAACAAAAACCAAATCTGAAACCTAGTATATGGACATATTTTCACAATAGGTCACTCCTTGATCACGTTTACAAATCTGGCTTCACCTGCGCCCCCGCTGCGGGTCGGTCTCGTTTGGGCCGACTCACCTACGCCGCTGTGTCCCAGGAGCTTATACAGGGGTTGGGGGTTCTCCGGGCTGAAGCAGTAGATACAGCAGTCGTTGCTACCCACGAGGATCAGGCCCGACGGATACTGGTCCGACGGCGGAACTGTGCACACGCTCGACACGAAGTTCGTCGGACCGGTCAGGCACTGGCTCTCGAAGTAGTCTGGACTGCCCCTGCCAAACAGAAAGCAGAGAAAAAGAAACATTAGCAGAAACATGTTTCAGGCACAAGGATGTCTACCAAATTTATTCTCTCATATTCCCTGAATTCTTCAGCTTTTCCCCGAATATTTTCATTAAATTCTCTGACCATTACAAAGGAAGGAAACACAAAGGGATGGGGGTTTCGGCAGTTGTTTGGGGTACTTCCATTTTAATTCGATAAAACGGAAGGTGGCTTACGCCGCCTAGTGAAGCCACAGGCAACTATTGAACGGTGCGAAGGTTATCCACGCTACCGCAAGCGATACCCTCCTGCTTCATTGCGCGTCACTGCCCTGTGCACGCCTGTCATTTTTCCCGACGTAAACAGTCTCTCGACAATTTTCCTCACTATTCCAGGTTTTCCAGGTCGGTAGACACCCTGGTTGACCAAGGTCTCAGTGCATTCCACTTTCAATGACTGTGCTGCCTCCAAACCTTTCTGCACCTATTGGGGAGGAGGAGCGACCGTGACGCCCCAAGCGGTTAACTTTAGAACTACACGGATGGGGACAACAAATACAATGACTCAGCGCTCGGCCGACATAACCGAACGCGGCGTCAGCGTTCGGCTGGAGTTCGTGTTCTCCGGTGAGGGGGAGGAGGGGCTCTTTTGTTTCCACTCCGGCCTGCATGAACAATGCAGCATGCACGGTCCCAGCTCGGCACAAAAGCCGAAGTGGGTCAAGCTCGCATTCTTTGAGGATAGATCCGGCACTTAACGTCGCTTCGTCGATTGTTAGTATTTTTTACATTAAACTGTGCCCCGCGCTCTATTGTAGAAGATGACATGGACATGCCCATAAGGCCTCTGGGCATGTGCACAGGCCTTGTGTTGAGTAAACACCGAGTATGCGGACAACAAACGGGTCAGAGCGCCCCCTATAGTTCGATCTCCTGCCCAATAGCCTCAATCACTGGCACAGCCCATTTTAAAATTACACTTACAGGGTTTTTCAATTGGCGTTCCATAGAAATTTTGTATGTTTGCCTTCCTTCAATCTAGCCACACACTTCTGTAATGGATTTGGGCCCTGATGAAATAAGGAATGAAACAAATTAAGTTCCCCACTTGTTTTTAGTATTTAAAACGTTATTTTTTATGTTTCGCAACACACACAGCAGCCGCAACTCCCGTGGTAATACTTCTTCGATAAAACACGCAGCCTCTGTCGGGCTTGACGTAACGGCTAGTACCACCGACAATGTAAATTGACGCTAGTTCTGACACGAGTAGAAAGGTTAGACTAAAAGCGTCAAAGTGGGCGCTTTTTTTAAAAACAACTTTTAAGGTTTTTTTTAAACGCGAGACGGTTCCTTTGATGCGTGTGGTGCAACTGATAACGCGTCTGCGTTCCAGTCTTCTTCGAGAGTGCCTCGCCGCACTCATTCTTTTGCGAGCCAACAAGAATATCAGGAATATTTCGATGTTCCCAGCACGTATCCCAAGTTGCGCAACGCTGTAAACCCGTTCCATTCATTAGGATGAACCACGACCCACGCCTGACGACCGGTGGCAATCTCCGGAAGGAAGATGCGACAAAACAATGTAAGTTTTCTTTTTTTTTTTTAAAATTTCCGTTCACGTATCAACCTCTCCTCAAACTTTATTTAACCCGATAAAAAAAAGAAAAAGCGGAGTTATCTTACAGCCAGTGCAAGCCCAACTAACCGGCATGACTGGCGTTTTAGCCGTGCTCTTTTATGATCGGTGCATGGACTACGGTATCAGATTTTTTTTCGTTAGGTCTACATTTCGTCGCACTAACCGAATTTTGTATTCATTTGGTGATCGGCTCAATTTACATTTTGTCCTTCTCTCCAATGCGAGAACGGACGTTGCAAAACACCCTACTTGGAACGGGAAAACAAAATTCAATCGGCCACAGGTTGCTTTTGAGGGGAGTCGCGCTGAATGGAGTGCAAAGGCGCGGTGTGGTTGAGGTAGTGAAAAATCACGTTACTCGTTTGGGATCCATATCCGAGTTGTTCTATCTCTCGAGCCGGTCACGATGGCACCGTCGGGAAAATGTGCGGCCGCCACGGCCCGTACATCCATCGAATGCCCCAGGAGCGAACATCGTAGCCGGTACGGCTTGGTCGCCATCTTTGTCAGGTCGAAAAAATATAATGAAAGTAGAGGGACAGCTTTTAGCCTTTTACCAGTTGCGTATACGTTACGTACGCGTTATAACACATATGTATTATTTATATTGTTAAATAAATTAAAATAATTTGTATAAAATTTATTTATGCTTACATAACGTTGCATTTCAAGCTATAATGACAACTTCCATGTACGAAGCTATCGACATGACCGCTAATGAAGTGCGCCCGTGCGCCGAGTGCGCGGCTGTGTCTGTGGCGGTTGTGTTTTGATCGGAAAGGTGATTGTCAGAAAAACAATTTTTAGCAGTCTTTTACGGACAATCTTCACCTTGTTATCGTTGATATTCGGCTCCACAGATTGTCGTCCGCAAGCAGGGCTCGCCTTTATAGCCTCCCGTGGTCGCATTGATCGAGCGGAGCCGATGGCGTCATCTTGGCGGTACATCTGATCGCGATATGAAAGGTGAAATTGCTTCCGTACGCGTATGGGAGCTTTTGGGCACCATCTGAGCCCCTCTGACGCTTCAAGTCGGTCCCGAAAAGACGTCCGAATGTAGTCTGATTCGCCTCGTGCAACCCACACGGGCGCCTGTTTTCACACGAGGCTCAATTTCCGTGAACTTGTCCAAATTGCTTGCGGAGTGCGACGCCGTCGAAAGCCAGGAGAGCAACTTGCTAGCTCGTTAACAAGCGAGGTCGTCATATCATCGAGACAGCTCAGAGACGAAGCAACATGGCCAGCGGTGGCATATCGAGATCGGGTCGTGTACGCAAGAAGTCGGCCAAGTTGATGGAAATGGAAGATTGGGATGCGTTCGACTTGAACGACGCGCCAGCCAAGGGCAAGAAGAGGCCGAGATCAGACGAAATGCCCGAGTTTGAGACGCCGGAAAAGAAAGTGGCTCCGTTGAAGATCCCCAAAGCCACCAAAGTGCCCGCGATCAGCCCCGTCAAGAGACGCATCATGGACGACATGATTCACCTCAAGAACTTGCAGAACATCCAGGAATCGGGGTATCTCAACGTTCCCGCTGCGCCCAAGACGGTGCAAGTGCCGCAGCACCAGCCCATGTACCCGTCGTCTGCTGTCGTCGACGGTGAGTGGGGGACTGGACGTTCCGAATGCAGGAATGACTCGCGTTTTTCGCATCCTCTGGGTTCCCGTCACTTCCGTTTTGGGATTGGCAATTTTAAGATTGGCCTGTGCTGCAGCAAGGTTGGGTTTCAGCTGGCCGTCCGTGTGTCTGCTTCCTGAACTAGCATTGGTCGTCGATCACTGCCATGAGTTCTTGCAGCAGTATTTTGACACTTCGAGAGATGATCGTTCGCCTTCACAGCAATCAATGATGTTTGAATGCCTAAACAATTGTGTTATCCCTTTAAAACGTGTTTGTTCACCCAAGGTAGTGACCAACATGACGTGTCCATCTCTAATAGTCAAGCTAGATTACAAATAGACAATGATAAGTCAACGGAGTTGCTCTACACTGAACCCCCAAGACCTTCCCTGCTTTTAATAATAGGCAATGAATGTCAACTGTAGTATCATAAAATAATCTGGACTAACTGATTATCAAAACACTTAATCCTAAATTAACTACCACGCTAATGCTACTGTTGTGCCTTGACTGTAATGCTGCTAACATCTGGTGTTCTTTGGTTAGCTGACGAGTTCCGACTGTTTGTCACAATAGACCTTTTCCGAGAAGCATTCTGCGCACGCGCGAGCGCCCGATGCCAAGTGGCGAAAGTCGGCGCGAAAAATCGAGGAAATTCAGGAGGAGGCTGTGGATCAGCGATTAGAACACGTAATTGCAGCATATATATAATTAAAATAAAGAAAGTGGACGGAAAGAAAAACACAACGTTTGGGTGTACGCCATGGATGCCCCTCTTTAAAGTCGCGTTGGGCATGCGCCGCAGCTCGGAGAGCGAAGAAACTGGTAGCATAGCTCCCATTATCGGTTGGTAGCGCAGGTAGGTCACTTCCTCGATTTTTAGTTCGTGCAGCTACCGCCTGGTGCCATCGGTATGTGGAGAAGGTCCGTTGCGGATAGGGTTGGTAGGTCACATGGGCTTGTAATTCGCATTACGGTCGCAGTTTGCCCCGTTTTAAGTAAACTAACTAGCAAGCATAACGAACCTTGCACAAAGGAAGCAGGAAGAACACAACAAAACAAGGACTTGCACAAATGTCGTCTCTAAAACAGTGCTTTTAGGAGATTTTAGTTACTTCCGCATATCACCGGCTTGCCTACTTACTTACTCTTCTTTTAGCCAACTAGAGTAGTTAATTCCGATGTCATGAGCTTGTCATTATTGGGAAGTTTTTTCTCTCATAATTTCTAACTTCCTGGCTAGCCATTGTTTTTGCAGGATGGCGGTAAAGGGAGCTGAGCGCAAGGCGGTGGTGGTTAAACGTTTATTGAATGATGCGGTGCTGGGTGGTTGCCTTTTGGTATGGCCCTGTGGTGGTGAGGGATGACTGACAAAGTGTCAGAAGCTGTCGACTCGAGGGCTGCGGTCTATAGCCAAGCCAACAGTCACATTTTCGTCTGCGCAGATTCGTCCAGCTCGTCGTCGGAGTCTAGTGAGTCTAGCTCGGAAGACGACTCGGACTCGGACGACTCGATGGAGTATGGACGCCCGATGCAGCACTTGCAGCTTCAGCAGAAGGCGAAGAAACCTGCCTTCCAGATGATACCACAGGCCAAAGCCCCACCGGCTTCGGCTATGGACTTCGAGGCGGCTAGCCAGCATGCTCGACAGGTTCGTCCGGCCAATGAGCCGAGCCAGGGCGAATGGTCTTTCCCATTTTAATTCAGGAACTTAGAAGAACATAGGCTTGGGGTGTGTGGTAGGCACTCGGCTGGCGGGGCTTTGGGGGGGGGGTCTGCGTAGATATGAAGTTTCAGCTGAAACTTTACCGATATCAAGTTTGTTAACCAATTCTTTAAAAAAAAAAAAAACAACTTTGACTTGGGGGTGGCAACTTTGGTGGGGGGGGGGGGAGGAGGGGGGGGGGACATTTCCCCCCCCCCCCCCCCCCTTTTAAATCTGCCTCAGAGTAGGTGTTAACACCTGTGCGGATAAGCTAGAGCATACGAAGCGTAGGAAACTTCGTGCATCTTCTGGCTTGTGGTGGGCCTAACCATCTTGCAGTAATACATTCGGTAAAACATGTCCCTGACAAACGAGAAGCTTCAATCGGTGACCTAGGCTTTGGATTGCCGACATGTGAGTGGGAGCTGCCGAACGAATGGACGTACGAGCTCGTGGCAGCCTAACTTTGGATGCCGACACCTCTGCGGACCGTTTCACCGTAACTCGGCAGACGGTGACAACCACGGCCCCGGCGAGCCAATCGAAGCGTCGAAGCGAGGCACATAATAACGGATTGTCGGAGTCTACTGCCACCGCGGAGAGTCGTCGCTCGCTTTATTTTGTTGCTCCGATTGGCTCGAGAGGGCTGTAGCATTCGCTCTTTGCCAAGTTGCAGTGACACAAAGTGCCGCAACTGCAACTTCGAACTTTAATAATTGCCTCAGCGTCGCTTTAACTCTCGTCGTCACCGATGGGACAAGAGCGGCGGGGACGTCTTTCGGTCGTCTCGCCTCCTCCAGTGTGAGCTTCCCCTCTTCGACGATGCTTCGGCGTCTCGCGAGCCTGGCGCGTGCACTTGCGGCCAAAGCACAGTAGAAGGTGACGAGCGCATGCCGGAAGTCGGACGTCCAAAAGACACGCGCCGCCGCTCTCGTTTTGTCAGCAATTGTGCACCACCTCAACTCTCTGACATCTTGGACTCATGTGTTTAGTGTCCCAGCCCGCCCAGGCACCGAAGGCGGTCCCGAAGTGACAACAGACAACGTCGCAAAAGCCGGAGCATCGCGCCGTTGGACGTCGCGACCCCGGCAGGTCAACTGTAAAAGTTCCGGAAAAAAAGGCACGAAGAAATGGCTGCGTCGCCGTCGTCGCGATGTCCGAACTTGCGGCTCCTGAAGTTTCCGTGGACTGTCGAGCCGGGGAGCGACGCTTTTAAGGCGTTGTCAAACGGAACTCGAGGGACCGTTGCCTTGGGATGCCGTAAACACACCGGTCGGTGGTGCGTTCCACGCACCGTAGTGGCGCCACTGTTGGCACTGCGCGTGCGCGGACGTTTCACTCCTCCCAGATCTGGTTCTGTGCGCGCGCGGTGCCTGCACCCGGTGTGGGCGGACATGGGCTCGTTTGTAAACGGTGTGTTGGCGCTTGATGTGGTGTGTGCATTGGCTGCAGATTTTATCCCGTGAGTGATTAATACATAGTACAGTGTAGCGTGCTCATTGGTTGCAGTGTTATACTAACCGCTCGTTCCCAACCGTTTCTTCAAACAGCGGGGACTGCTTCACCTTGACCCCAGCAGCGACATGATCGACGTCGAGGAGAGCGACGACGACGACGATGATGACGATGACGACGACGACGACACTCGCGATTCTCACCTGGTGATTGCAGAGGAGGAACGCCGGCCGCCGCCGCCACCCCCCAAAAGGGGCGGTGGCCACGGAGGTCACTGGCGGCCACAGTGCGGCGCCCGCAAGGAGCAAAGCACCGGCGGCACCGAGAGCGCCGAAGCTGTCGTCAGCGCAGAGGGCCAAGAAGATGAGCACCAACGACGACCCCGAGTACGAGGAACCCGTCCCGAAAAAGGCGGCCAAGAAAACGCCAGCTCCCAAGGCTCCGCCCAAGCCCAAGCCACCACCCAAGGAGGTAGGATTGTTTTATGCGCACAGATTTAGTTTTAATGGTGATTGTGGAGGTGCTTTAGCATGCTCATGTCGTGAGGCTGAATTGTCTAAAGGCCGACTCGCACATTTCCGTTTGAGCGTAGTCGCATGAGTCGCAACCCTATCGATCCTCGTGTTACTAGGGTGCCTTCATGTGCGCTTTGCTTAGGGTGGTGGCATCTGGCCATTTTGTTCCGCACGTTTATTTTTCTTTTTTGTTCAGAGGCGCGTGAAAGAGCGTGTCCCTGCAAGCGTTTGCGGCGTTGACTTTGCTATGGCGACATTTTGTTTTCGTTGATTTCTTTGTATTTTCCCCGTGAGCGCGTGCTGTCGGCATCGGGTACTACAAAGGGTGGCATCACCCTAAACAGAAGGACATTGAGGCACCCTGCGTGTAACTAGACCGAATAGGTTTTTGCAGTATAATTTGCGAGACAGTCTCTCGCTAACTGTGAGAAACGGTCGCGGTCGCTTGTAACTAGGGTTTTGTGTTTTTGGAGTTTACTTTTCGTGAGATTCGGAGAGAAATTGTCAGTTTACTTTTTGCCAGAAATTCGGGGTTTATCAGAGTTTACTTTTGTTATCCAGATCCTCCGAAATTCCAAACTTGAATGTACCGTGTTCCAGTTCTTCAAATTTCAATACAAAAATAAATATTCGGATGAAAACGTGCCCCAAACTTACAAAAAAACTTGCCGGTGTCGAAATATATTTCTGCAGCTGCAGTTGGCATTGATGCCCTCGCGATTGGCAGTACTAACTGCCCCGCGACAAATCTTGCAAACAAGGTTGCTTCAGTCAACTTGGGTAATTGTTTAGTCCTTGTGTCGTAAGCGGTCGCAGACAGGTTGCAACGCACTTGGTGACACTCGAATGTGTGAACCAGCCTTAAGCGTCTGTTGCGTTGTCTCTGCGTTTCCAGAAGGCCAAGACAAGGCCCATGACCGCCTACATGCTCTGGTGCCAGGAGAACCGTCGCCGGATCGTGTCCGACAACCCGGGCATGGGTGAGGGCTCGCTACATTTTTTGACGTAGAACTGCGTCTTTCTCCGCGCTTGACGTCTTCTTGCGCACTTGATGTCTTCATGCGGCGGAGGCCCGTGGACGTTTCTTCAGCCGTGGCCGCAGTTCTGCGGAAATTCATGCAGCATAGTAAGCCAATGCCCCGACCAATTTTGTTTTGTATTAATAAAATTCGGTGATCTATAGCCTGTTGCAGGTTTAAAAATAGCAGCACGAGTTCCTCCCACAAAGGGCTCTGCTTGACATGATTAGTGCTTTCCTCTTCTCCTTTTGCTAGAGTGGAAGGAGTGTAGGGCTTGGTGGGAAGAGGTCGTCCTGCTTTTGTTAACCTGCAACAGACTACTATAGCCTCTCCTGAAGATTGTTTCTTGACAGAGACTTGCGGTGCGTGTAATCAAAAGTGCCCGCTAGAGTCACACTAGGGTCGCGCAAGTGTTGGCACCCCATTCCCTCGTTGCCTATTGTCACCGTGACAGCCGTCGTGTGTTGTCTGTTTGTGTGGCGGTGGCTTGTGGGTGCCGACGTTTTGTTGCGTAATGCCAGAGAGTTTGGTGGGTGTTGCTGGCAAAGAAGAGGGGCTGTTTTGCCACGGCGTTGTAGCAAATGGCAGGACGAAAAATGACTTTCCTGCTTCTTGACCCGTGCAACAATATGGCTGAATGTGCAGTACCTATAACCGTCGTATATTTTGTAACTCTGGCATTTGTCAGGTGTTGTAGCAGAGGAGCTCCATGCGTCTGATGCTTCCTTTGCTCAGTTAGGACATACCTGTTTTGCCTTTTCATGTGCAGACTTCGCAACAATCAGCAAGAAGCTGGGCGAGACTTGGCAGATGCTTCCGGACAAAGATAAAATTGTGAGCCACTAATTTTTGTTTTGTATCGCACTGTGAAGATGAAATTTTCGTGATATTTGTTATTTAGAGTTGGGTAGAAAAGTCAGGCGGCATGGGTCACGGTTACCAAATTACCCCCTGGTAAAAAAAAAAAAAAGACAGCAAAACCGTCGGGTATGGTTAGATTTTAGCTGACGTCCAGGAGGTAAACAGGTTGCCCCCCAAAGAAGATTACAGGGTTCTTTTCCCCGCTAAAATAAACTACACATTGCCGAACGTTCATTCTCCCATCAAATGTAGCGGTAGCAAAATCTGAAAATTTTAATGGGAATAGGGGCCAGTTTTTGCTTGTTTTCGGTAACTGGCATCATTCAGCTCCATGTATTTGAGAGTTTTGTCAGCTGCTTTTTTCCCATTGAAAATTTAAGGGAATCACTTCTAGCTTTTGGATAACATAACGGTTAGTCCTGAAACTTCGGCGTCTAATCTGGACCGCTATCGCTACATTTGGGCGGTGAATGAGCTTTCAGCGGTGCATAGTTCACCTTTGCAGCCCAAAAACCCTGCAAATGTTTTTGGGGGTGCCATGTTCTTTTAAGAGATGAAATGAAAATTTAATTTGAAAAGCGAGAAAATATAATCGGCAGACCCTTATTGATGGCACAGTGAGTTTAAAGCGGTTTGCCGTGTCTTTACACATTGTTGAATATAAAACCCTAATTTCAACTACTATACCTTAAAATTATCAAATTTGTTTTATACATTTGTGGCTACCCTGCAATTGTACACCTTTTCAGGCTGAACCCCTTGCACGCAGTAGAGTCCTCCTGCCATAAAAATGTTTTATTCGGGAAACATTTTTGCTATGCAAGTACTTTCACAGCACCAGTGCAGGTGAATGCCTGCATCTGTATCACCGTCATACTTCATCTTTGCTTTGCCATATCTGCATCTTTGCTACATATCGGCCTCTGTGCCATTGAGAGCTTCCGCTGTAATTCCGACGAGGTTGATTCAGTCCCGGCTTTGAGTCCTGGCCCGACTCGCCATCCTCTGGAGTCAAGCTACAAAGGCAGAACAGGGGTGAACGAGGTAACACCTCCTAGATAAAAAGGCCTAGTGCTGTTTTTTTTTTATAGCACTCACTGGAGGCCAGCACGGGGCCCAGATTGGGCACACGTGCTGGGTCAGCATGTTGTCACGTCGCAAACACAAGTGCTGTGACAAGTGCCGCGATACATCGCAGCACTCACGTCTGCCGCATGCTGTCATGTCGCAGACACAAGTACTGTGACAAGCGTTGCAATGTACACATGTGCTGCATCACAGCATGTGTCTGCGACGTGTTGTCATGTCACAGACACAAGTGGTGACAAGTGCTGGGTCGCAGCAGCACTTCTGTCTGCAACGTGTTGTCATGTCACACACACAAGTGGTGTGACGGGGGCTGCACCACAGCACTCGTCAGCGACGACGCAAGTCCCAGCAGAACGCTGACGCAGTACTTGCATCCAATCTGTCCAATTTCTACTTTTCGGTAGACGAAGCAGTAAATTGAGCATTATGGCCCCGTTATCTAGGAGGTGTTGGGCAAAGACGGACAGTACACTCTTTCAACTCCAATAGCATTTAGAGCCATCCTTCATCCGGTCGTACGTCTGAGCACAGTCGAAGGCACGGACGCTCGTCACGACGGACGTGGAGTCTAAAGCGCAAGTCGCTGCGCCTTCCCTGTACACGATTGGTTTAGCGACGATAGAACACATACAAAACACAATGAGCGCCACAACATTGCACTTTCGACGCTGTCTCATTGACCCATAGCGTCGGCTGCGCCCAAACACCTGCTTACGACCGTGTTCCTTAAAACCTTTTAACATCTCTTCTGTTGAAAGCACACTGGTGCCATCTGTTGGGTAGAATTACATGAAAACAGCACTTGCTGTTACCATGTAATTTTTTTTTTTTTTTTCAAATCGTTTTTGACAATGTTGTAAACAATTTCTTATAGATAGTACTCACGTTTGATCTTCAAAAATACTGCAAAACCTTAGCTTTGGCAAAATGCAGTCCCGGGGTCACCTCATAGATTGTGCTAGTGTGCTCTTTAGAGAACCTGCATTAAGGTTTCCAGCCGCTCAATCGGAAATCGCGTGGTTTACGAATCACATTTGCAATAAGAGCCGCGAGAGGGTGCCAAAAGCGTCGACCGTCGGCAAACGTCTCCGCCTTTCCGCCTGCTTTCCTCCTCGCTACGCGAAAACGCGGCGCACGTGCACTTGCGACCAGTCTCCGCGGGAGGCGTTCGCCATTAAACTGCAAACTCTCCCCATGATATGAGATGGACCCTCTCTTCAATCTAGGCTCTCCAGCGTCCTCTCGTCGTAAGAGATCGCAATGACTCGGCCCTAAGCAAATGCAAGCGTGCAAACGGGTCGTAAGGTTGAACGAAGTACGGCGCGTTCGTACACGCGATCAAACCGAGTCCGCTCGCTCGCAGGCCTGGCGCCGCAAGGCCAAGGTGCCCGCCAGCAAGGGCTCGACGCTCATCAGCACGGGACGGCCCGGAACAACGAGCGCGTCTGCCGGGGCGCCGACCGGCGCATCGTCGACTCCGGCGGCCGCCTCTCACGGCGGGAGAGGCGCGGGGGGCGCCGCGACAGCCGCTGCCAAGAGCGCGGCCGCGGCTGCGGCTCACGACGACGCCCGTGCCATTGCGGCGGCGGGGGCTGAGGGCCCCAAGGCCCTGGGCATCGGGCCCGTCGACGTGGCCGCCCACCTCAAGCTTCTCGGCGAGTCGCTCAGCACGATCGGCCAGCGTTTGACCGAACACGAGGTGAGAGGTCTCGTCTCCTTTTTTTTTTTTTTTAACGCAGAATATGTTTAAGGGCTGATCCTCCAGGAGAGTGTGACGGAGCGCCACGGAAGCCATTACGAAACGCGTAACACATCCTTCGTAAGACAGTCCTTACAGGAGAGCTTCAAATTGAGGAGAAGGACAGAAATTCTCAACGCACCCGGACGGGAACCTAACCCACACCAGGTGTTTACTAACCATTCAAATGCAACCGGTGGCGTGCGAATGGTTCATGGGAAGAAACAAGAAGTCCAAGACATTCCCACCATCGCGTCAAAAAGGAATGAGTTTGGAATAAACTAACGTGCTATAACCAGAGGCTAGCGGAGGAGGCGGGACAACCGGCGAACGTCCGTGCCGCCCTAATCCCGTCGGCGACCACGGCAAACTTGTCTTTGCGTAACGCCAGATTTGGTTCACGAGCGTACGTCGTTGTCCGCCTGCCTGCAGGGCCAGATCGCGGTTTCGGGGAGCCTCTCCGTGCTGCTGGACTCGACGCTGTGCGCCCTGGGCCCGCTGCTCTGCCTCACGTCGCTCGGCAAGGAGATGAACGGCTGCTCCAAGGAGACCCTCACCAAAATACTCAACAACATCGCCTACGTCATGCCCGGCCTCTGATTGGCGGACGGCCCGCCATCGTGTGCGCGCACCGTTGTGTCCCGCTTCCGATTGGGCCAAACGTCCCTTTGTCACCTGCATCGTGCCACCTTGTTCGCTGCTTTTAATTGGCTGGCCGGATCCCGGTTCCTCGCTCATACTCTTTTTATTAGCCAATCAAAATTCCAGTGGAAACAAAACACTAATGATTTCTGATTGGCTGTTAAGTTCTGAAGGAGTGGCCTGCACAGTTTTTCTATTGGGCATGTTAATTCTAGAAGTGTGGGCATTGCAGTTTCCTTCCTTCAGCTGCGTTGCTGCTGGCCTTGGAATGACTTGCAGTTTCTGGCCTCTCCGATTCGCTTATCGTGACAGTGAGTTATGCCAATTGGTTCGCTGCAATGCATCTTCTTTTCGTCACGAGTTCTGTACATACCATAATTGCGAGAGGACAGACGTGCAAAGTGAATCATCGGGTATTGGATTTTAAACGAAATATAATAGCTATTCATTAGGCACAACACTTCTAATCCTGCCTGTGATGCAGTTAGATCCAACCATTCTTTCACGGCAAACTTTCGACATGGAGGATCTGCTGCTTTTTTGCTTTTACCTTTTCTTACGTGGTGCACGAGAGAGATTCAGTTTCTCTTGATGGATTTCTTAGAATTGTTGAATTGATTCTAGAGTTTACGTGTAGGTAGGCTGCGATCCTGCCTGTAATAAGTAATAAGAGTTCCAATGCCACCCAATGAAGCTAACAAAAATAAGTCCTGGTACAAGTCTCCAGAAGCAATTTTCAGAGGAATCGGTTCTACCATGCGACATTCATCCCAACATCCATCTGTCAACATCTCCTTCATAACATAAAGCGACCGAATGACGTCTCTTGTTTGAGGAAAATAAACAAGAAAAACAACAACCGTTTTACATCGTCACTTCGGTTCACAAATCCGAGTTCAAGCGTGACAGGGAGCATTGTGCCTTGTAACTGCTTACGACGAGAGTTAAGGCCCGTTCACACTCTTGCGACCTCTTAAACCTGGGTTCCTTTAAAACTTCTTAAACCAGAGGACACACTGGCATTGTGGCGCCATCTATGCGGTGACCCCAGAACTGCATTTCACAAGAGCGAAGGTTTTTGCGGGATTTCCGAGGTCAAATGTGCGTAATACCCATAGAAAGGCTCGTTTATAACATTGACAAAAGTTTTTCGAGCCAAGAAAGAAAGGATAATGCACGAGAGAAATAAAAAAATATGCTGGACCGCCGAATTTACACTGCTACCCAATAGATGGCGCCAGTGTGTCCTCTGGTTTAAGAAGTTTTAAAGGACACATGCAAAGAAAAAAAAAACATTTTTTTAAAACAGCTTAGATGGAAAAAGGATATCATAAAACGATTTTACAACGAAGAAAAAAAACTTTTTAGAGCTATATTTACGGCGCTATACGAATTTGTAGTTGGCGCCGACGGGCGCCGCAGAAAAGTGGCCCTTATTTATCACGTGACGGGCCCATATTTGTCACGTGATGCTCGCGCTCTTTCGGAAGCTTCCTATGGCCTCTAAAAGTAACTTATTCATCTGTGTTTGAAGTATAACAAAAAACTAAGATGAATAAGTAACTTTTAGAGCCCAAAGGAAACTCCTGAAAAAGCGCGAGCAGAAGTGATCGACCTGTGCGCCGGTCAGATGACGGCGGCGGCGACGGCGGCGTGGACAAACGCGTTGAAGCGGCGTTCGCACAACGCTCAGCGTGCGGCGGCGGCGTCGCTTTATGGTACGTTTACACCTGAGAAGACATCCGCTGCCGCGGGAGCGGAACCGCTCCCGGCGGCGGCGGCGACGAGCGGGTTGCGTTTACATCTATTTCCATCGAGCAGTGGCGGCGGCGCCAGCTGCGGCAGCGGTTCCCGTAACATCTCGTCAAATATGACGAGAAGGCGCAAGAGTTCCCGCCTTTGCTCTCTCTCCCGGGAGCTCCCGGGCGTTGCTGCTCCCGGAACTACGCGTGCTCATGACGTAGGCAGCGTCGCGCTGCGCAAGAATGTCACTTCCGGTCAGCGAAACGCCTCGTTCGGCGGCAGAAATAAGACCTAAACGGCTCGCCGCCGCGTTTTCCGCCCAGCGTTTCGCCCCAGCGGCAAAAGCTGGGCGGATTCGCTAGCGGATCCGCAAGTGTAAACGTACCATTATACGGCTCCGGCGACGCAGGGCGGCGGCGCGCGGGCCTACCACGTGACCAGCGGCGGCCCCGGCGGGCGCCAACTACAAATTCGTATAGCGCCGTAAATATAGCTCTAAAATTTTTTTTCTTCGTTGTAAAATCGTTTTATAATATCCTTTTTCCATCTAAGCTGTTTAAAAAAAAAATGTTTTTTTTTCTTTGCATGTGTCCTTTAACCCTCTATGGACAGCAACCAGAACGAAGAGGATATATGATATAATTTTTGTGCTATTGTTTAGGTTATGGGCTTCCATAAATATAAAAAAATATTGTAGTTGTAAATTCCTTCAGAGAAACAATATTTGGAAATGTTACCAATTCGTCACATCAGGCATGCAACAAACTCTTTATTTCTTAACACTCGAAATTATTTCCAACTGTATTTTCAGTTGTAATCTGCGTGAACTCTACTTCGCATGTAGTCTAGTTGAAAGCTTCCACCAGGTGCGTCACAATGTTTTAGTCGATGCATATTATCAACTTCTGTCTACTTGGTGTGAAAAGTAAGAAAACAATTCTTGTGCTTGTCCAGGCACAGATGGACGTCACACTTCTGGCATACAACTACCGGGCTTCCCTTGCATTTAGGCATCTTGCAGCGACCTCTTCTTTCGGACACCAGTGGCCAATGTCCCATTTCATCCTTCCGGACTGCCTCTTGGGGGATTGGCTTCGAAGCATGTCCCACCTTCTTTTTTTTCTCCCAGGCTGCATCCACCGAACCTGAGCTACGGCCTCTTTTTTTGCTGGCTGATTTTCCTTGCTTGCAGAGAGCTTCTGCCACGGACATTTTGAAATCAAGAAGAGACTGTTGACTTCTTTGGGGGACAAGAAACTGGTCACAGTCGCGTCTATAAAGCAGCCAGGCTGTGACTGTTGCCAGGTCCACGAAGTGGAAGAAGAGCCTCAAGTAATACTTCTTCGAGCCGAGAGAAATGCGGTACAGTGCGATAAGAGAATCCAGCAAGTCAACGCCGCCCATAAATTTGTTGTACGCCATCACCATGGAAGGGCATTCCACGTCAACTTCTTTCTTTGTCTTCTTGTCCCATCGCTTCAGCGTTGAAACAGGCTCTGCTGATGCAAATGATGACACCAACACGACAGGCCGGTTATCGTGCCACTTCACGACCCGAAGTTGTTGGCCATCGACCTCACACTCTCTTTCCACAAATGAACCTCTGCCACGTTCCTTCATGTCTTTGTCCGTCGGAAGTGGGCAGCCTTGCAGTCGGTTTGGGCGCACTGTGCCCAGGCAATAAATATCCCTTTTTCCAAGCTCTCCAATGAGCTGCAGCGAGGTAAACCAGTTGTCAAAATAAAGCAGGTGATGTTTCCCTGCTGGTATGACGTCTGATAAGTGGAGCACGATGTTTGAGCTCGCACCAAGATCCGGATGGCCTTCCGCCTTTTCAATCTTCCCGGTATACACTTCAAAATTATGAACGATACCCTTCACATCGCTTAGGACAAACAACTTGTAACCCCATTTATGCGGCTTGCTTGGCAGGTATTGCTTCAAGCTTGAAACACCCTTGAAGGGAACCATCTGTTCGTCTAGCGAAAGCATGTGGTCCATGGGGATCCTGGCGAAACTCTCCTTCAGAAGGTCGATAACAGGCCTCACCTTGAAGAGCTTGTCTTCTGAAGGACACAGCGAGTTGTCGTTGAAGTGTAGGCTGGACTTGATCTGCTCCCAGCGATCTCTGCTCATGACACCAGATACCTGTGGCACATTCACCGAAGCTGACCAATAAAGTCGCGAGCGGGGTAGTACAATGATGGACATGTACATGCACGTTCCAAGGAACTGCTCTAGCTCCGGCTGAAAAATGCTTACTGGCTTAGTAGGATTTTTCTGCACCGCATACAGGTTCGACTGGTCAACTATTTGCTGAAGCAGGTCATCGTTGAAAAAGTCACGGAAGTAGTCTATCGGCTCCTTGATCGATGTTGCTGAGGGTAAAGAGCCTTGCCAGTCTGGAGCATCCCGTCGGCTATTGCCTGTGACCACCTTCCACAGTTGTCGACGTGGTTTTTGGGCTCTTTCGACTGGTACGTCCGAGTCCTCGTCATCCGAAGAAGTTGCGGGTTCTGGAAAAAAACATTACACTGGTACCTCAAGTGGCAAACACGAAGAGCAGTTTCATTCTTGTCTTATTCTTGTTTTACTATGAGTGGCTAGAGTAGAATCAATTTAGATGAAAGATACAAACATTCGCACATGCTACATGCATTGTTTTATGTGAGTAAAAGGGCTGAAAAATCGTGGAAGGACAAACCTTCTTCACTTTCGCTTGAAACTTCCTTTCCCGGAATATAGTCAGCATCGTCGTCAGAATCATCAAGGAACTCGTCGTCACTGTCACCTCCAGCCGGACGAGCGAGACAATCCCTGTCCTTCCTACGACTCCCGTAAAATGATCCTGTATCCATGCTAGGGTAGAAAAAAAATTTTCCCATGACTGCCTGAGTTGACGAATTCGTTACGTTTCGAAAACGTGACACTAGACCGAAACTAATGCATCTATAGGGTCATTAAACATGTCATAGAAACCCTGAGGAGTTAGATTGGATCTCCAAACAAACTAGTAGCCCACGAATGACTCTTCAATAAGATATACACCGAGAAACTTACCTGATCTCGGACAGCGGAACTGATGAACGCGCGCCAAAAGTGTTGTTGTCCTTGAGATTGAAAGAGACGTCAACAGATGGCGCTACTCGTATGCGCCGTCGGCTGAAGCGTTACGGAAACGATGCGCTCGTCGCTTCTCGCGTATTTCTCCCTCCGCTTCAGAAATCGCCTCATATTTGAAGCGTTACGAATTCGTCGCACTTGTCCATAGAGGGTTAAGGAACCCAGGTTTAAGAGGTCGCAAGAGTGTGAACGGGCCTTAAGGTCTTTTAATACTGAAAGGTAGTCCAAACCATTGTCCAAAATGGGAAAGAGAAATTCCTCTTTGCCCATGCCCTTTCCCTCTAAAAATGTATCTTTCCCCTCGCTTCAAATGGATCGGGCGTGACACGTGACCACTACCTTCCCATGATCCCGCGTGATTTTGTCGTCTGCTCTGAACTGGTGCCATTTGTGTGCGGGGTATGGCGGTGGCTTCGTTGTATAAGGTTATGGCTTTTGCAGCCTCCGTGCTGAAAAACTATACTGCCTATCGGCCCGTAGCCAATGGGCCATATATAATAATAGTATAAAATAATATATGCCATAGTTCGTTTAATTTTACACCCTTTCATATACAGTGGAATCCACTTATGACAATGTACCGCTTAGAACAATCAGTTTATAGAGTTTCTAGACTTAAGAAGCGATCTACGATAATCGGTTATAACGATTGCATTTTCGGGTTTTCTCATTATCGTTATAAGTGAATTGCACTGTGGATTGTACAAACAGCGTTGCAAAAGGGAAGAAGCTTTGTGCCGTGCCGACGGGAAAATAAAATCTTCAGCGACGGAAACAATGGCATTACCTGATTGGTCGGAAAAGTTTCAACTGCCTCCGAGGGAGACTAATGTATTTGATGGGTAGTTAAATGCAAGAGGCGCTTAAATAACAGACTTCGCATATTCCTCCATGCACATGTGCACAGTTGCAGGTGGTATATTCAATGTTTATCAAATGTGTATGAAGTAAACCAAGCTGTTGGTTTGGCAATACGATCGGTAATGCTAGAAATTACCGAAAAGTCCAGGGCAGGTTTGCTAGAAGCAGCGTCTCGGATGAGACCAGGTGAAAGAAAGCACTGCCGAAGCCAGTGCACGAGCTGAGAGGGACTCGGATAGCGTGCTGGCACTCCCCAGCTTTCGCAATGCTTTCTTTCACCCAATCTCAGCTGAGACGCTGTTCTAGCAAGCCGGACCTGGGTTTGCACGCATTGTGCTGTCTTTTATTTGCCTGCCGAGTCTGCAAATGCACTTCGTTCAAGATACTACACTCCATCTCATGAGTTGCATGCAGCAGAGGCCAAAGCAGCAGCGATACCGTGGCTTCTTCCATGAGCACTTGAGAAAAGAAATCAAATCTGAAAGCCATGTGCCCGCACCTATGCCGCACAATTCCCCAGATGAAGAATAGAAAGTTTAAGTAAAGCATACGCTAAGGATTGCAGGCACGTGCTCAATCCATGCTCAAAGCGACGGCACAAGCTCCCGCTAGCAACGCAGTCCTTGCCTACGATCCACTAAAACTGTACACACAGGAAGATGTGCATTCTATTGTGTGCCTGCTCGCACCACTAGCTGCAAAAAAACAGGCAAGCGCAATATATTTTTGCAATGCATCTCGATGTAGCACAATGCTCGGGACTACAATTGGCATTTTTGTAAAATCGGAGCTTGCTTCATGTTAAAAAAGAACTGTCTTCACATTAAAAAAAAGAAATCTAGTGTGCCTTGTGCAATAGCAAACAAGTACGGCCCGGCACGGATAGGCGCACGCCTTGTGGGCCTCGCACGAAAATGGCGTTGGGGGCATGGTGCAAAAAGAGGGGCGAGGAGGATCCCTCTTAATGGAAATGAGGGGATTGTGCTACCTTTCAGTATATAGGGACCTTAAATGAGAGAACAAGCTGGTGCCATCTATCAACTAGGCCTGGAACACTTGTGGTCTGCATAGAACTAGACCGAAGGTTTCGCACTATTTCTGTGAAGGTTTTGCACTATTTCTGTGAAGGTTTTGCACTATTTGCGAGGTCAAATCTATGCACCGTCATGAGAAATGGTCGCTTATGTATGTTGTCAGAATTATTTTGATACCATGGTGAAAGGAGGATGCCTGAAAAATAATAATATATTTGCAGGTCCGAAATGTTCCAGTACTACTGTACAGGTGGCGCCGACGTTTCACGTCCTAAGTAGAGATCCTATTGGCGACTCCAGCAAAATCGACGCCGCGTAGCGGCAACGCCGAGAAGCTCAAGAAAGGAGGTCGCCTCGACTCTGTCGTCTGCTGTTGCTGCTTGGTTCTCGTAGGCAGCATAGAAACAAACCTTTTTTTCCTGTCGTTTCTTTATGCTTCCGCTGTGTCATTGCTACGCACTGACCAGAAGAAGCTTTTTACCGTCGAAAAATTGCTTTGCTTTCATATGTAACACAGATTTTACGCAGCAGTGCAAGGAATTTATGGTGGTTCGCGTGCTGAACTACGAAAACGACTTCCTTTCGTCCGCCATTTCACCTGACTAGCGCTGGAGTCGCGAATATGGTTAGAGATGGTGCAACTGAAAACATGGAAGCATTTGGCCTCAAGGCTATGGCTGGCTGGTTGGCTGGAGAGAGCCATCTAAAGCCGTCCACTAGCGGCTCCCCGGCCTGCCTCTCTGCAGGCTCTGTAGGCCCTGCAGGCGGCCCTGTTCGGAGAAATGGTTGTGGCTCGTACGCTGTCTGTCCGAACGGTTCGGAATGAGTGCGTGGGTTGCTAGCAGTTTCTCGGTGGTCACACAGTCGTTTTGAAAGAAATCATAGTAGAATCGGTCACATTGTAAACTTCGTGTGCGACGTTTCACTGCGCTCCTGCCCGTAAGTGCCCTTCTTGTGCGAGACAGACGCAATACTCGTTATGTTTGGTATTTCCCGGCCAGGCAATGGTGGGATGGCAGTGTTCGATTTCATGGTTTCATATCGCAGCGGACAAGAACGTGCGCGGCAGTCTGCAGACGTGAAAAAGAATATGGCTTTTTGTAACGCCCAAAAAGATCTATGTGTTCAAAGAGACTACAGAATGAGTGCGTCGCTAATAGATTGATGCCTCAGCGTTCCTCTGCTTAGTGCGATGTGCCGCTCTTCGTAGTACCCGATGCCGCTCGCAAGCACAGGTACCACAGAAAGACATGCAGTATAAGCCGCAATTGCTTCTAAACTACGAAATATGAAAAGTGGAACATCGGCACCTCTCCTGGTAGATGCACATCAGTAGCCCCGGCAAGCAGCAGTGAGCGGTGAGCACTTTCGCAGAACCTGTAACAACTTTAACTTGCTTCTCACGGAAACACTGAGCAACAGCACTGCTCGCTAGCTCGCCGCCTGCGAGCCTGGGAAGTGCGGCTACTATGACTGTTACCAGCGGGTTCGCGTGTCTTATTTGGCCTGAAGCACCATGGCTACTGCTCGAGGCGAAACTGGAGCAGCAACCCCTGTTGGCAGACATGCGGCGAAATGCAAGATGGCGATTTTAACAAATATCAACATTTAAAAACTACTTGATGTATCAATTTAAAATTGATGGCAAATGAAAAGTACTTGTTTATGCATTTCATAAAATACAGTAAAACCTCGTTATAACAAAACGGGATATAACAAAGCAATCATAATTCCCCTTGCTTGCTAATAGTGGGAATAAATGGACAGTGGCTATAACAAACTAATGGTTATAACGAAATAATTACGACCGCTCCTTCAACTTTGTTATAACGAGGTTTTGCTGTATTAAGGGGAAACACTGCTTCTAGAGCTTTTTTTTTTTTATTTATGACTCAAACTTAACGAAATTTACATAGCACATCTGCCTTTACAATCTGGTAATAAATATGTAATTAGTTTTGAGAAAGCTTAATTAGAATAGCAATTCACTAAAATTTCATTTGCAAAATTAAAAAAAAAAAATTAAAAATGGAATAAAAACATGGCATTAAAGATATATTTTGTGAACTAAAAAGTCTGCAGTATGCAATAAGGTATAAATGAAAACTCTAGGACGATTTACTGCTTTTTTACAACAGATCAAACTTTTCGCTTTCAAAAGTAATTTATACATTAAAAAAAAAATTCTGTATCATATTTCGTACATGTATACCCCTTATTGGATATGTCACTAATGCACCTACCAGAAAAAGAAAAAATGGTGAAGATCGGTTGCATAGAAGGTGAGATATGGCTTCTGTAACTAGTGTGAAGTGTCGGAAAAATTGATTTCGAGAAAACTGGCAAAAACATGTACGGGTTCATATTTTTGGAGGCATGCGGTTTAGAGAAGCTCGTTTTAGCGAACGCCGTTTTACCGACCCCGGCTCATCGAATGCCTTTATAGAGAACCCGGTTTAGAGAAAATGGCGATGAGCCTCCTTTTAGCGAATTCGGCCGCCGCAGACTGCCGCCGCGAAGCGGCGGGAGCGTAGCGGGGGGCATGGCGTAACACGCGGACCAGTGATACACGCGAGAAGTAGGAAAGCCTCTTTTTAAAAAGCGTCCCCTTTTCGATGAACGACGTTTCTCTAAACTGAGGCTCTGCTTTCTCTAAACCGTGCTTCGATAAAACGTGCCCATTCTCTAAAACGTGCTTCGATGAAATGGCATTCTCTAAACCGTAGTAAACCCGTCGAGGTTCACCATGACGAACGATCATGCAATCACCACTGCTCAATGTATAGGTTAGGCCAGTGGTCTCAAACTCATTTGAGCGTGGGGGCCAGATAGCCGGCACTGGGAAGGCCGAGGGCCAACGTATACAGACCGGGGGGGAGGGGGGGGGGGGGGTGTTACAGGATTTATAAGAGAAGAGACCTCGGTGCTCTATCCTTTTTTAAACTCTGTTCTGCCGGTGACATTTTTAGATTTGATTTGTCCATATGACTATTTTGGGTCCTGACCCGATGTGATAACAATAATTCAAATGACACCGCCCCGCCAACGTGCTCGCCTTTTTAATAGAACAAGAAAGGAAGTACACTGACGTTCCCGTTGCTCAATGCACTCAGGAATTAACCAAGCTCAATATGTCTTTAAAGAACAACCAGTTATTTGACAGTTCCTGCTTTCCTGACGATTTCTATTACAACACCGATACTTGTCTTTTAATGGTGATTTTTTTTTTCTTCAAGGCGAGAATGCCGAGCTTATAGCTTTATTTTCGGTAGTTGCTCCTGCTGATGGAGAGTTCACGCAGCTGGATGCATCCTCCAGAAAAGAGCTCGCGCTTGCAGCCTTGTAGCGTAATTGTATTACATTACAAAAAGCTGGGAAGCAATAGGTAAAGTGAAGCAATCGGCAAATGGGGGAACACAGATAAGTAAAAACGCTCTCAGGAGCTGCTGGATCGGCGCCGGCAACCAAAGCAGCTTTGCGTGTCGTAGCACAGTTGGACGAAAGCTCTTGAAGCTTTTCCTCGGCGTTTGTTTCTTTTCGAGCGATATCCGATGCGCTGAGCCACGGAGTATCATGTCGCACGCGGTTATTCGAAGCCGCGGGTGTGTTCGCGGACGTCGACGCAGTTGCCGGAGCAGCACGGTCGGGTTCGGTGTGTCGCACTTCGTTGGTGTTCGCCTGACCTGCGGCAGGTTGAACGGAGGCTCAGGCTCTAATAAGCTTTTCCTCGGCTTTTGCTGCTTTTCGAGAGAGATCCGACGCGCTGAGCCACGGCGTATCATGTAACACACGGTCATTCGAAGCGGCGGACGTCGACGCAGTTGCCGGAGCAGCACAGTCGGGTTCGGTGTGTCGCACTCAGCCTGACCTCCGGCAGGTTGAACGTATACTCTGTTTCATACTTAGCCTGCAACGCTGTCAAAGCTACCGGCGCGAGCGTGGGGCTTGATCTCGTTGATCATTTGCACGCGTTCTCGCGCAAACAAAACCATTGATGAAGCCACGCGCTCGTGCCAGTAGCTTTGACAGCGTTGCACGCTAAGTATGAAACAGAGTATAGACTTTATAAGCTTTTCTTCGGATTTTGTTTCTGTTCGAGCGATATCCGACGCGCTGAGCCAAAGGGTATCATGTCGCACACGGTAATTCGAAGCCGCGGGTGTGCTCGCGGACATCGCGCAGTTCGCCGGAGCAGCACGGCCGGGTTCGGTGTGCCGCACTTCGTTGGTGTTCGCTTCACCTACGGCAGATTGAATGGAGGCTCTGAGGCTCTAATAAGCTTCCTCGGTCTTTTTTGAAGTGTTTTTTCCAACCTTGTGGCCGGTGTGGAACTTCTTCCGAAGAGCCTCCGGAGTTGGCATCTTTCAAAATCAAACAAGATGGCGGATCCGAAACCATGACCAGACAGCGCTCGTGGCCAATGAGAAAACGTCATTTGCACACGTGATCCACAACAGCCAATGCCGTGGCTTAATTTTGTTTTTTATTTCTGCTTTGTTCTCCTCAGCCAATGGCCGGGTTGTATTATGCTTGGCGGGAAGAAAAAGCGCGGGAGCGGGGCTTTCAAATGAGACCAAGATGTCCCCATTCTATCGCGTCCAGAGCCGTATATTAGGAGAGTTTGGACAATAGGCGGAGCAAAGGCCGCCGCCAGCGCCGAATATTCCCCCCACGCTTAGAGCGTAAACTAAATTTGTGACACAGCGTCGACCAATCAGGAGACCTCTACTCCATCTCACAAATGTCGACAGTGAAGACAAAGGCACAGGCGCGTGAGCCTAGCTCAGCGAAACGCTATTGTTTGTACGAGACCTCGTGCATAGGAGGCACTTTCCAAAGCCACGTGCTCGTGCCCATGCCTTTGTCTGCACTGCTAGAACAGCGTCCTGAGACTGGCTGAAAGAAAGCAGTGCAAAGGGTGGGGTGCGCGAGCGTCTTGAGACGCGGAGTTCCGCTCGGCACGGCTCAAATTATACTTCGTTTCACTTTACCTGCGAGCGAAGCCAAAGCTAGAAGCGCGAGACCAGCGCTTTTTGCATTTCTCCCCAGCTCGCGCGCTCGAGCAAAGCCTGAACGCACGGAGCTTCCGTGCTCGCGCTTCCAGTTTTGCCTTCGCTCGCACATAAGGTGAAACGAAGTATAGTCGTGGCACAAATTTAGAGCACGCGACCACCGCTAGGGGCTGTTTCGCGGCCTGTGGTTGGCCCGAGATGCTCGCCTATTCAAACCAATGTATGGCCAAACTCTCTCAATAAACGGCTCTGATCGCGTCGTTCTCGATCTATCGGCGGTCAAAGTGCACCATTTTTCGGGCTTTTTTATCGGACGAAACATTTTCACTTAGTGATTTCAAATCTATGTCTTGAAGTAAATATGCGTTATTTTGCGAAAATATTTGGCGAGAATATGTAAAAATACCTATAAATAAAAAAAAACAATTTAAAAAAAGTGATTGTTTTGTCTTTTTTTTTTTGTTTTAAAGAGCCGTGTCTCCCCTTAAATTGTTTCCAGGCTTGTATAAAGTCAAAGGTAAAAAAAAAAAAACAAAAAAACTTTTGTAGTTCCACTGACCCCCAGCGAAAATTGGATTCAACAAGGTGTCCATAAAACATGTGATAACGACTCACCAGTGACGGGTGATCGAGCAGTTAAACACTAATTGCAAGCTCTCTAGTCCCGAGCGGGCACTACATACTCTGCTGCGCTCGAGCACCGTGCGAACCAGCCTTTAAAAGAAATATTCACGGCTTGTTTCTTGAACAATGGTTTATTTTAGGAAGTCGTACTCTTATGTACATAATGGCAATAGAGGGCAAGATACAAAGAAAAGAAGCGTGAAAAGAGTCTATCAAACGTGGTGCAGCACTTGGAAGGAAAGAAAAGGCGATGACTAAATGTGCTGCTTCGCTTGTGACCCGCTTACAATGTTGCTCGACGGGGTCCGACCGCACTTCGTTTGCACTTGAGGCTACAGGAGAAACACTTGTACGCACTACTGGTGGGAAAAAAAAAAAAAAAAGCCGCAACTTGTTGGAAAAATGTTACCGCACAAACCCGACGCGTAATGCAACATCTTCGGTCGAATCGGCGTCCTCTGACAAATCGGAGACCTCGAATTTCAGACTCGCACACTACATTTAAAGCAAAACAAGCTTTTCTTCAGTCAATAGCGTCTGAACATTGCATTTGACACGCACGTGCCGGCACTGTCCGAGCTCGCGCTAAAGTGCCACGGCGCCATGCGGTGCGTCGAGCTGTCTTTTGTAAGTATGTACACGTTTTTAAGTATGGATTCGAGTGAGTCGCTCAGTAGAGATGTCCGTTGGGCAGACCGGTCTGCAGTCTCTTGATGTGGTTGTAGATCTTGAGCGCGGGTCCGAGCTTGATGGAAAGGCCGGTGAGGACGTCGCTGCGCTTCAGAAGCAGCAGGGAGCGCCCGTCTATTTCCTGCCGCGGAGAGGAAAGCATTTGTCTTGTAAGCGTTCGGGTTTGGCATTGTTAAGACGAGCGGAGCAGAGATTCCCCATTGCAACAATGAAGTACAGCCTGTCCCCCCAAAAAAATTTAAGCAGCATTTGTTCGCTGCGATAACTGGCACCATTCAGCTTCATGTATTCAGGGGCTCCGTCGGTCACCATTTTCCATTTAAAATTTCAGAAAACCGTTCTTAACTTTTTGAATGAGGCGACAGTTAGTCCTGAAACTTTGGGCGTCTGTTTCGGACCACTAGTGCTACGTTTGGGCGGAGAATGAGCGTTTGGCAATGCATACTCCATTTTTTCCAATAAAAAAAAACAAAAACCTGCAAATAATTTTTTTCAACACCCTGTACACTGCTGGGACTTTTTACACGAAATGTGTAAAAAGTTGTGTTGTACAAAGCTAGAGTTCCATAAAAAGAAAAAGTTACAAAAAACGTGCATTACTAAATTTAGCAGCACTCGGCCACACAAGCCGAGCGCTGCACCGGAAACACAAACAAATTGTTTACGTTGTCGCCGGCCCCGTGGTTCTCAACTTTGATGCTAGGGGCGTGACGGTTCTATCGCCCAATAGTGTCAAGGCTCGAGAAACGAGCACTGATAGGCCGACGAAGTTGCCACAACTGGAACACACGCCCCCCTGGAAACGCGGGCCGCGGGGGAAAGCTCACCTGTTCTCTGAAGGCAGAGGCCTGCTCGGGAAAGCCGACGTGAACCAGAAACTTCTCCACTTCGTCGATGGACCAGCACTTTGCGTCGGGAATCGTGTCCGGATACTGGTCCAAGGCGGTGAAGTAGGCAGCCCTGACATGCGCAGGCACGTTTCGACATGTACCGCGCTGCTTGAACAAATTCCGTACGTTTACGGAGGAAGCTACAAATGCTGCGCTGATGGTACACTTCCCGTCACTTTGTTTACAAACCACTATTTTTCTAGGGCACAATTTCCCACTCCCTGGTTTGTCTTTTAATCGAACAACGAATCCAACGATCGTCGACTGGCATATAGTGGAATCGTTCTCAAATCCAAACGGGGGGTTATTTTGTTATTTTGTGAACTAGGTACTCCGTATTTTAGTGTAGGAGCGGAGTTCCCAACTTTAAGCCACAACCTAGTTTCGAAAGCCGCTGTGCCGAAACAAAAGCTAAAGTATGCCAAGCTTTCGTAACAGCTTGAAAGCTACTTGTAGAAAACGGCAAAGGAGTCGAGAATTCCAATGGTCACAGGTTATTGAGTTGTTGAAACACAGAAATATGGTGTTTCTCAGTAGGACAAATAGTACTAGACTGACTAGGAGTGCTACATTTGAAGAACGTTTCCCACAGAACACTGAATATTTTTCACTAGGACAAATGGGCTCTGCAACATTTTGACAATGAATCCCACAAAACACTAAATATGCCAATTTTTCGGTAGGTCAAAGAGGCTCATTACGGCTGCAGCAACACACTGACAATGAATCCTAAGTTAGTGAAACACGAAACAAACTGGGTTTTACATGTAAATAACTGGTTTACCATGAAGTTACTTTACCAAGAACAATGTAGGCTACTCAGCGTAAACTACTTCCTCTGCTCCCACAAACCGGTGCAATCCAGTGTGATGTCGAAAAGAACACTACACACTTTCACGGAAAATCCGAGACCAAGACTCACAGATCCAAGTGCGGCTCCTCATCGGAGTCCTTCAGTTCGTCCTCGGGTACGGGCGAATCGCAAGGCGTGGGAAGTCCGGCAGGCGGGTCAACTTCTGCAATCACGGCAGAAAAAAAAAGTGGCGGGGGGGGGGGGGGGGGGTTGACACACCTACATTTTTTTAAACAAATATAGTCTACAGACTACCATAATATCCCGAAATAGCCCACCTAAAATCGAGAGCAAATTAGGTGAAAACAGGGTGTGGGCTTACTTTTAATGTATAACCAAGAAGTTGAAAAAAAAAAAAAAGCATCAAAAGAATGCATGTTTACGCTTCGTTTAGGTACTTGCCCTCAAAACCTTTAAACGAGCAGTCGCTACAACTGTCGAACAAAATGACGATCACTTCGTCACGTAGGTCCCGTGGCGAACTGCCCTTGTTTTTGCCGAAGTCACCGATGGCCCGGGCAGTGCAATTACTAGAAGTAGGCTATCTTTCGACGTCTTAGGAAAAATACTGAGCCGTGCCAAAAGTAGGGGTGGGTTATCTTTCGGAGTAGGGGCATCTCTTGGGATATTACGGTATGCACGTCTAAAATTTTAAGTTTTTCGGAGTGCGGACTTGTATACAATGATTTGTTGTTGAAGGTCGTTGATCATGACGAGATGCAACAGATTGTGTGAACAGATTATGCATCGGGTGTAGACTGTGCAGCAAGTCGATATTTCCTTTTGCAAAGGAAAATACGCTATGTTCGGTTACTTCACGCATTCCTTTTCAGACTAACTCTTGGGCCCCTTGTGGAACTATAGTTATCTGACGTGCGACGACAATGTTTCCGAGCGCTAGTCGTTTTAGTGACGGAGAACTCACCCATCTTGACCTTGGGCCCAGAAGACTTCTTGCCTGCCTCCAGACATGCCTTGCAGAACCATTTCCCTGGTGATCGCAGAAAACTTTTGTGACGCACGAAACGTATCGTGCCAAACACACATCTGGGTCTCTGAACTTTTATCTTCAAGGTTCTAACTTCTAAATATGGGCCCACATTTTCAGTGGCTCAGTTTCCCCAAAAGTGCCGCCAAAACGGTCACTCTTGGAAGCGCGGTGGCTACGAGGACGCCACCGCGCTTCGCCTCACCAAACTTGCCGACTGCAACCGAACCCAGAGGCCGAAAGGCTCTGGCGCAGCCAGAAACGGCACCAAAGTAGGAGCTGCTCGTTCTGTGCTACCATGCAGTGCTCGGAGCTCTCGGCGTCGTTCGTGCTTGCGCCAAAGCCTTTATGATGGCAAAGAAAGCTCGCGTTTCTTCTCGGGAGAAAACTGCGGTTGACCCCACGAGACCGCTCTCCGTGCCGCCAACAAGGTTGGCTGCCGCCACGTTCTCAGCTGTTCACTCGCTCCCGCAGCGAGCGCCTTCCCATAATCCTCCCCATTCCAAAATGCGATGTGACCTCCGTTTACATGGGCTGAATGAATGCGCACTCGCCATCTCGATCCACCTCTGTCTAACGACTTGAACGCGATGCGCTTCCTTAGTGCATTCTTGAAGCTTAGTTTCGCGACACAATATTTGCCAACAAGATGCAATGTGTGAACAGACCCTTAGTGACTCTACTCGGCATTGTCCACTCCAGAGAGCAGACCAGAGGCAACACCCAAACCGTACACAAAGGCGGCGAATTAAAATGAAATGTCCGTACCTATGGGCTTGTTTGCAACCTTTGGCTTGTGGCACATCTGATGGTACCCCCTGTCGCAGTTGTCACAAACCAACAAGTCATCCTGAAGGGTAGAGAACAGAATATTTACACATTGTTTTTCTGTACTCGTTTTCACCTCAAAAATCGCGGTAAAAAAAGTCCGGCTCCTTGTGTATCATTATCGATTTCCCCAATGTGTGGAGAATAAAAGGGAAGCTGAAACATTTCTTTCAAAAAAGGAGATAGAGGTTGATTCTAGCATAGTTTTATCCCGTGAATATCACGTTCGTTTTCCCCGAAGGTGTAATTGAACACAAGAAACCTCCGACCCGTCGTGACGTCGTAAGAGAATTTTTCGGCCGCCAAGAGCGTGTCGCTCGAGGGCCGCGCGTGCAAACGCAAGCTCGTCAGGTATATTCCCCCGCACTAGCACCAGTCGTTGTGTCTTTTTCTGTCCTTTCTAAAAATAGCAAGAGTGCGCATGCATAGCTTTGATAGGCGCTGAAAATGCGCAAGAGCGGAGATTACGAAAACTCCTTTTGTGGCGTCACGCTCTGGGAAAGAGGGCCTTCAGCGGTACTTTGAAAATGATTTAAAAAATAATTTCGAAATTCAAGATCCTGGAGGTCAAATAGAGAACCGCTTCAGCTTCCCTTTAAGATATATGTAGAAGCATTTTAGATTGGGATATGCTATCTCATCAAGACATGCGATTCCTAAACGCCAAAAGCATGGCTTCTTTCTCCAACAACCGAATCTTGCAAGAACTACTTCGCGCGGCATATGAACTACGCGCAAAACTTGCCCTTTTCTTGAGGTGACAACGAGAATAGATTTCATCAGCTTCGTTCTAATTACCTGCACCTCCTCCACCGGTGCACAAAAGTGTTGGGCGGTGTACCTCTGGTCATATCTCAATACACATACCTAAAGTACGCTGCCCTACACTTTTCTGTACCGGTGCAGAAGATAGCAGGTAAATCGAACGAAGCTATTACTTGCTACATTTCTTATGCATGCTGCAATCACTGGCCATGAAGGCCTGTTCACACGTACGCCGCAGTGCTCGTTCGGCACTACCGTGTTTACTCGCATAAATAACCCGCTTTTTTCCATGAAAAATTGACATATTTGGGGGGTGCGTTCATTACGTGGGGTGAAACTTTTGCACTTACACACTTGGTGCAAATGTCATATTAGGTGCCAATTTGACACGGCAAGGTACTGTGGCTTGTCTCCACTGATGGAGGCACACCCACGGCTGATTGGGGGCACGCCACAGTAACCACGCTTCATAAATTGCGAACCTCTTTAGGGCCTTTTGCCGAAGGAAAAGTGCCCTAGAAGCTCACTCGGCACGGAGAGCAACGCGACCATTCTTAAACCTAACCACCTTCACGATTTCACTCTCTGAAAGTGGACTAGAGACGATGGCGTGCTTGTTGACTTCAATGAATCCGATAGGCGAAGAATGTCTGGAGCTGGGCTATTCCTTGACCCAAGCCACGTCAAGTGTGCATGCCACTCGGTTTCACAGTTGATCTCTTCCGCAACTACGCACTTGCAGCCATTACGAGAGCGGCTTGGCTTGTCTTGGCTTGGCTTGGCTTGGCTCGACTTGGCCGGACCGTTTGGTGGCAAAAGAAAATTGGCTTCGTGGCTAGCTCGCGGAGCCGAAAATTGGAGGTGCGTTTATTATGCGAGTGAAAAAGGAAGTCCAAATATTGGTACGCGTTGTGGGGGGTGCGTTCATTACGCGAGTGCATTCATTATGCGAGTAAATGCGGTATGCACGAAGGACTGATTCTGCACGCATTTGAAGGGGACAAGCTGAAGGGACAACTCGCAGCGCCTGGTGGTTTGAGCATGAAGCTGCGAAATTGGGCCGAAGAAACTGTCGCTAGACTCGCCGGTGACGTCGAAAAGTAGGCTAGTCTCGAAGCGAATGGTCTCACTTTTGCCTCGATGCGATGTGAAGCGCGCAACTCACCGAGTCTGTGTTTGTTTTGCAGACGGCGCAGGTCTTGCAGTCTATGCACTGCCATGACGAGAGTTGCGCCACGTTCAGCAGCTCGGGAGAGTAGTTGAGACACGACGGATGTGCTGCGGAAAGAAGAAAAAGTGGAATCACAAAAGATGAAGGAACTATTGTAATATCGCGAAAGATAACTGACCTAAAAGCGAAAGCAAATCGGGTGAAGATATAAAGTGGGCTAACTTTCAATGTGCAATCAAAAAAAGTAAAACAAAATGCTAGTTTTAGATTTTGTGAGCTGCGAAACTTGTAATTGCAGGGAGAGGCGATGAACCAAAGACGACTGTCCTCAGTTAGCAATGCCCGCTTATCTCCTGTTGTGGCTAAGTAACACCACCTCGGCCAAGGACCATCGGCCAGGTGATGGCTTAGTTTGTGGCTCTGCCAACAAATGGCAGAACCAAATAATTTTTTTTAATTTTTGCTCCCATTATGTTTGTGGCTAGAAACTTTATTTTGAAGGCACCAAATGTAATTCTGAAGAAAACAATCAAGCGGTTGAGGGTGAGAAATTCCCCAATACTAAGAACGGTCTCACTGCTCACGCATCATACAAAAGACGGTGTCTGCTGCAGACATGATGACAGAATCACCCGTGGACAGGTCGCAAGCATGTTCGAACACGTCTGCAAACAGTTTTTTGTGCATGACCAGCGTGACGGGATCGTCATACAAGCAAACAACACGCCTCAGACTGTCTTCCATCGTGATTCCGTAGTGTGACCATGGCTTTAGAGGAGGACTCGCCTTTCGTGCTGCAGTCACGGCAGACGAGGAGGGGTTCGACGTCTCCGGTCACGTTGGATGCAGCGGTGAGGCAGCAGATGAAGCAGTGTGGCTCATCGTCCTCGAAAAACTCGGTCGCCTCCATCGTCGGGCTGTCCAAGTTTTCCAGGAAGTCTGGCCCATGCGTCTTCTTGATCCTCTGTGTCGTCCGAAGGAACAAACACCGTTACTAATGGGGGAAACTTTGATGCGCGAGTCTACAAAGGCAAGCGGTGCTTAGAAATACAAAGACACCACTTCTGCGGCATAACAGCTGATAAGACCAGCACCCAGAGTGTATGTTGGGTTTAATTCAAATTTATTCTGAATTTCTTCTTGTGACATGTCGGCCCTTTACCTTTTTTTCGGTACATTTAACCTGTGCAGTAGAAGACAGAGCTTTTTTGTTTTTTTTGTTTTTTTGCTCAATATGGCAGTTTGGTGGTAAAGCTCTAAGGCAAAATTCTCCTGCAACATACAAATAATTCACAATCAAAGCACAAAAAGCTGCATCAAGGAAGGAGAAGAAGGTCACAATATTGAGGTTCCAACATTGGTACAACTAATAAACTGACACACACAAACAGTAATGCAAGAAAAAGAACAGGACAATATCAAATTGCCTTTCGACTGCTTTTGACCGCCGCCTGCTGCTGCTGCTGCTCTTTTTTCGCAGCAGTTGAAGATGACCCAGTTTCCGGTGCGCGCAAAATATCTGCCCCCTTGCAGATGAGCTTTCCGTTTGTCACTTGCTGTTCGGGAAGTGATTCTGACGGCTCTCGTCCCGGAAAGATGGTGGGCACTGCGCCAGGCCTAAGCTTGCTGCAGGTAGAGTCAACATAGTCGTCTGCTGCGAAATGTAAGCAGCAGACGACGCTGGTGGCAGACGCCCCTTTGGGACAGACATTCTCGCGTGCCACAGCTTTCAGCCACTTGTGCCTGGTGACGGTGTCCGACGGAAACTCGTGGAAGAAGATGCCTGGCTGCCGTTTGTTCTTGGATGACCGGCAGAAAGGCACGCAGCAGTAGGTGATGGGGCCTCTGCAAGAGAGGATGCCTGGCATTTTGCTGCCATATTGTCTGCTACTGGGGGGCAGACATGGCAGTGTCCTTTATCGTTTACGTGGCGAATTAACTTTTGTTGCTAATTGTGCTTTTTTTTTTTTTAGTTCCTCAACCACCATGACTTTTAGCTGCAATTTTTTTGTAATGACTGACAGATGTTTTAGGTCGGCAAAGATTATGGCAGTTTATTTTGGTCTGCAAGGGTCATTTGTGAAAATTTTACACATTCAGGAACTATCGGTTTTGTACCAGATTGACATCCAAAGGGTCTAAAACAAGTTAGGTAAAATCCTAGATCTAATCAATTAACACACGCGTGAAGCTTTGCATTTTCGTACATCTCAGAAAACTACCGTCCGTAGAACCGCAGAGCACCCTTTCCCATGTCCTCCTCACAACATCGAATCTCAAATAAACAAAAATATATGCAAAAATAAAAAGTGAGATCGACGTGACTTGTCTATTACGACTCGTCTCACTCGAACGGCACGACAACTAACGGTAGTCGACCCGTCCCTCTTCTCGTTCATGTTGCTTTCCTGTATTCCCGTAACTTTACCAGCACGCTCTAAGTTGTCAAGTCATGAGCCTTTGGTCTGCCACGCTGTAAAGCGCCCGAAGTGTCAGCGGTGGGATTTCTTGATCAAGGATTTCAGATCTCCCAATAAACAGACGCAGTACTCGTTGCAAGACGGGGGAAAGGGTTCACGAGCCAAAGATGGCTCCGAGGTTCGAGACCGAGGGAGAACAAACGAGTTCTGAATGAGGCAAAAACGATTGGATGTCTAGTAAAACAATAAAACGTCTGAACCACTGCCAGTGTAGAAGCAGGCAGTTTAGAGGAGACACATATTCAAAGCGCATTCACGTAACAATTTCTGTTTATGCTCCTCACGAACGGAGGGGGTGAGGTAGCATGTCCTACGATCGCGTTTCATCGGACAAGAAGCAGAAAATACCTGGGAGCCAGCGGTCTTGCTTTGAACATCGCCGAAAGGTTAGAGAACGAAGCGTTGTTTGTGTGAAGCTCTCGCTACGTGCACTCCTTTGAAACGCCTCAAACTGAACGGATCGTACCCTGCCGGAAAGGGAGAATATCCGTCACAGGCAGTCAACAGACAGCCAGCGGAACGAGCAAAACGTAGAGAACACACCTCTCTTCCAAAACTCGGGCAAAAATAAACTAAATAAATAAAAAAAAGGTGGGTCCGCGTAGCGCCATCTGTGGGAGCTCCCAAACTGATGGTCCATTCTGACAGATGGCGCTAGTTGTCCGCGAAGTTTCAGAAGTGTCCAGAGTTTTTGTGTGGGAGGATTTGCGCAATGTTTGTAAGGGAACGTTTAAAGCGCGTTGCTGCTGGTAATTGTCTTTTTAACCTAAGATCGAAGTGCGAGGGTAAGACGGGCCGGGAGGTGGTGTTGGCCGGGGAGGAGGAAGCAGACGGAACGCCAAAGAGAGAAGGAGGTTTCCCCCCTCTCTTCTCCAGCGTTCTGTCTGCTTCCTCCTCCCCGGCCCGTGTTACCCTCGCCCTTCGTTCTTAGGTTGCCAACGGACTATAGTTCTAAAAATACACTTGTTCGCACAAGACAACAACAAAACTGTAGAACTTGTAGCTGGGCTATTTGGTGAACGCCAATGTGTGAGTCTTCTTCCTTGTGTTCGTTGTTTTTTGCGCCTTACACCATGCTTCATAACAAAACAGCTTAAGCCAAAGCTATGCGGAGAGCAAGTTCGTCTGCTTCTCGAGCAGGGGTTGCGGTGACGTAACAACGCCAAGCTCTGATTGGTTCCAGCTGGAAGGATAATGGGTAGACTTCAAGGCAGCTGGCATTGAGGTCTACCCGCTATACCTCCATCAGAGCCAATCAGAGCTCGGCGTTCTGACGTCACCGAAAGCAGACTAACGCGAATAACGAGTAGCAGACGACACCTAAGAGAAAGGAAAAAATTATAGTTAGCACGAGAACGCCGGCCTGAAATTTAAAGAAAGCGTAGTGTCAAACACGAACGGCATTGCAATACTGAAAAGGAAAGGGAATACGTCGCTCGTCTTTCAACGCTGCCGCAAGTGCAATCACATTGAGACTAAAGGAACTCTTCAGACGAAAGACAGAATATGTTGGAGGGTTATGTCCAATATATTGACGGTTATGAAACGGCGCGGGACTCCGCGGTACGAAGTCTGCGCTCTAGCAAAACTCTCCGCCGCGCCTTTTTTTTTTTTTTTGCTTGTTTAGCTTGAAATTTTTACGAAATATGTTTTGAAGGTAGCAAACAAAAGACCAAACATAAAAAAAAAAATCGATTGGGAGGTAACGTAAAAGTGCGCGCTAAAACACTTCGTGCGACGGAACCCTTCATCGCGCCGCACGTGATCAAACGTCAGAGCTCTGCGTCACACCGCGAACGGGCGACCGATGACGCGATCGGCCGCACGGCCAACAGCAATAAAAAAACGCGTACGAAAAAAAAAAAAAAAAAAAGCCTGGATGTTGCCTGGATGCGGCGCGGGACTGCGCGGGACCGAGATGATGCGAAGTAGCGGCGGCAGCGGCGAAGTCGGAAGAGAGCGGGCAATGGCGGTTGCGTCGGCAGACGCGTCGTCTGCTACGAATGTGCGCTACACGTTTGGCCTCTCCGATCCACCGCGGTGAAGCTGTCGCGTCCCACACGCGAAAACAATGCTCCTAGCTGTCAATGCCTTTTCAATCTTTGCACCGTCCTAATTGTTCTGTTGAGCATTCGTGTTAACCACAGCTCCATGGCCCACCCAGATAGCTGAGGGAATCGGTATCAGTTTCTGGACGATGCGTAACTTGTGCGTATCTGCGATTGCTCAAAGAATGCGTCACATGATTCCTTTTTTTTTCTTTTTTTTTTTCGGGCTAAACTTTTTGTTGTTTCGTGGTGCTGCCACCATTTTTTTTTTTTTTTTTTTTAGCCAGTTTTTGGACAGATGGGGCGCTGAGGCTCGCTCCAACACACCTTCGCAGTTTTGAGGAGAAACTTTCATTTAAATACGGGCCACGCGTGGGGAATTTTATAAACAATACGAGGCGCTCCGCTGAAAGACGGAGTCACTCTTTTTTTGTTTTTAATTTCACGTTGAGAGGGAGCGGTGTGCGGCGTTGCAAGATGTGTAGCGCGGAGAAAGACGCTGCACAGAGCCACGCCGACCGGCCAGTCAACACATGGCGCGCGCGTACAGCAATAATAAGTTAAAATGCAAAAAAAAAAGTCAGTCACACGTTTTTACGATTTGTTTTACATATTGTTTGTCTTTTACACACCGTTTTTAGCCTGCAAAAATAAAGATAAATAAAAACGCGTAAGTGAAAAAAAAATAAAAAAAATAAAATACAACAAAATAAAGAGTACCATTACACGAATGAAGCAGAAGAAAAGGCGATTTTGACGTGCACAACCTAATTTCGGGATATTCCACCGCTACTTAAAAAAACGCGATCGGAGCACGTGCAACCGCGCGCACCACTGCTGACAAGAAATCTCACACACGCGCAAAGAGGGCGAAAATAATAATAATTTCACTTGCCTTGCGTTTGCTTAGCGGTCTCGCACGCTTCCCAGCGGGACCCTGAAGTCCAGCCCGACCGTTGTTGTTGCAGTTGATGAGCGGTGCCGCGACCGCCACACGTTTCTCCGGAACCACCAGCATCGCGTTCGGCCGCGCCGCCACCGCCGCCGGCGCACTTTGGCCGTTCAGAACGGGCGGTTGGCCCAGCGGCTCACGAGGAACCATCGGCGGCTTGCTGGGCCTCGGACTGCACGATGCCGGTGCGACCTTGGGCGCCGCGTTGCAGCGTTCCAGCCGCTGTTTCTCGGCGTCGGACAGCCCGTACGAGCCACCCGCGAACCGGACCACTCGACCCGCAGCCACTTCTTTCTCGAACGCGAGTTCGAGCGCTCCTTTGGTTAGTCTGATCCCGGCCTCCTTGCTTTGGAGGTACGCTTCGACTTCGGACGCTGTGATTCCCGCGTTGGATGCACCGCCGCCGGCGCGTTGACGGGCGCACCAGATATCTTTGACGGCGTCGCCGATCATGCGGCTCACCTTCTGCGTGGTGGCGTGCCCGCTGATAGACACCGCGACCACGGGCACGGCGTTGGCGGCAGCGGCCGCGCTGGCCGCGGGATCGGAGAGCGGTGACTTGTTGAAGCGGACCCACTTGGCAGCGTTCCGGTAGCTCGTGCTGCCTTTGTAGTCCACCTTGATGACCACTTCGGCGTCGACGAGCAAGTCGAGTTCGGTCTGGACCTCGACTTTGGTGAGTCCATGCCGGCGGTAGAGCATGTGACAAATGCGCTCGAAGTCTGGGCGGGCCTTGCGCTTTCGGAGTTGGTCGATCGTTTCGAGGACGATCTCTTTGTGCTTGGACGTGGACATCTTCGCTGGGTTTTCGGTTCGGTTCGGGACCACGGTGCACTGCTCGATTGTTGGCGAGAATATTTTTTTCTTTTTCCTCCGAGAAATTGTCGAGGAGCGCGGCCGGTAGCGGACAAGGGAGTTGACGAACCAACTACAGCGCGCCGGGTCCGTTGTGCGCGTGCGCAGAGCGCGTCGAGCGACGCATGCCGGGAAGGATCGACGCGCCTAAGCGTCGCCCGGGTGGACGCGCAAAATTTTTGCGCTCCCCGCGTCTCTGTAACCGCAGCTTCTTCGCGGGGTTCTCCTCCGCCACACCTCCTGGAATTACAAATAAGACGAAGCGTGCACTGCTGAAGACGAATCCTGCAATTTATCCGCGAAAGAAACTCGGTTCACGGAACGTGTTTCGGTGGAAAAGAACGGTTTCGAAGCGGGGCCGAGCTGTCGGCGGCCGTTGGAATCAGGGAAGGGCTCCGATTGGTCAGACGCGAGCGTAGCAGAAGACCGTCTGCTTCGATGGCGGGAGGCGCCACATTTTCTCCCGATTTGGGCGCATGGCGCCGATATTTTTTGAAGCGCGTTTATTTTCCTGTAATCGCTTGTGCCTGATAGCTTGCTCTGATACTTTTAGAACTGATTCGCGAGTAACACAAGTCATAACAAGACCAGCGCAACTCAAGCGGAACACACGCATGCAAGATTAGTGCCCGAGCGACCTAGCGCGCGCAGGCATTTTCGAAGCTTTATGACTTTACTCAGAAATTCACAGATATGCACAAAATAAAACGCTTTGTGCATATATTTTTGTGAAACAAAATGTGTGGTCGGTTCACGATTTGCAGGCGACACATGTTTACATTACGTTGTAGCGTTGCGGATCGCTTCGGAATGTCACGTGACGTGGTTACGTTTGAAGGTCACCTAGGTGCTGTGGTTCATACCTAAACAGGTACTGCGTGCACGGAGTCGAGTTCAATATTCGTAAAAAAAAACACAAAAAAATAAACGCCGTTTTAGGCGAATAAAAAAAAATGCTAGGAATGCAAACTGCAAGGCATTTTAGTTTTACCTCTATTCTCCCCCCCCAAGTAATGACATTGAGAAGCTACGTGAATTTTTGTTGTTTATGCGTCTCAGAATTAAGGAATTCTACGCATACCGTTAGATTTCGCCGAGATTTAAATTTGAAATATGAGCTTTCAACCATGACCTTGGTCCCCTAAAAGCATACAAATACAGGTCTGTTTCAGGTCAACTTGTAGAACGTTTATTACAAAAAGTATCGGCAAGGCAGCACACTTTGTACAACCAACTAGCTATTTCAGCCGCTGTCCTTCAGGTAAAAGATGCAGTCACATGCTTGTTCGTCGACGGTGTCCGACTCGACCGTTCCATCTATGGATACATCTAATATCCCGATAACGAAAAGTATCTGGAGCATCAGTTTGAACTGCAGATTCAGCTTTGCAAGGTACATGTGCACCACAGTTGAATGCAGCACAAGCAAAACACACAAATAAAAACTTTTACTGAAATCACAACCTGGTTTCTTTGATAAAACTCTGTGAACACGCATAAGAATGGAGAATGTGAAAACTGACGAAGGAAACAAAACTTTGTACAACACCCACAAGCATTTAATTCTCTATTGTACAAAAACAAAACAGACAATGAATGCAAACAGAAAGCATGAAACAAAACTTTACATGAGTAAAAAATAGCTTTCAGCAAGCAGGCAAGATACTTTGGTATCAATCATCATAGCTTATATGAATTTACACAGCTTTTCCTCAATAAAGCTTTCGGCAACACCTTTTCCCGACTGACTTCCACGTGCCATCCATGGTGTTCTGTTGGGCACAAAGTAGCGAGCAGTTAGCCTCAATTAAATAACTTATCAAGCAAGTCTGCAATGCAAAACGTCTCCAAATAATCCAAAGGTTTGGCCATGTGTGGCTTCTAATATCAAGACTTTAGCCTGGTTTCAAGCAGAGTTCAAATATATCTAGACAACTGAAGGAATGGCAGTAGCAAAGCTTGGTTAATGCCCAAATAAACAAAAGCATACAATGCCTCTAATATGAGACGGTGTTGCCATTTTTCTTTGTCCGACAGTCATCCCATGAACTGAGTGTAGTACGCTCGAGCCAATTACACTGGCTGGCTTGCAATTATAGCTCGTTCAATTTGGTAGGTTCCTCTTTAAGCATATTCCCTTGAAATGCAAGCTGCTAGTGTTCACATGGGATGCAATCTGAGGAAGCAAGAGGATTGTAGCAGGCAGAGGCGACTACAATGATACACACAAATGTTTAAAGCAGAACAATACACCACAGAAAGAAGCATATGAAGCAGAGGCCGCCTCTTTCTCAAACTATGGAGCAGCAAGACAATGCTTTATTATATTATCATTTTAGAAAGGACGGATAACCGAAACGATTCATTCCACAGTGAGCCATACCTCTGTCCGACTTTTGAAAACCACCTTTCGCTCACGCTGTCTATGCGTAAACCAAACTAAAAATAGTCTTCACCATCGATAAACTTTTTATGGTGACAATAAAGCGAGACATGTAAAGCAAAGTGGTAAACAATTTTTAGAAACTTTGTAGGCCCCCCCCCCCCCCTCCCCCCCCCCCCTCCTCCCCTTGTTCCATTTAGAAAGCAAGCAGTTTGATTTACCTTGCTTTGTGACAATACCCATACCAGGCAACATATGGCTGAATTCCATCCTTCTCAGAAGACAGTGCACACATACAATGGTCTTGTTTAATTTCCTAATAATCTGCTTTAATGCCCCGAAAAGACAGTCTTTCTTAGCCAACTTTTTCAGTTATATCTCCCCTAAGCAGACAAAGTTATGAGCATAAGGACTTCTAGAAATCTTCCATATAACATATATGTTTTTCTAGGCATAATTGGTGGGACAACCTTCAGATTCAGTGGAGTTTCCATTCTTTCAGTCAACAAATTTAGCAAACAACCATACCAACCTCAGCTTCTGTTAGCAGACGGCTTACTGGAACTATAAGGACCACTACCCAACTCTACCCCAAAAGCAAAAGCATACTCAAATAATGTAGTTTTTGGATATCAGAACCTTTGTAGACGTGAATTTGATGGCAAACTTTGGGTGTCCTGCTTTTGTTTGCATTTTAATAAGCAATATCAATGCCCTTAGCAGACAGCAAGGTCCACCTCCAATACCCTCAGCAGACGACCGCATGAACCCCGTAACAAGCAGTTCTTCATCTTGAAACCGTTACAAAAACACACTTTCACTAGAACACTGCCTCCAGTGGTCTGCTGTGCAAAGTCCACAACATCTTTCATTTTTTTTTTTCTTTCCGTAAACAACAATAACGATGCTTGGAGGCTCTCATCAAAGGCACCTCAGCTGGGACTGTCGTCTGCTTTGATCTTGTAGTGAGCCAGGTGCTGGTGGGGCCTCTGAAGAGGATGGGACAAGAGCTTGGCCATACAGTTGTGAAGCTTGGTGGCGTTACGAGACACCTCGAACACGTAGGACGCTAAGTGTTCGTCCAGGGCCACAAAGGAGTCAAAGACCTCCTGAAATAAAAATATAAAAAAGTAGGCCTATGACTTAACTTTCTGACTTTTACAGAGCAAAGCCCAAGCATAACACTATGACTTTATGCTTTTGAAATTCATTGTCTTCGAAAATTTGTATTTTTTAAAGTTTCTTTTAGTGTTGCAAGAAAAATGTAGGACAATGAATAAAACAGTTTCTTCACTTTCATGCCGCAAAACCAACTTACCAAATTAGCATTGACCTATATGTCCGAAGTCCCATAATGAAAGGAGTGCAGTATAAGGAGCAATTGTTTAATTTTGCTGAGAAGACATTAAACGTCATGTGACATTATGGTGTCAGGTCGTAGTGTCATACACCTAGCTAGAAGCTGGAGGTCTTAAAATACCTGGAGGAAAATAAATACTCCTCCTCCATTCCCAAAGGTTCTGTGTGGAATTATTGAAGCCGCAAGCTGAATACTTAGCACAGACATGTGCCTTCTTTGTTCAAGCTCGTGTGAAAAGTAAGCATGTACCTCACTCTACACTTCACAGAACTCATGTAACAATGTAACAGAGTCAGTGAAACCGACAGCGCATTATTACCCTGCTCTCCGAGGAGGAAGAGAAAGGTGTCGTGCCTGTAAGGCTGACGGTACGTTTCACACACGGCATGACCGAGCTGTTGTCACGTCAAGCATCACTGCTGACAATTGATAACACGCTCCTAATTCAAATAAAAAGGCAAGAGTTGTTTGATCATGTTTTAGTTTAGAGTTGCGAAATACTTCCGCTAGAATGCAAATCTGCGTTAAAAGCGAGGACAAACGCGAGGAGGCAACGACGCACCTGGCAACAGTTGTCTTCGGAGAGCGGCCGATGAATGTACAGGATGTCCAGGAAGAAGTATAGGGACTGCATCATCTGCTTTAGGACCTGCAGGTTTGTCGGCGGAACAGCAATCGCTTAGAAAATTGGAGCGACTTACGAAAATGAGAAGGGTTATGGGCTGCACACAAGGGGCGATGAGGATTTCGCGTCACGGCATATTATCGAACTTGTCAATATTGACTTCCGAGGTAAAAAAAAAAAAATTGACAGTGACCTTTTTTTTTTTTTTAAATCACATAGTAATGCATGCAATGCAGGATTTATTTATTTATTTATTTACAGTGCCCACCAACAGGTGAAACGTGACGCAACATTGTGATGCACGTGACAAGTCACGTGACAGTTGTGCTGACAAGCTCCGCCATGGGGTATGTGCAAACACAGAGACGGATACACTTCGGGGAGCAAGGGCTTTCATTATAAAGGATTCCATGTTTTGAAAAGTCACGTGTATGTATTGTTTCGGTATTTTCTAGTGCCCGAGCATCGCTCCGGTCTCATCACGTGACAGTGTGTTACGGCGTCTTGCAACATCGTGCTCGGTCGAAACAACAGCCCGAGACTCCAGCTCTTTGGGAGTACAAGTGAGGTTTCAAAACACCTAAGCCCACATGTGACGAGCAATGCACATACAATGTCGCAGCGGAAAACGGTAGCGATCCTCGAAGTTCGGAAAATGCCCCAAAACGCAGGGGTGTCCATACAGCCTTGTCCCGTTAATATAAAGCCCGTTAATATGGTACCTTTAGGGCTTAAATTCTCCCGTTAATTGAAGGGGGTCTGCACTCGCCCCAATTTGGGGGGTGGGAGGAGGGTGGCAGTCAGGTGCACACAAAACCTGTTGAAATGATACCCGGTATGTTTTGTAAAACCAAAACACCCAACAGCCCGATGCACGGAAGCCTTCCGACATTGAAATACACGCCATTTTGTTGCACACGAAATCAGCACGGCTACCTAAACAAGTAATTTTCTTTATTACTCTTGACATGGCTACTCGACAAAACTTGAATCGCTGAAAAACCGATCGTGTTTTGTCGTAAGATCCTTTGCTTATTAATGTGGTTTCACCAATGCCGGAACTATAACGGGGGTGCCAAACCACCCGTCAGAATCGGGAGCGAGGGGGGTCCGCGACCTTGCCCCCCACCCCCCACGCCCCCCTACATTCCCTCCTTTTCTAAAGGGCAACTCTGCTCAATTCCGAAAATTTAGGGATAATGAGTGGTTTCACATTAAAAATCACTAATAAAAGGCACTACGTCATTTGCTTCGCGAAAAACTGAATATACATTGTTAAATCTCACTTCAAACACGAGCATAAATCAAAACCGAAAACTTCGGCTCCGTCTGACAACATTGGTCTCAGGCTGCCAAAAACATGGCCATCACACGGTACGAGATGTCACACGATCCTCTACGCAACGACGTGCGGGATTGGGGGGAGCCGGCGGGTCACCGTTGGGACAGGCGCTTATTAGGCGCAGTGACAGAGTGGTGCGCCCCAATCGTGCCGGTGCAGACGCCTTCAGGTGCTGTCAGAATCTGCATCGACCTGACCCACCTAAACAAGTTTGTACGACGGGAGCGCCACCAGCTTCCAACCGTAGAGGAGATCATGGGCAGTTTCCAAGAAGCCCGCGTCTTTTTAAACCTGGATGCAAGTTCTGGATTCTGCCAGATCCACCTTTCGGAGGCATGTCAAGAGCTCACCAGTTTTATAACGCCTCATGGGACGTATTCCTACCTTAGGCTACCCTGCGGCGTGACTTCAGCCGGCTACTACGGAATGCCGAAATTGATAGGAACGGGCACTTCAGCAGCAGCGGCGGCGGAAGCAGCGCCGACCTCGACATCGCAGCAGCAACGAAAGCAGCGCTGACCTCGCCAGTGCAGCAGCAGCCAGCGTCACGTCGACATGGCAGGACTCAAGCCTCCGAAGCCGTTCGACTTTCACAACGCCGCGGACTGGCCCCGCCTGGATGGACGAGTTTGACGACTACAAAATAGCATCCGGTCTACACAAGAAACTTGAGGAAGTTCAAGTAAGAATGCTTCTTTGTACAATGGGCCAAAAGTCGTGAAAGATTCTGCGGTTAGTAGGCGTGAAAGACGAAGAGTTAAAAAAGTTTGAGCTGATAAAGTCAAGGTTTCAAGGGTATTGCATCCACACACAGAACATAATGTGCGAGAGTTTTAGTTTTAACCAACGCCAACAGCAACCGGGAGAAACATTAGACCAATTTGCGACAGAGATAGACAAGCTTGCAGAACGCTGCGACTTTAAAGACATGAAAGAATGTCTCGTCAGGAACCGATTCATATTCAGTCTTTTGGACCAAACGCTCTCTGAGGAGCTTCAAATGGATCCAAAACTGACATTACACATAGCTCGCTCGAAAGCTCGTACAAGCAAAATTGTGAAGAAACAGCAAGCTGAACTAACAGGGCAAGAGTATGAAAACTCAGAAGCATGGGCTGCATTTGTCAAGCAGAAAAAGGCAGCGGGAAAGAGCGACAATTCGGCTACTAGAAAGCCCGTAAACGGCTAGAAGTTTCGCAGTTTTTGCGCTGGTCCGCTACATCCCAGGACAAGTTGTCCCGCCCAACGACAAAACTGCCATTTTTGTCAAAAGTATGGCCACTTTAAAAAAGCGTGCCGCATTAAAAAGCACGACGCGTGTCACATTAAAAGGGACGACGGCAGGAAACTCGACAGTAGCGCCACACCTGATAAGGAGCATTTCTCGGGTACCCCTCGAGCAATCGCCGAACACGTTATCTGCGCACTTCGTGACAGTGCAGATAAATGGCCAAGAACTTCGAATTAAAGTTGACACAGGAGCAGACGTGACGGTCGTTGGCGAACGCTTTCCAGGCGTCTTGTGCACTCTTGACGAAGCAGAAAACCTTCAAGGACTGAATGTGCAAGAATTTGCACCATTGAAAAGTTTCAAGCAAACATTACATGAAAAGATAGGTACTCACGACAAACTGTACACGTCGTTCAAAATTTGCGCACACCCCTTCTTGGATTTCCCGCGGTCAAGGCCTTGAGAATTGTTTGCCTTTTGGACGATATGAAAAGTGTCAAAGACATCGAAGGCAAGTTTCCGAAACTGTTCAAGGATCCCTGCCTGGAGAACACACGATACGCTTGGTATCGGATGCCGTTTTGTACGCCGTGTCAACTCCCGCCGGATTCCCATACCAATGAAGGAAGCGATAAAGAAGGAGCTGGACAAGTTAGAGCTAGATGGAATGATCCGAAGGGTGGAAGGCCCAACAGAGTGTGCTACTGAACGCATACAATTTTCAGAACCGACTAACCCATCCGAAACAACGGAATGTCCATGGGAGAAACTCGGTGTTGACCTGTCTGAACTAAAGGGAGCAATGTACCTTGCTGTTGTCGATTATCACTCCAGGTACCCAGAGCTGGCCTTGCTGGACCGAGGCACGTCATATGTGGCGGTCATACGATGCTTGAAAAGCATCTTTGCACGGCACGGAATCCCGAGGACCGTGGTTTCGGACAACGGGCCACAGTCTTCCTTGTTCTCTTTCCAAGACTTCGCAAGGACATACGGGTTCATGCACGTGACGTCCAGCCCTCGGTACCCGAAAGCAAACGGTGAAGCTGAACGAATGGTAAGGACTCTCAAGCTCCTCTTGAAGAAAGCTGAAGACCCTTACCTTGCTCTGCTAAACTACAGGAATACCCTGGGCCCTACAGGCTTTAGTCCCGCACAGCTTTTTATGAGCCCACGATTGCGCTCAAGAGTGCCTTGCGCTCCATCCTTGCTCAATCCTCGAGTGGTGAACTCTTCTTGGAAGAAGAGGGATGAACAGTATACTAGGCAGAAGCAGAAAATGTACTTTGACAGGTGTCATGCTGTTAAACCTCTGCCTAGTCTTTCTGAAGGCAACCAGGGGTGGCTGAGAGACAGAGGTGCTGCGGGTAATGTCCTTCGACCGTCGGATGCACCAAGGTCCTACTGGGATAAGACCAGGGACGGAGCCTTCCGCAGGAACTGTCGGCAGCTGTTCCTACTGCCGGACGAAGACTGTGATCCTCGTCCAGCACCAGAGCCTTCACAACCGGGCAAACCCGCAGACACGACCAAAGATCACGCAAGCAAGCTTGAGGTCTCTATGCCGCCAAACAAGTCTGGCGTGAACGATTATCCGACTGCCCCAACAATGCAATCAGGCCGTGTTATAAAGGCCCCAAAACGATTGGGTATTAATGACTAACGTTTTAGCGATGCTTATGTTTTGCCTCGTTCTGTAAAAGGGGAAGATGCCATGTCATTGTGATAAAGCGCCGAGCTAGTACTCTTTCTTTTCTGTTATCACACGTCATGTGATCTGTTTCATCTACACATATTCATGGTTGCACCAATAAACGGGGGATTCTTGGTCACTCCCGACTGGCTGTCTGGTTGTCTGACACTCTGCACCACACTCTTCACAATGTTTTGGTGTCTACGACATTCGACGACATCTGCACAACTGCGGCATCAGTCTGTGCACGTAGTGAGAACAAAACTCCAAGAGGCCATAATCACAAACGGTAAGAGTGAGATGACGACGGCGGTTGTGACAGGAAAAATGGCGATAACGGCGGGACGGCTCCCAGGAAGCGCGCTGCGCAGGTGCGTTGCACCAATCATGTGGACACCGCTGAGTGTTGAGAGGCAACTGCTGCTGACGTCACTCGTTACGCTTGCCTGGAGAACTAAAAACAAACAAAAAGGGGCAATGGGGATGACGTCTAGCTCAATGCTGGCTATGCCAACGCCGTGGCCTTGACTGCGCCGTTGGTTGCGCCTCAATTCGCCCGCTATAATCAGCCGATTTCGGCAACTTGGCGCGTTGCAAAGTTTGCCGGACTGTTTAAGAAACATTCAGACGGAACTAGGTCGTAATATTTTATGTGTGGTCTTCCTAGGTGACACTGAAGAGGACTGCATTGTTTTCTCAAAAACAGAAATGAAGCGTAGTTGCCCTTAAGCGCTGTATACCTTGCCGTAGAGAGACTTTTCGGGGACGAACTGGGTAAATACGTGCATTTTTGACTCGTTATTAGAGACGGCTCATATTATAAAGGATTTTGGGGGGGAGGGGGGGAAACTGAGGCGTCCATACTAGAGAGGCGCGACTGTGTAGTACGGCGATGATGATGATGCAAACTTTTATTTGAATATGGAAATATCCGAAGATGGGTGGGGCCCCTAGTCCAGGGCTCCAGAGCTGGCCGCTGCTGCCTTGGCCCGCTCAACCAGACTACGCTGGTCGTCCGGGTGCGAGCTGAGCAACGCAGCTTCCCAAGTCTCCGGGGAAGGGGAGGAGATGGGGGGAAGGGATGGGTGGGATTTGCAGGCCCACGTGACGTGGTATAAGGAGGGGTACTCTGAGCAATGTGGGCAGCTAGCAGGGTACATGGTGGGATAAAATAGTATGGCGAGGTGGACCAAAATGGCAGCCACAACGCATTACTGCACAGCTGCGCAAACGACCCCGCGCTCCGAGTCAACCTCAGCCCGAAGGGGGAACCGTAAGTGGTCTCCTCCTCCGAGCGAGTCTCTAAAGAGAGGTGTAGAGGAGCCTACGTACATCCACGTTTCGGTGCATCATCGGTACACTTCCGGACCGTCCGTAGATGAGGACCACCCTGACGAGGAACGGCGGAGCGGCCTCCACGTCCCTCCCAATCTCTGGTATGTGAGTCTGTTCCATTCTGTAAAAAAAAAGGAAATGATATTTTTTGTTTTTATTAAAGCTTTTGCAGAAAACAAAGTGACGTCGCTTTGTCAAGAGTCCATTTTGATGTGCGGAGGCTCGAGGAGCGGGTTCGCCTCCGAACACCATCTGGTGTCGCTGCTGTGAACGCAATTCGGCCAGTGCACTGCGACCGCTACCCGTTTTGAACTGGACGAGCATCGTATTGGCATGCGGTCGGGTGTCACTACTGCGTGGCACGCGTTAAAGACCCCAGGCCAGCAGTGGGACAGCACTGGCTAAATCTATTATCCATGGCGTAAACCAGTGCCACCATACCTCAAAGGCAGACCGACCTTGCGGTGTCTATTCGAACGTCTAATTTGTTTTGCTACTGCGACTGCAAACACTGGGTTTGTAACATGCACTGTAGGATCTTTGGGTTCTGCAGTACAAGTTTCATTTCATTTCATTTCATTTATTATACTCTCAGGGCCCAAAGGCATTACAGAGAGGAGTGGAATAATACATCAATATAAAGTGAACAATGAAAACAAAACGCAAAAAAAAAACAAAACACAAGGTACAGAATTGCTATGGAACATTATTGAAAACATCAGTTATGGCGGTTTTAAAATCAGCAGCGTCAGTGAGTGAGACTACGGATGCGGGAAGGCAATTCCAGTCGACGGAGGTCAGGGGTAGGAAGGAGGCATAAAAGGTGGAGGTGATGCAGTAGGGGATTCCTACTTTTAGTGGATGGTCGGTGCGCGAAGATATGTATGATGGTTCTGAAAATAATGAGGTTCGAAGTGCTGGGTTAGAGTTATAAATCTTGTGAAATAAGCAGAGGCGAGTTATTTTTCTACGAGAGGAGAGGTTGGGCAAATATAGGGACGCTTTCATGGAGGTGACGCTGGCTGTACGGTGATAGTTAGAAAGTATAAAACGTGCGGAGCGATTTTGAATGGATTCAATGGATGATGCTAGGGATACGCCAGGGTTCCAGATAGAGCCTGCATATTCAAGTTTGGTGCGCACTAAAGTTTTATATAGGAGAAGTTTAAATGAAACAGGGGCAAGGGAAAAGTTTCTTCTGAGATAGCCTAATGAGCGATTAGCGTTGTTAGTGATATATTCGACACGGATGTTCCAGGAGGGATCGTTAGTTATATGAACACCGAGATATTTATAGGTTGACACAGAAAGCAAGGTAGAGTTATTAATACAGTAGGAGGGACAAGTGTTATTTTGACGGGACACTCTCAAGGATCTACATTTAAAGGTGTTAAGTTCCATAAGCCAATTATCGCACCAGCGGGTGAGGTTGTTAATATCGGTCTGAAGAGCAGATATGTCAGAGTCGTTAATGATTTCCTTATAAATTACACAGGTGTTCGTTTCGTGTGTTCCAAGCTATGGCCCAGTAACGTGCGATGCCATCTATTGCTGCCCTACTTTCGTGAAACTACGTGTTTCCGGCCAAGAATCCGTCAGACCCCCAGCGAGCCACTGTTTCGATGGGTGCTTTCCTTTGCACATGGCAACGACAAGCTAAGCTTTAGAAGCATAGTTCAGCGTTAGAAGACATGAAAGGAAATCCTCCGGTGTCTTTGCCCTTCCGACTCCAAAGTATTTCCTTTCCTTTCCTCTCAGTCTTGGATAGCTTCATCACATGACAGAAAGAGTAGCCTGCTGACTAGTAGTGTATGTAGCCACCCGCAAGGTGGCCAAGTGGCCACCCGTTTTTGAGGTCTGCACTATCTTGGTAAAAACGCACACCACCAGCTGCATGCACTGACATCACATTCAATAAAAAAACATTGGCAGGTGTTCATTGGCCATCGAACCGTTGTATGCAGAATTTGAATGTATGAGATATGGAAAGTTTTCACAATTCTTTGTTGGTACCCCACTAATCTTGTGGCGTCACGGTGCCAAGTCATGATGTCGAGTAACGTGACATCACCCACATGTCCTTTACACTTAACGTGGCGTTATGTTACACAACAGTGGATTTGCAATAATTCAAACTTGGATATTTCATACCTGCGGTTAATTCAAACAAATATAAAAATTTAGGGTGTCTCGCTCAATTCATACTACAGTGTAGACCGCATATAACGTATGTCACGGGAGTCGCGAAAATCCGCACTATAACCAAAACATCAATTTTTCAGGCCGAAATACATGCCATGAGACAACTTACCTTTGTAAAACAATTTATTTTATCTTAGATGAAAAATAAAGCTTAGTCTGAGGAAAGTCCTTATTTCACCAGACTAGCAAACTTCTCTCTCAAGTGTGTCACACATTTTGAAAGAAATGAGTGACTTTTGCCTGGCGCAGCCTTTTAACAGCGTTGCGGACGACCTGGTCTTTGAAAACGCTAAGGCATTTGAACACCTCATCACTGAAGGTCCACTGCTCACAGTGGACCTTCAGTTTCTGTAAGAATTCCAGTGCGTCTTTCCTTGAAACTTCCAGCGTGCTCTCTTCGTCGTCGTCCGGCTCATCTTCGGGTGGACTCGCCCTAGAACCTCGCACCGCTGCAACAATAGCTTCATCAGTGGTTGCTTCCTCACGGATAACAGAGCCGTCGTCATCCTCATCTACATAGTTTTGAAACGTGTCGTTTGCAGGAACAAAGTGGTTTTCCACAAGGTCAGACCACACGTCGTTCGCTCTGATCGCCTCGTCAATCGCATCACTGCGCACGTCGGCGTCCTCCGAATTCCCGACATCGCGCACAAACCCTGCGTTGCGAAAACACTTCTGGATGGTTGTGGCCTTTACTTGCCACCACGACGCGGTGATCATGTCGATGGCGCCCCTCAAGTCCACCTTGAGGGGTTCGTCTCGTTGCAATTTCAAGACGACTCTTTTGCACGTGCGCTTCTTGTAGAGCGCGTTGACTGTAGCGATGACGCCCTGATCGAGAGGCTGGCTTTTAGCGGTGGTGTTTGCCGGCAGGAACTTCAAACTGACTGCGCTTAATTGTGAGCGCTGCAGTTGTCCAGAATAAGGACGAGGCGCCGTTTTTCTGCGACCATGGCCTCATCGAAACTTTTCAGCCAACTAGCAAACTAGCAAAGAACTTTGCTAGTTGCTAGTTGGCTAGCTAGCCAACTAGCAACTAGCAAAGAACTCTTGAGTCATCCAGGCCTTTCCATTTGCTGTGTACACCACAGACGGACATTTTCGCTTCTAGAAGCAACGGGGTCGTTTGTATTTCCCGATGATAAACTGCTTGTCGGAGCCGCTTGTCGGAGCCGTCCATGTTTGCACAAAACAAAACCGTGACGCATTCCTTTGAGACTTTGCGGCCGCAACAGGGTTCACCTCTCATCGCGGGAGTGCGATCAAGAAGCATGTGGTAGCACAGACCAGCTTCATCGGCATTATAAATGTCTTTGTCCGCATACCCAGAAAGCATTGTCTCGAGATGAATGCGAAACCACGACTGGATGCTGGCGTCGTCGACTTCCCCACTTTCGCCTGAGATAACTTTGCAGCTAATCCCGTTGGATCCATTCTTTGAGGGGGTTGAAGCCTTCGTGCTTGAACAAATGCCCAAAGGACTTAGTTTTCGCTTGTAGCATCGAGCCACTCACTGGGACGTTCTTGGCTCGCACTTCGTGAAACCACCTAAACAAGGCTTTGTCGACGTCCTCATACTTTGACGTACGAATCCTCTTTCTTGAAAGCGATGCAGAATCTTGCTGTAGCTGCTTCCGCACCTGCTCCCGGTTCTTCCAGACAGTAGAAACCATCGTGTCAGCGACGTTGTACTTGGCCGCGACAGAGGATATTTTCATGCCACTTTCGACATCTTTGATGATGCTCTGTTTAGTTTCGAGAGACAGGGCTTGTCGTTTCTTGGCCATCTTGGGCTTAGGAGACGGAGAGATCGAGATGGACGGTCGATTTCCGCACAATATGCTTGACGCGATCCACATGCGGTCCAAACAGACAATGTGGAGCAAGTTAGCAAACTGCAAGAAGCGAAACTAGTAACTATCCAGCATCCAGCCTTCGTTTTGCGCGCCCGCGCGGTGTAAGAAAGGAGGTTGGTGTTGCTTCACTCGAGCGAGGGGGTGAAATCGTAAGGGTGAAAGGCTTGGGGGTGGCTCGATGGAGCTTTCGGAGTTGAGCACGCGCGTGCATGTGTTGGCCGCACCTCGCTACCTCGCTGCGTTGTAACTCTCTTTGCTTCTCCTCGCTTCTTTGAGCAACCTCCTTGCCATCCTTGCCCCCGTGAGTGCCGCTTGTGGCTAGCGCCGTTATCTAGTGCCGCACAGGGAAGCGTGCTCGCTGCGCCGGTCGGTCGGTGGGGTCGGCGGGCTGTTCCAGAAACCGCACTATAACCAGTATTTCCCTTCACGCGCCTGCATTTTAAGCGGTATGTAATTACATAGAGTTGTATGGGAGACGAACCCGTGGTTGAAAAAAGCCACGTTATACCCGGTCCTGCACTATAAGCGGTTACGTTGTAAGTGGTCTATACTGTATTTGTTCATCGCGGTGGGTTAGCCCCTGTAAAAGCGCTTATCACCGAGTGCCTGTGTACTGCAGGAAAGCAATACCCACGAGGGTCACGGGCATTGCTTTTTTGCAGCGCGCGGGTGCTCGGTGGGAAACATACTCGATGGGACTAACCCACCACAATTATGTGAGCAGTACTGTCCTGACAATCTGCTTTTATTATTCCTGCTTAATTTTTTATTTTTTTGAGGGGGTAAAGTTTGAGATTAAAGAAAGACTATTTGCATATAGCGAGCAGATTTATGAATTCCCTCGATTAGGATAGCTGGGCGTCTCTTTCAGGTTTAATTTTATGTCAAATCTCTCCTTTACATGCAACCCCAATGTAGCCATTTGACCTTCTGAGGTCACAGTTCATATATATATAGTTATATTGAAACCAATTGAGCTTAGAAGTGGACAAGTGGAATGTTGGAAACAACCTTCACGAGTTCAGCTGAATTTTCGTTTAAACATGGTACAACGGTAGTAGAAGGCCTGGAGAAACTATTCAATATTTGGTTAGAAAATATTCGGCCAAAATCACTATTTGCTTCGAACTTCACCAATGTTTTATGTGTGTGCCTGCTTATGAATAGGCCAGTGTAGAGGAAAGTGTAAAAAATCTGCTTGGTATGTGCAGCTATTCCTATAGCAAATCGCTCTTTGCCTCACATCATGTTTAGATGAATTTCTAATATTTCAAACAAAAGTCTATAGCTTCCTGGAGTTTGAAGTAATGAGAGTCGACTATACGATTTGACACCCGACATTACTAGACACCGTGACGTGTCACGCAGGCACGCATGAACATTCAGTCTGAGTCAGCTTAAGTTAGCATGCATTCCAGCAGTAACATGCAGTGCCACTGAATGTTGGTTAGTGCAATACTTTTTTCTATTCCTACAAAATTTCGAAATATGCCACTTCGAAACCTAGGTGCAGCCCTCAACACGATCGGTCAGATATGTGCCTACCAACGTTTCCTGTTATTTTACCCTGCGCGACCAGAAAGGCTGCCGTCGAAACCACCAATGTGTTGAATGCACCCACACGAGGGCAGTGGCGTGGGTACAAGAAGTTGGCGGTCGACATTAACCTCTACGATCAAACTGTAATCAAGCACAAATGTAGCGGCCGATCCCACTGCACTGTAGAGCGCACAAGTATAACCTACACATAGAGCTGTTATTTTGTTCCACCTCGTGTAGCAGCTGATTTTTGGCACCCACGAATCCTAGAACAGACACAAAATTTTTGCTTGCGTACAAGCCGAACAGACTCGGGACGAAGATGGTGCACGTAGGAAATGAAAAAGACAGTAGAAGGAAAGAAACTGAGGCCTTAGAAAGCGGTGCTCCCGCAGCAGACCGTAAATAAAATATCTCTACTTACATGCCATTGAACAATCCGGATAGGTCTGGCAAAAAAGTGTCAAGGTCCATCCAAAGTCACAAAAACTTACTGAAATAGTGAGAAATCGCAAAAGCTAGTGAAAAACAAAATGTATCATAGTTCTGGCTAGAGTCAGTGAACACTTCCCCAAGTACTGCACTCTATAACTGCCGGTGGACAAAAATGAATTGGAATATACTAAAAAATAAAAAAAATATGTTTTTGAGAATGGTATGAATGTTTTACTCCTCTCAACCAGCTCAGAAACACCAATTCCAGAAAAAAAGCTAATCTTGAATCTGTGGCTACAGAATAAATCTCATCTCGAGCCCAAAGCATGTCCATCCCTCCTGTACACAAATTTTATCCGCTTGTACACTGGCAAGGCTAGCGACGACAAACGAGTCAAAATGAAAATAAGTCGGAGTGCAGGGGGCCCCACTTGACATTACAAGGCCTACACATCTCGGGTGTTTTCAGTCACGCCATTATCAAAACAAGCTTGGCTACACACTTTCAATACCTTCCGTGAACATGCTCTTTTGGCTGCGTGTGCGAGAAGAATCGATTCTGCTAGCGTTGGCCATGTACGGAACATTCCCCCCAAATTTTTTTTCATTTTTTCGAAGTCCTGGATAGAACACGAATGTCACAAAATAAACCTTCCCCTAAATTTTTTGTTTGAGCAATATTATTACTGTAGCGAGACTTATTTTGAGTTAGGACCAATTCTGAAACGTGCTTCTACAGCATGGCCCCGAAAATGATTTGCAGCGTTTTTTTCACCGCAAAAATAAACGACACATCGCTGAACGCTCACTCTCAGCCCAAACGTAGCGCTTGCCGTTCGAAACGGATGCCAAGGTTTCAGAACTGTCTGTTACCTCAATTCGAAGGTTAGCGATCTTCTGAAAATTTCAATGGAAAAATGGGACCCACTCGCGGTAACTGGCGCCATTCCGCTCCATGTATCAGAGGGCTCCATCGGCCCCCATTTTCCCACCAAAAATATGCAGAAAATCACTTAACTCTTGAATGAGATAAAGATCAGCTCTGAAACTTCGACATCTGTTTCGGAATGCTAGCGCTACGTTTTGGATGGAGAACGAGCGTTCGCCGATGCATTTCATTTTTACGGTGACAAACAATCTGTGAAATATTTTCTATTTTGGAACACCCTGTATTTTGAGACCTTCCACTACAAGATAGAAGCATGTTTTGCCATCGCTCAAATGAGTCCTGCAAAATGGGTCGCATTGAGAAAAAAAAAAAAAAAGCCTGTTTTTGCGGGAATTTTTTCTTTTTTTGTGATTACATGTCTTATTGAGGCGCATAAAAAAAGTGTGCCCGAGACTTCAGGGTCCTTTTAACACCAAACCCTCTGGCTAAAGGCTCTGGGATGGTTCAAGGCAGGGTTCAGGCCACGCCAAGCATACGAATAGGGAGGGCACTTCGTCACCCTTGCGAAAGTAGGTAGCTTACTGCAGACAACAGAAACCAGATGGTAGAGCTCAATCTAAATACGCCTGCTGCAGGCAAAAAAAAAAATAATGCTCTGTAGCAAACGGTTTAAGGATACCGCATGACTCGCAGAGCCTTGTCTCATTCAGGTCGTCAAGGAAGTTGGAGATGTCCTTGGGATCGCTTGTGAAGTTTTTGATCTGAAGCAAAAAAAAAAAAGGAAAGGAGTTTTAATGAGGAACTTTCAAAATGGAGAATCGGTAATACCCACCTAGTTCCACGTCAATGGTACTTTTGTGTAAATGTCTTTTACCAGGTTTAGGAAGATGATTTCTATCCATCATTATCACCGAAATCCGTGCAGGGTAGATGGCACAAGTCAACCGACTCATTACATCCAACCATGTCAACAAGAAGCCTAAACATTAGAGATGTACGAATATTTGAAACTTCCAAATAATTTGTGAATTGTGCCAACCATTCAATACGATATGCGGCACACTTTTACTGATCGACTATTTGAGTTCTTCAAGCATCTGAACATTACGAATAACATCTTTAGAACTTTTTCAATTTCTCGCGTCAAGCTCTACCGTTTCGCAGCGACGTGCACGTGTCAAGCTTCACCGCATCACGCCGGAAAGCTAGGAGAAACGGCCAATGTGTCGGACCATCTCGGTCGGCTCAATGGTCTCGGAAATTTGCAATTATGATTCGCCTCCTCACCTTAACCCCTTAAGTGCCAAATTTGTTTTTCCAAAAGTACCCTAAAAGTGCCAGATATTTTTTTTTATTTCGAATTGTTACTCCTCCAGTATTACACATAAAATTTGAAATGCAGTTTGTATTTTTTTATTGTTTATCTAGGCACAAGTGACAAAAAACGCGTCACCTGGCCCCGAAAACCTGCTGTTCCGCTGCGTAATCGGAAAAGGAAAAACCTATTAGTTGCCGAGCCGCAGCTGCGTGTGGCGGCTACGGGAACTACGGTGACATGTCTCAGGGGGACACGCGGAAGTCAAAAAACCCTGTCCCCCTTTGCTGCTACACTCGCCATCAGCCCCGTGGCGAACCGCCTTTTGTGTCGATCGCTCGCCGTGACCTTCGACGTTTCTAATCCTTGAAAAGTCGACAATCGCTGAGGAAGCGGCTGGGGTCTTTGAGGAGAGAACCCAAGGGGGAACCAGGTGGTCCCCCAGAGTACGACATTCGAAAGACGACGCAAGAGTCAAGAAGCACTTTGACCTCCGATTTGTTTCATTTCTTTAAAATGAAAACTAGCGCGAGCAAGAAATCATGGTTTTTTGTTCTTCGTTTCATAGGTGACGCAGATTAATCCCCGCAGTTAAATGGCCAAGGTCTGAAAATCGTTGCACCGCCCCTTTAAAGGATAGTGCCAGAAAGGACATGAAACTTTTCCACAAAGGCGTGTTTAGGTGATGCATTTATCCTACTCAAATTTAAAGAGTGTGGGTGTCAAAAAAAAAAAAGAATGTCTAAAACTAAGAACTGCTTTTTTCTATGCCTGCACAGGGAAGAAAATTGCAAAAAACCTTTTGGTTGACGCTGCTGCCTACAGGTGGTGCCACATGCGCTCGGACATGCCGGATCTACTTTCGGGTATTTGTCTCAAAGAGTCTTTGAGGTTTTTGCTTTATGCTGTGTCATTTGTGGGTGGCAGAACCAACTGGACGGTTTTTACTTGTTTTACTTGAAAAAGAAACAGGATTTCTTAGGCTTGAAATATTTTTTCTTCTAAAACCTAAGCTTGTGAAATTTGAGCATGATAGATGCATCGCCGAAAAGGCATCTTTATGAAAAGTTTAATTCCACTCGGTCCATTGGCTCATCTATACAAATTGTTTGTTTTTTACGGCCAAACAGCACAAACACAAACGTCAAGACGGCAGAATGATATTGCCGCGATGCAACCCGTGGCATTTTCCGCACAAGCTGCCGTCATTAAACAGAAATGACGACTTTTCGGAGTGCTATATTTCGTTACACACAAAGTCCACGGAACATTCGGGGTCAATATAGTATGTGACCTTGACAAAGTTAAAATTGCACGGCACGTCAGCGACAACAGGTGGAGAGGCTTGTAGCATCCCAGCAATAAATGTGCCGATCTATGGTTTTTCTCCAAATTCCGAATATGAAAAACATTCAAATGGTACACGAAAAACATTAATTCACACAAATATTTAAAAAAAGTAGAATATGAAAAATATGACTACCCCCCCCCCCCCCCTTCACCCAAACACGTACTTGAGGAAAATTGCAACATACCCAGTTAATGTAATCCAAAAAATAGGCACTACTTTAGATTGAAGTGGACCGCCCTGTAACATTAAATTTTTAGTTTTTTGCCCGATCCCCCAAAAGTCATCCTGGTGATATCCCACACCGCCTGGTGATAGTTACGAAACTGCAGAGGATAAGCAAATTGGCGAAGGAGAGAAATCATACTTTTGGTCCTTAATTTCTAGGCCAGGTGGCGCAAGCTACCGCCCTTTATACAGGAAAGAGCTGTTAGCAACCATCCATTTAAATGCAGACAACACCACTCACCCAGAGAGGCACTTCGTGAAAGACGACGAGGGCAAACTCGTGTCTCTTGTCGATCTTGTGCTTGTTGTGCACAAACAGCTCGACGACCCTCTTCACCATGAACAGCGGAGAGTGCTTTGACCTGGAGTGATCGGGACAGACCCATTGAATGCCTTCGAGTTGAGTAAAAGGCCAAACAGAGCAAACCAGAACTCGAAACAGAGAAATCTCCCGGAGAAATTGCGACAGGCACACGAATGCCACACGCTCCCCCCATAACAGTCATCATGTGGCTTGTACGTGACGTCATCGTACCATGCCGATGGCCCCTACCACTCGTTCCCGCCCAGAAGAGCAAATTCGGCCGTGCGAAATGTATGCCGCAAAAAGGTTGTCTTCGGCAGCAATGGCCACCATAATGGCAGCTGACGCGACGTCAGTGCAAGCCGTGTATTTGACGGTAGACTAAAGGCTTGTTTGCACACTTGCGTTTAATTAGGATGGGGTCCTTGCAATCTCTGTCGAGGAGAGCACACAGTGGCACGCTAGCGCCTTCTAGGAGGTTACACTGGAACCACGTTTCACTGGAGTGAAGGTTATGTGGTATTTGCAAGATCAAGTGAACATACTATCTGTATAAAAGTTCACACACTTACAGTCATAAGTGTGTGAATCAGCCTCAATAGACCTTTTACTAAATTACCCAAGCACCAAGGAGAATGCTCGGAACATAGACACGAGCCTGATCTGCATAAAATATTCTAAGCACTAAATAACCAAAACAAGGTGTCGGCAAACACGCATGCAAAGTACCATTATTTTTTTTAGACATTTGCGTTAGGAAAGTCACTGCAGCAGACGCCAGAATGTGCGGCTCGTGTAAATGCGCTCGGAGTATGCGCTTTTGTGCTTGGACAATGCAGCGAAAGGCGTATCGCTCGACATACATCTTTTTTAACAAGTGCCATGGATCACAGTACGGTGTACTATACTGTCAGTGTCGCCCAATGACCACCGGCGATATTTGTCCAACAAAACGACTGGACGATGAGGAGAGAAAGCAATGCGTCGTCGTCTTTGGTTTTGCGCGCACGCCTATGTTCCCAAACGACTCGGTGGATGGCACCGACCAAAGCCACTAACCTACATTCACAAAATTTGATCACGATAAAGACAACTTTGTAAAAAGTTCCGTAAACCCATTTATAGATTTTTTTTTTTTTTTAACGCTTATAATAGAAGTTTGGGACACCCCCCGAAGTTATCGATGGGACGCAGGAGCGCAAACTAAATATTCAGACGCAGGTGCCGACATATGGCGAATTCCATGTTCGCAGCTAAGCCGACATGGGGTTGGAAGCTATGTTACGTGCTTCCAACTCCAAGCGTCGGACTCTGCGCATAGCCGACGTGCAGAAAGCGGGGTCTGGCGACGAAACGCAGGCGTTCGATTGGTTTGCAAGTAGACAGCTTCCGTCTTGGCTTAGCGGCAAATCTCATACAATGGATGGATGGATGGATGAATACGGCTGAGCCCTTTGGATCGGGCGGTAGCTTACGCCACCTAGCCATTTTGTCTTACCCTTTAAGCTTAGAATATTTAAATGTGAAAACTATATTCACTCCGTACTGAAAAGAAAGTGAGGCTATAAATCCCCCATGCCATCAGTTAATAAGAAAATGCCTAGTTTTCTCTCGCTTTCTGCCACCATTCACTTAATCTTTGCTTGGTAATCTCTACTGTCTTGAAATCCACTTTTCCTTCGCTGTCTCTAAAACCCAATGACCTTATTAAATCTATGTTGTCTTCGGTATGCATAGGGTGAAGCCCTTTACAGTAGAGTATCAAGTGCTCAGCCGTCTCGTCCTCCTCTCCACAAGCAGCGCACACTGTGTCCATTTCCTGGTACTTCGCTCTGTATGTTCTGGTTCGCAAAACACCTGTCCTTGCCTCAAACAACAATAAGCTTCCCCTAGAATTGTCATAGATGCTTTCTTTGGCAATAACTGTTTTGTTTAATCTATAGCCTTCCAGAGCCTTCTTTGTCTGCATTCCCTCTAGCCATCGATCTCTTTCTGTGGCCTTAACTTTCTTCTTAACTGAGACCTGCTCTTCCGTAACCCCACTATAGCCTAAAAACTTTCCTCTTAATTTCCTAGTGCGCTGTCTCCATTTTGTGTCTATACTCCTCATGTATAAATAGCTGAAAACCTTTCGTGCCCATTGCTCCCCACCCATTTGCCTCAACCGATCCTCAAATTCTATCTTGCTCACAGCTTCCCTGCCCTCAAATGACGCCCATCCCATGTCTCCTTGTACTCCCTGGTTTGGTGTTTTGCAATGTGCCCCCAAAGCCAGCCTACCTACTCCACGCTGTTTTATTTCTAGTCTTGCATGCACTTCGGATTTCATGCATAGCACTGCGTTTCCAAAAGTCAAGCCAGGCACCATGACCCCTTTCCAAATCTCTCTCACCACCTCATACCTGTTGTAATTCCAAAGTGCTCTATTTTTCATTACAGCCGCATTTCTGTTGCCCTTACCTATTATATACTTTTCATGCTCACTGAGATATTCTGCACCACCACATATCCATACTCCTAGATACTTGTATTTACTAGCTCTCTCAACTGTAATATTCTGTATCTTCAGTCTCTCAACTTCATCATTGTTAAAAATCATGACTGCTGATTTTTCACTACTGAATTCTAAACCTAATTCCTCTCCTTCCCTACCACAGATGCTCATTAATTCCTGCAAATCTATCCTGTTGTTAGCCATTAGTATGCTATCATCCGCATATATCAGTCCCGGTAAGGATTGCTGAATTGTTTGGCCTAGCTTACTGTACGAAAGGTCAAATCCCAGCCCACTCTTCTCTAGTCTATCCTCCAATCCTCTCAGATACAACATAAACAGCAAAGGCGATAACGGGCACCCCTGCCTAAGGCCTCGTCCTATCTCTATTTTCCCCGTTGCCTTTCCTTCCCATGTTATAATCACCTTATTATCTTTGTAAATGTTCCTTAATATTGCTGTTAGTCCTTCATCTAGGTTTAAGCTCTCCACTATGTCCCACAGAGTTTTTTGGTTCACATTGTCATAGGCACCCTCGATATCCAGAAATGCCAGCCAGAGCTGTCTGTTTTCTTTTTGCGCTATTTCTATACACTGTGTTAGAGAAAATATATTGTCTTCCAACCTTCTTTGTTTCCGAAACCCGTTCTGCAACTCGCCCAGTATGCCCTCGCAATCTACCCATTCCTCCAGTCTGTTCTTTATAATCTGCATTACCAACCTGTAAATAACTGGTGTCACGGTTATGGGACGATAATTCCTAATGTCAGACTTATCTCCCTTTCCCTTATATATCATACTCATCCTACTAAGCCTCCATTCATCTGGAATATTTCCTTTTGTTACCATAGTGCTCACTACCTCCCTTAGTTTTGCCTTAGATTTAGGACCCAAATTCTTCACCAGCTTGATTGGGATACCATCTGTGCCTGTCGACGTGCCACTAGGGACTCTTCGTTCCGCCTTTTCCCATTCTCTTTGTCCAAAATCCGCGATGTCAAAAGCTGGACTGATACTGCCTTCGGTTCTCCTATCTTCCACATGTACCCGTTCCCGAAATTTCTCCTCCATCACTGCTCCTATATATCGTATCGCATCATCTCCCTCTAATTGATCTCCCTGATGCGAGAGTATGAACCTCTGTCTAGCTTGCGTCGTTTCACTGAGTGAGTTCAAGTGCTCCCAAAACTTCTTGGCTGCGTTTCTATCTTTCCTGCTTACATTACTCATCCATTCTTCACCCTTTCTCTGAATTTTCGCATTGATCAAACTGGATGCCTCTCGGCGACATGTTATAAAAGTGTCCCATCTTCTTTTTACTTCCGTTTCCGACTCCCCACTACGCTTGGAATGCCTGTGTTCTCTAGAGGCTTCCTGACGTTTTTGTATCGCTTGCTTCACTTCTTTGTCCCACCAGCTTTTTGGTCTATGTCCTCGCTTCCCCTTTCGTTTACTCTGAACTTTGTCTAGTTCCAGAACAAAAAGCCCAGTTAGGCTCTCATAGGTCCACTCTGTATACCGTTGCCCTGAAACTGCTTCCTCTATTCTTTCAGCAACTATTTCCAACTCTTTGTCGCTGCAGGATGTCTGCTTTGAATTATGTTGTCTAGGTTCAGCATTTACTTCTCTGGCAAAATTCAGTTTAATATGTTTATGATCACTACCAAGACTTTTGGAACCTTCTTCATCTATTTTCATTACTTGTAACTTACCATATATTTTGTGTGACATAAGTATGTAATCTATAGTTGAATGTAGATTGCCAGTTTCCCACGTTATGTGCCCGTCACACTTCTGACTGGTATTACATAAAACTAAGTGATGCTTTTTCACCAGTTCTAGTAATATGCTTCCAGTTGAGTCCGTATACCCATCCAGACCCTCGATATGGGCATTCATGTCTCCCATAATAATTATTTCAGAGCCTTCCCCTAGCTCACTAATGTCTCTTGATATGCAATCAATCATTTTTCTGTTTTCCTCTTTAGCACCTTTCCCTGTCCATAAGTAAACAACATAAGTAAACAATGAAAGAACGCACCAGCGCCATCTATCGGTCAGCCGTGGAACACTTTGGCATTCCCATACATTTCCTTTTTTCTGCACATTGTTTTTTCTTTTTTAGTTTAAAAGAAAAAAAAAAGTGGCAATGTTAAAAACAGTTAGTTTTCGTAGCTGTGGCATGTACATTTGATCTCACAAATACTGCAAAACCTTAGCTATAGCGACACGCAGTTTCAGGGTCATCTCATAGATGGTGCTTGCATGCCAGTGCAGTCTCTTGTCCTAAGAGATCGCAAGAGCTCGGTCCTAAGCAAACGCAAGCGTGTGAACGGGCTTCAATCAGTACTGGTCGTAAACTTGCATGTTCATTATACCTCTAGGTCCAATTGTGACACAGAAATCGCATTTGGGTCACAGTTCACATCAAAACAAAGCAGTCATTAACTCGAAGGTTCAGACGGATATAAACGCATACGAAAGCTATGCAGAGCGCAAGTTCGTCTGCTTCTTTGACAGGAGTTTCGATGATGTCAGAACACCGAGCTCTTATTGGCTGTTTGAAAAATATAGTGGGTAGACCGCAAGGCATCTAGCATTGAGGTCTAGCCACTATCCTTTAGATCAAAGCCAATCAGAGCTCGGCATGGTTCTGACGTCCCCGCAACTCCTGCGCAAGAAGCAGACGACTTGCACTCCGCATAAACAAACGCTGCAGTTAATTTTATGCGTCTAAAGAAGGTGGATAATTTAAATCTACCGATGATTACGGCACAAAAATTATGTCTCAAGTCGACACAAGATTCAAGTACCCGAAGTGGTATGCTTACCCATCCGAAAACGTGAATGGTAGGTCCTCCATTTCTGAAGAAATGTCTATGCAAATCACCTGAGAGAAAAAAAAAAAAGAAAAAAAAAGAGGAGCATGAAGCGAAATATAGTGGCAGCCGGCGGGTTCTATTGGTACGCCTCCGAAATACTTATACAAAGTAACGTAAACTGAATACTTCAAGTCAAAAAATGCAGCAAAACAGACAAACATGAAAATAAACGAACTTCTACGGGATCTAGACTTCCAAACTATTCAATTTAAAGTTAAAAAAAGAAAAAAGATGAACACAGAAGGCAGGCATCTTTTCAACTCGAAGTACAGGAGGTTGGGATTGGGCTGTCAGAGACGGCGTCTCTCGCTTACGATTCGCTCGGGGCAGTTCGTCTTGGGCATGTTCCGTTCGGCGGATTCCTGGTCCACGGTCACCGACGGATCGCGACGAATCCGTGAATCCTGCACGACGCTGTCTAGTTCGCTGCCGCCGCTCGCCTGTCCCAAGTCCATCCTGCCCGTATCCCACATCTCGTTGGGGCTCGATGAATCGCTCCCTTCCTCGTCGCTGTCGTCGGCGGCTCGCGGCGGCACCTTTTTCACGAGGTGCACCATCTCACGACCGGGACGCACATTCTCGGCGTTCGCCTCGGGAACGTTCGACACGGCCTCGACTCTGATCTTTTCCAGCGGCGGAAAGTCGAAATCACCACCGCCTCTGGCAGCCGCCATATTTGCGAGCAGTACCTGCCGGTCCGCAGCAAATTAGCACGTTCGAATGTTCGAGCAGACGGCGCGAGCTTCGCGTCTTCTGCTCACACTCTACATTAGTCATGTTAGATTAACCTGAGACTGGGTGGAGAAGAAACAGCAAAGCGTAGAAGAGACAGAAATTAGACATTACGGCGCCTAAAACTCAGGTCTACATTAGTTTGCCCCACGTGGTTCAAACCTTCGCCAACGTTGCCTTCGCCCTTCGCGCCCGTCATTCGACGTGAATGACGTCACAGGCAAGAACATTTGACTTTGATGTTTTTTGCGTACACGAACGCACCATGCAATTTATTATAAAACATTAAAACAAATAACTTATTTAACTTAAATAACTCATTTAAAATATATTTAATATTTTAAGGTTTTGAGTTCTCATTGCGTTTGAGGGGTTCGAGGTCTTCGAGGTGATTCTTGCTGTATTCGCTGCGTGGTCAATCTCTCCCCTTTCTTTCGCCTGCTTTCTCTCTTTCTGTTGCTTTTTTACTCCAGTCTCCATTGGATATCCGGCGGACTTGCTCCTCGGTGTGTTTTCAATGACGGAAGTTCCCGAGGTAGCTCGTTGCTTCGGTTGTGTTTGGGTGACCTAGAAGTCGTGCCGGAGCAGGATTTTTCTTTCCCACACCGCGCATCGAAAGGCTTGAGAAGAAGAGAGGAGAGACCCTTGCGTCGCTTACGCAACGACGCAGCGCTGTGAATCTTTTTTTTATTATTCCAATACAGCGGATTTCGTGCTACCGCCGTGAGCAGCAGCAAGCAAGGTAAGCGATCCAAACCGTCTCATCTCTTCCATGCTAACGTTTCTTTTCCTATGCTCTTCGCGAATCACTGCGTGAGCAGTGTGGACTAGCAAACGTCGGCGATCTCTAGCAGCTAACGCGCGTTACTGAATTCTTAATATTTATTTTATTTTTTTTTTTTATCACTGGCAGTGGGGTTGAAGTCCAGTCAGTCCCGCGGCTCTACCTGTACATTTTGAAGAGCAAAATCTCGTGACCCTATCTTTTTCGTTGTTTTTTTCTTCTTTCATACGACCTCCAACTGCTGCTATGAAACTAAAAGCGTTAGGAGGAACGATAACAGCGAGCTTTTATTTCGTTTATGCGTCGACTTCGCCACCGCCCCGCAACGCTCGAATCCATGGTGTCGGGTCGCATCGGAAGGGTTGAATGGATAAATAAACGCGCCTCACTACGTTACACCTATGGACATTCCGTTCTGTCTGTCGTTCCCTGTTCGTGCTGTCGATATCTGTCTCGGCTCACGATCGCTCCAAATCGGAGCTGAGATTATGCGTGGAGTGCCGCAAAAGGTAGGCGTATGAATCGCGACCTTTCCTGAGCTCGAACGATCGCGTGCTTGTTGCGGTTAATTGTTTTCCTAGTTTTGGTTTCTTCTTCGGTCGTTTCTAGGGAGAGTTACAGCTGTAAACTGGCAAAAGAAACGTTTTCGTTGGCGACGAGTCGACTCTGCTGTGTCGGTTTCAAAAGCCTGCCGCTGGAGGTTCATGCCCTCCAGTTTTGTTTGTTTATTGTTGTGATTTGCGATTATATTTGTGTGTGTGTGGCTGCTGTAAGTTGTAACAGCAAAAACCGTTTGCCCGCATCGGGGCGAATGAAAAAAAAAAAAAATGAAAGTAAGGACAAAATATTGCTTGGAACGCGAAAGGAGAACGTAAGAAAATCGACGGGAAGGCGTTTGGGCCGACGCAACCTTGTGCCCGTTTTTTTGGTTGAGCGCATAGCGCGCAAGAAACTCACGTTTTAGGGGGTCCGGAAAAATAAAAGGGCGCAAATAACGAGAACTTTATGTAAAAAAAAGGACGGACTTTCGTGTTTTTTTCTTTATTTGAGATGTAATCCTGTTTTTTTTCTTTGGGGACCTCACGTTATCATTTAAGTATCTGACCCCTTAATTTTTTTCTTTTCTGTTTAAAAGAAAAATGCACACATGACGTAACGTACGGGCGATAAGCATATGTTGTTTGTTCAGTGACTAATTTGACTGACGGCATGGTGACTGACTCGTGTATTTTGCTGTTTCTCACCACATCGTTCGCTCGACTCGCGTGTCCATGAGACGTCGGACGTGAGACACACCCCGATAACAACAGCGGATAACAGAAGGCCGCCTGGGAAAGGGGGCACTGTCTTGTTATCATCTTCCGTCCATGACGTGATGTCACGTGACAGCAGCGTTGAACTCGCATGATTGCGCTCGCCGGTTTGAGTTGGCGCATTGCTCCCCAAAAGCGCTGGTCTGCGTAGATGTAGAGGCGTAGTTGTTCCCATCGTTCTGTTTTAAAAATAAAACAGAAAGAAGCCCACCCAGACAACTCACACGCATCCTGAGGATGGCCACACTGGGACGTTTCATGGACACAGGTCCATGAAACGTCCCAGTGAAACGCCCGCGCACACTCAAAATGGGAGAGGGGACGCAGGCCTGTACCTTCCACTGCATTGCCAAGAAAAGTTGTCGCGGAGTATAGGCAAAACAAGCAAATTGAAACTAAGGCAGGTGATTGACCAGATACCCAGTGAATGGAAATTGAGCAGGATGAGATTATTATATAAGGGCAAGGAAGACAAAGACAGTATCAAATCATACCGACCAATCACACAACTTCAGTAATATACAGACTAGCTATGCAAATTGTAAGAAGAAGAATGGGAAGAGAGAAAGCAGATTCTGGGGGAGCTTCAAAACGGTTTCAGGAAAGATAGACGACTAGATGATAATTTATTCGTAATCACTGCAGTGCATAGAGATGGCGATGACAAGTCAAAGGCCATTATGGGTAGCATTTTTAGACATCAAAGGGGCATATGACAATGTGAATCAGGAAAAACTCTGGAACCAACTGAAGGAATATGGAGTAGACGGAACCATGGTTACGTTTCTAAAACGGGTTTATACGGAGAATAGGGTGGTTATAACATGGGCAGCCGAAACTACAAGAACAGCAGCAATAAAAGGAAGTCTTAGACAGGGCTGCCCATTGTCTCCCCTGCTCTTTATGATATACCTCAGTGATATGGAAAAAAAGGTTAGAACAGTGCAACCTAGGTTTTGACCTGACTTATATGTAGGAAGGACATAAAGCAAATCAAGTATTGCCAGGGTTAATGTATGCAGATGACATTGTACTCATATCAGAAAGTCGTGGGACAATACAGGAACTGATTAGGATTTGCAGCAGGGAAGGGGACAATTTAGGACTACAATTTAGTAGGGGCAAGTCGGGTATAATAGTTTTCGACGACGAGAAGGGGGAACCTCTGGAGATACAGGACACATTGATAGAACACATAGAAAAGCACAAATATCTGGGAGTATGGTTAAGTGAAGGATGACGGTATCTAAAAGACCATGAAGATATTGTAATAAAGAAGGGGAAACGAGATTCAGCTATCACGAAACACGGCACCATGGAACTATAATATATATGAACTCGTTAGGGGTGTGTGGAAGGGAGTCATGGTGCCAGGACTGTCATTTGGGAATGCGGTATTGTGTATGAGGTCAGAAATCCAGGTAGGTTTAGAGACACAGCAAAGTAGTGTGGGTAGGTTGGCATTTGGGGCACATGGGAATACACCAAATGAGGGAGTACAGGGGGACATGGGTTGGGCACCTTTCGAGAGTAGAGGAGCGATCAGTAAAGTAAAATTTGAACAAAGACTAGCTGAAATTGAGGATACGCGGTGGGCAGTGAAAGTGTACAAGTATCTATACATGAAAAGTCTAAACACTAAGTGGACAAACCGAACCCGCAAGCTGAGATCTAAATACATTCAACGAGATGGGGCCGATCAGAGTATATCAGCAGAAAAGGGAGTAAAGGAAACAGAGAGGAAATTTTGGGAAGAGAGAATGCAGGGGAAATCAGTTTTAACAATATACAGGGCACAAAAACAAGAAGTAAAGAAGGAACAGTTGTATGATAATTCATTGGGGAGCTCAATGCTGCTTTGCAGCTAGTACGGGGGTGCTAAGAACGAAAACGTATAGGGCTAAATTCCAGGGAATTGACACTCTATTTAACATATGTAACCACGAAAGGGAAACGATAGAACACGTAATTTTAAGGTGCACGGGGCTTCGTCCCACCCTCTTGGGGGGCAGGACTACGGATTTGGAGGGGGCACTGTAATTTACAGACATGGATGGACGAATGGATATGGAAAGAATTGCGGTAACTAAGAGGAGATTGGAAGATTGGTAGAAAAGATCTAGGATGGGGTAAAAAAATACAGATAAAAATAAGCAACGGAATCACTTTAAAAAGGGGGAGGGGGAGGGTTGTGTTATAACAAGATTTATACAAATAAAAAAGAAGGGGTGATGAAATGTTAGGCTAGGTGGCGCAAGCTGCCGCCCGTTACGAAGGGTATAGCCATTACTATCCATCCGTAATGTGAAACGCTGAAGGACGTCCTCAGGGTATCTTACGACGTAGGTTTTCTGGACTTCATTTGGACATTACATATTCATTTATAGTCGACGACCTCTTCACATTACGACTTTTCCAGTAACCATACTAAAAGGGTCTTGTTTGATACATGTAAAGCATTAGTAGGAGTGCCACTGGTATACATGTTTTGTTGAAAGTGCATCGTCACCATATCTGATCATATCACTTGTCTAATCAGAAATGGTGTATACATAAGATACTGTAAACGACTTAATTTCCGCGGGCCCAAATTTTCGCGAATCAGGCCAAAGCTGAAAATTTGAAATTATTCGCGGGTTCTAATGTTCGCGAATCGAGGGTAGCTTCCGTAGCGTTCACATATTGCCCGAATTGTTCGCTGGGTGTATTTTTCATGAATTGTAGGCGACTCGCGCAATTCGCGATAATTAGGTCCTCGCGAAAATTTAGTCGTTTACAGTATACATACATAATACACATAAAAATGTGAAGAAAAATAAGCAAAACGTGTCAAGCACAAGAAGAAAAAAAAGTGGCAAAACTTTAAATTGACAAAAATGACAAAGATGTGTATAGGTGTCATTTATTCATAACAAAACGGCCAGTAGCAAAGTACAGAAAAGTCCTAATAGTTTAGCTGAGCTCAAGAGCTGCAAAACCGTGCAACATTTGGGTTAACTTCTTCCTAACTTCCCTGCCCTCAAGTGATGACCATCCCATATCGCCAGGCTTGTACCCCCTGATTCGGTGTTTTACACCATGCGCTCCCAACGCCAGTCTACCCGCACCCCGTTGCTGCACTTCTAAACTTGCTCATATATCCGATTATACACACAGACAGAACTGCATTGCCAAAAGTTAAACTCGGCACCATAACTCACTTCCAAATTTCCCTCGCCACATTTCTGTTGCCCTTACGGTGACATGATTTTCATGCTTAATGAGATAATGCACACTGTCATGAATCCATACCCCTATAGGTACACTACACATATTTATCTACCCTCCGAACCACGCATTCTTGTATTTTAAGTTTTTGCTTCTCGTTATTAACAATCGTGACTGCTGACTCATTGTTACTAAATACTAAACCTAGCCTTTGTCCTTCAGTAACACATATACCCATTAGCTCCCGTAGATCCGCACCGCTATCAGCCTTTAGCACTATATCATCCGTATAGGAGCTGGTAATGCCTGTTTAATCTTTTGGCCTCCCCCGTGGTATGACAGGTCAAAACCATGACCACTATTCTTCAACTTTTCCCCTAGTGCTTGTAAGTACAACATGAACACCAACTACCCATAAAAACAGCGCCGCTCTGCGGTAGTATGGCGTGGCAAGCTGCGTGCGCGCGAGCTCTGTCATGCTTGACCGAACCGGATTTCCCTTCCCTCCCGCACCTATTCAACGCCTGCGGGAAGCGGGCATTTTAATTAGTTGTGAAACTTGGACATCTTTTCCGCGCTACAGTTGTGCGGAGGCTGAGCGAAAGGCCATGCGTGGTTCCTTTTTGCGGTGAGAAAAACAGAGCTCACCTTTCTCCCAAAACGTCCCGATGGTTCAGTTCGTTTACGAATTTCCTATGTTTTGTTCTTTGTTGTTCCTTTCTCCCCTGACCCCATCTCCATACGGAAATACAGCTGTATCTTTTTCGTTATGACAAAGATGACAAAAGTTTGTAAATAATGAACTTCACTTCCAGTTAGGCATGTGCGTGCTACAAGTGCTACTTGTGCAATCAGCTTTGACGTTAGCAGCGAGAAGATGAAGGGGCGCCACCTGACGGCTCTGCGTCGTGACGTAGTTGACAGGATCACGTGATCGCTTCGGCACTTTGTTGGTAGCAGGAGGTGTACCGTTCACAAGTCATGTGGAATTCGCTAATGTGAACGAGCGTTTAGAACTGTTTTTGACCTAATTTTTTCGTTGTACTTCTCAAAATTAAGCTCAAGCAGCGCGACAACAGTGGCGTCGCGGCTTAGGCTAGATGGCGCAAGTTACCGCCCATTACAAAGGGCACAGCCAATATCATCCATCCATATCCATCCGGAAAAGACCCAGCTTCGTATCATCGTACTGACCTCGGTCAATGTTCAAACAGTTCATACAAAAAAAAAAAAAAAAAAAAAAGGTCGTAGGCAACGAGCGACGAGCGCCTGGCTAGGCCTTGACTGTCGGTACCATAGAGTTATTATAATGCACGCTAGAGGTTCAACTGGCGCTAGTGTGCTGTTGCAAATTGAAGCAGACAGCAAGCAGTCGGAAATTGACTTCCGGTAATGCATTTCTATGACTTCCGGTAATGCATTTCCTTTCTGCGCTCGATTATAAGGGCAAATACCACGAATAATTCGTACGTACTGGGCACTTTGGAACATTTCCCAGTCACGCAGACGAAATAATTAGTCAGTTAGGGCGTTTTTATTTTAAAATCTTGACATGAAAAACGGTGCTAAAACCGCTTCGTACATGCATTTATGTGCACTGTCGGACACTGTTAGCGCGAACACGGCGTCGAAGCTTTCCAGCATGGGTGATATACGTGCCAAACGAACGAAGGACATGACCAAGAGAGACGACAGGAACTACGAAGTAACACTGAATAAGTAACTCCTTGTGCTTGCAGACGATCAAAATAAATTGAAAGTCACGTCATATAGTCCGATTTGCAATAAATAAGTACTGCTTTATTCTTTCTGCTCATGAATATGTGCGAAGATGCTTAATTGTTCTGGGTTTAAATCATCACCCGCACGCTCCAAATCTTTGCAAATAGGGAGAAGCCAGGGAACAGGTGCCCGATAAAAACTGCCCGACGAAGGAAATAATAAGCAAACACACCTTTAGTAGTTCACGTACTTTATCCTTTACGTTTCGAACGTTTTTTTAACCACTCGTAAAGATGCACGACGGGGTCATTTTCATATAGTGGCAGAACGGGCATATTAGCAATATATAAGCACCAGCGGAATGCTGGCGAACTTTGAACACACTCTACATTCCTTTCGATCGTTATTTTGCTTAGAATCGTCGCTCATTTCTATAAACCTGCCATGGAACAGAGGTTTGGGCCTGAAATATAGCGAAGTTTAACATCGTTGAGTGGTAAAGAAAAAATGCTGTAACTCAAGCAATTACACTTCCAGAATATTAATAAAGGTACATACTATCCGGTACAACCGAAATAACAAAAGTTATTCATGTTATTTTCCGGCGAAGAGACAAAATTCACGCGCCTTTTCCCATAGGAATACACAGGAAGACTGGAAAAGTAGACTGCATGCTGTCTGCTTCAATTTGCAACCGGAAGCCCCGTAGACACTAGCGCCAGCTGAGCCTCTAGCGTGTATTGTAATAACTCTATGGTCGGTACGGCTTCGGCCGCTCAAGTCGATGGGGTTGTTGACGTTGCTTCCGGAATCCATGGATCGAGTGTCCTTCACCGCTAATCGTAGTTTCGAAAGCGTATTTCTTTTATTTTCCAGCGCGGCCAAGAACCCGAGCGCCGTTGGCGGCCACGGAGCCGTTGTAGAATTCCGTCGTAACCGTACACACAACTTCCGATCGTTTCGCTTGGCGTATTCGGATTTGTTCTTGGGTTTCGCCGCTACGCGTTGCATCACCCGACCAATGCAAAAGCGGAGAAAATACCTGGCCCGTCACGCGATACTGATCCCTACGTCACCGGATGGATGGATGGATGAATACGGCTGAGCCCTTTGGATCGGGCGGTAGCTTACGCCACCTAGCCATTTTGTCTTACCATTTAAGCTTAGAATATTTAAATGTGAAAACTATATTCACTCCGCACTGAAAAGAAAGTGAGGCTATGAAAGCCCTTTGCCATCAGTTAATAAGAAAATACCTAGTTTTCTCTCGCTTTCTGCCACCATTCACTTAATCTTTGATTGGTAATCTCTACTGTCTTGAAATCCACTTTTCCTTCGCTGTCTCTAAAGCCCAATGACTTTATTAAATCTACGTTGTCTTCGGTAGGCATAGGGTGAAGCCCTTTACAGTAGAGAATCAGGTGCTCAGCCGTCTCGTCCTCCTCTCCACAAGCAGCGCACACTGTGTCCATTCCCTGGTACTTCGCTCTGTATGTTCTGGTTCGCAAAACACCTGTCCTTGCCTCAAACAACAATGAGCTTCCCCTAGAATTGTCATAAATGCTTTCTTTGGCAATAACTGTTTTGTTTAATCTATAGCTTTCCAGTGCCGTCTTTGTCTGCATTCCCTCTAGCCACCGATCTCTTTCTGTGGCATTAACTTTCTTCTTAACTGAGTCTTGCTCTTCTGTAACCCCACTATAGCCTAAAAACTTTCCTCTTAATTTCCTAGTGCGCTGTCTCCATTTTGTGTCTATACTCCTCATGTATAAATAGCTGATAACCTTTCGTGCCCATTGCTCCCCATCCATTTGCCTCAACCGATCCTCAAATTCTATCTTGCTCACAGCTCCCTGGTTTGGTGTTTTGCAATGTGCCCCAAAGCCAGCCTACCTACTCCGCGCTGTTTTATTTCTAGTCTTGCATGCACTTCGGATTTCATGCATAGCACTGCGTTTCCAAAAGTCAAGCCAGGCACCATGACCCCTTCCCAAATCTCTCTCACCACCTCATACCTGTTGTAATTCCAAAGTGCTCTATTTTTCATTACAGCAGCATTTCTGTTGCCCTTACCTATTATATACTTTTCATGCTCACTGAGATATTCTGCACCATCACATTTCCATACTCCTAGATACTTGTATTTACTAGCTCTCTCCACTGTAATATTCTGTATCTTCAGCCTCTCAACTTCATCATTGTTAAAAATGATGACTGCTGATTTTTCAATACTGAATTCTAAACCTAATTCCTCTCCTTCCCTACCACAGATGCTCATTAATTCCTGCAAATCTATCCTGTTGTTAGCCATTAGTACGATATCATCCGCATACATCAATCCCGGTAAGGATTGCTGAATTCGAGCGATCGCAGCGCTCCAATCGGTCGCGTTCGGGGCTATCATATGTAAAGCATTGGTAGGAGTATGAATTCTTTGTGCGGGACGCACATTGACCGATGCTTGTACACACGGCGGTTTGTTACACTGCGCCAAAACGGTCCAACGCAACGTGGTTGTAGGATAGCTTGGAACGCCAAATTTTACTACCCACGAAAATGTTTACACCGTTTCATGCTCCTTTGTTGGCAACATGGCTCCCAGCTGACCTCGCCTCACGCAGCTTGGAGACATTTCTTCATCCATTTCGCCTCCAACGTCCCCCCCCCCCCCCCCCCCAAAGAAAAAAAAAAAGCTTTTATAAAAATACGATTCAGATTTAAGTGTTGTGAGAAATATTGTACACGTGGAAACCACCAAGCAGATATGACACACGTGTTGAGTATATAGAATAGAATAGAATAGTTTTATTTGAAGACAATGAACGTGCAAATTACGAAAGTTCCAGGAATGTAATCTTGGAGAGACAAAGGACAAGTAGAACGTTTGTTCTTTGTCTTCCGCGCTACCTGTTTTTGCGATGTGTGATCAACTATTCCACTCTGGCAGGTCGAATGCTGGAGAGGAGGCGACCATCACTCCGGCGTTTTGCTCTCCTAAAGTGGAAAGGGGTGGGAGGAGCTTCCACTTTACCTTACGCCCGTCACCGACTATGGGTCACAAACTTGTATTGTTGCATCGCAAACAGCACCGTCTAGCCCGGCCTGGATATGCTGTATTTGAAATATTCGACGTCAGCTTGCTGGTACTTCTTGGATCATTTGTCGTTTCATCTTACTCGTGTCTTAGTAATCGCCGTAAACTGGAATTCCAAGCATGTCAGTTTATTTGCTGCCGATATCGCAAAAAAAAAGAAAAGAAAACAAAGAGACACATGTATACACTAGGGTCTCCACAATATTAAGGTTTTCCCTTTTCTTTGATCGCACCAAATATTGTTTTTGTGAAGCCGTTCTCTCACTCATTCTTTCCCTTTCAGAAATAAAATGGGGAAATATGGTTTTCTGCTCGGCTTTATCAACCGCAGAAGAAAAAAAAACAAAAAAACATTAAGTTTTCTTTCTTTTTTTGCGTTACTGATTTTTTTATGTAGTAAATTTAAGATATTTCTACGCAAATTTATTATCAATCCCTTTATGTTTTTTTTTTCTCGAAACATACACGCTAAAGTCAAAAGCAGACAACGTTTTTCTTTTTAGTTTTCTTTGGCAGACAAATTTTCTAATAACTAGTTCGCTCCGCGCATAAATTAGTATGCGCAATTTTTTTTTTTTTTTTCACTTTTCTCGGGGCTTTTGTATTAAAGTATTCGGTACGCGTTTTTCACCTGACCTTGGCGATTCTCATCGAACGTGGCGTCATAGCGCGACGCTTCTAAGTGTCGGTAAAGGTCGTCGTGAAGCTCTCCTCACGCAAGGTCGGCGAAGCGAGCACGCATGAAAAGAGAAAGAAAGAATAAATGCGACGAAATGAGCGAGAGATTCGCATCAAGGACATTGGTGGGTGGATGGAGCTTCGATTAGGTTAACGGGAAGCTAACCCTAGCCCTCCACTCTTGCACGGGACTTTCGGCGACGATGCCCTTTCGAGCGACTTGCCAAGGCGGTTCCCATACTTAACTGGAATCCACGCGTCAGCATTAGGTCCCAGGTTCGATAACCGGACCAGGCGGAATTTCTTCGGTCGCGCACCGGTCACCTAGCTCTGTTTGGAGATTTGTGTTTGTCCTTTGTTCCCCTTTTCCAGGGATTAGCTTCGTCATTCTTGTCCAGCTCGCTTGCATTTTTGCATTTATTTGCACTATAATCATAACATTAAAATGCAAGCCTTATTGGTGTTAGACTGGTGGCAGCTGATAAAACCTGTTTGCTCTAGTGACGTATAACCCCTGGTTAGCTCAGCTGGTAGAACGCTCCACTGGATATGGAGAGGTCCCAGGTTCGATACCCGGACCAGGCGGAATTTCTTCGGTCGCGCACCGGTCACCTAGCTCTGTTTGGAGATTTGTGTTTGTCCTTTGTTCCCCTTTTCCAGGGATTAGCTTCGTCATTCTTGTCCAGCTAGCTTGCACCTTTGCATTTATTTGCATTATAATCATAACTTTAAAATGTACGCCTTTCATCCTTTTTATAGTAAGACTAATAACAGCTAAAAAAAAAAAAAAACGATGTGAATGCCGATTTATTGCGCCGAATCGCATCAAAAATAGACTAAAAAAAATTGGGTTGCGCATGATTTTTGCTTTTCCCTCGATGTTACGAGGCAGGTATAACAAGTCGGATAATTGAAGAATTATCCCGCCATTACCGCGCTCGTAATATGCGGAAACGCGTTTCATTTTTAAATTAAAGAAGTGCGTATTAGAATGAATGTGAAGCAAAACAGTATATATGGGCAGTTTCATTTGGGTTCAGGCAACGAGGTGCAGTCGTATTTTTTATTTTACCTCAAATTTTTATATTTTGTGGCGCATGTTCCAAGAAGAACAATCCTTTGTATTTTAATGTCCTGACATGTTTAGTTTCAGAGAGAAAAGAATATATTTAATAATTTATTTATCAGTACTCGTACATGATAAAGGCACAAACTTTGTTTAATTTGGAAAGCAATGAAAGGTTCTACACGTGGTATTATTTTAAAAGCAAGACTAAACGTAGTCGACTAAAAAAAAAAAAAAAAAAAAAACAATCCGCCGTTTAGGTCACACTTGTTCGCGGAGGACATGTTTGGGGATTTTTTTACAAAGATTGGATTGACGAATAATAAATAGTAGTTGGAATGTCGTTTTACCGACTTGCATATATATAACAATAAAAAATATAGAAGCTCCCTTTTGAATACTTTGAGATTGAGAGTGGTTCAAAAACGCCACACACGACAATCGTCAAAACCCACCGTCGGCATTTGCTCCTTTTTTTTAGCATATTTAGAGGCTTAAAACTCAAAACCAGTGAATATACCTCTAACGGATTGTATTCTGGGTAAAAGAATGGTGTGAAAAGAACGCGGCGCAAGAAAAAAGAAAAATTAAAATGTTTTTTTTTTTTTTTTTTTTTACAGCGTGCTGAAATTGAACGAAAAGTGAAAACCTTCTCTGTTTCATAATTTATTTCTCAGTACTCGTACATGATAAAAATACAAACTTTGCTTAATTTGGAAGGCAACGAAAGGCTCTACACGTGGTATTATTTTAAAAGCGATGCTAAATATAGTCGACCCAAACAAAAATCCGCAGTTTAGGTCACAGTTGTTCGCGGAGGCATGTTTGAGGATTTTTATAAAGATTAGAGCGACGAATAATAAACAGTACTTGAAATGTCATTTTACCTACTTGCATATATATCACAATAAAACAACATAGCTCTTTTGAATACTTTGAGACTGAGAGGTTCAAAAACGCCACACACGACAATCGTCAAAACCTCGTCGTTCTTTCCCGCTTCTTTGAGATTTTTTTTTTTCTCAGAAACTAAACATGTCAGAACATTAAAATAAGAAGGATTGTTCTTCTTAGAGCATGCGCCACAAAATATAACTATTTGAGGCAAAATACAAAGTATGACTGCACCTCGTTGCCTGAACCCAAATGAAACCGCCCATATGTATATAGCGTTCTTGGTAGATGTGTTTAGTATTGTTTTAAACGGATCTAACGTTGAACGAGACGTTCGGTAATTTGATTGAATTATGTACTTTCATTTGGGGAGGTGGAGGAACTCGTCAAGCTGCAACCTCGGCTTCTTATTTTCTACCTTCCCATTTTGGTAGAAATAAACTTTTCACCGTTGTAAAAACCCGAGAACGGAAGCCACACAAATAATCACCTTTAAAAAAAAAAAAGAAAAAAAAAGAAAGGAGCCGACACACACACCAGTCTTAATTTATGTTGTATCGTCCCCTTGTAGTTGTACCTGTCCTCAGTTTTCTTCTTTTTTTTTAGATACAAGTAAATAATAATTTTCTTGTTCTTGTTAAGTGTTATATCGGTTTTTCATTGTGTGAGCTCTCCATTTTCTTTCCTCGTGTTTTTTTTTTTTTTATCACCGTGTGGTAATTGTTTGTTTCGTAATTCTGGAGTGGGACGACCCGACCGTGACGTCATTCGTATGTGCTGGTGGTTATTAAGTCATAGAGACAACGCGCGTAGCGAGTGGACCACCACCATGATTATTATTTTTTATCGATGAATACTGTTCTTCCTGCAAGGCCCTCTTATGACTGTTCACCCTGGAAGGCCCCTAGACCTCAACCAAAACAAAGCCAGCTGTACACTCTTCGATAACCGGGGTAACGAAGCCGACAGTTGCGGACGCAACGGAAATATCTACCTAACACAGGCTGTGACAGGTTTCCCGTAGAGTATACAATAAAATAAAAAAAGCGCCAAAACAACAACAAAAAATTAACTAAAATTGTACCACCTATTAGCTCTACAGTCAGTTTATAATTAAAAAATAATAATTGAAACATTACATTTCAACAGTACAAAAATAAATTGATCATTCGACACTCGTTAGTAACCTCCCGTGAAAAGAAAGATGTACACAAACACGCGGCTATGACGTCACATTTGCAAGATACTCTGTCTGGATGGTTGATGAGCGCCATATTCGAATTATGGTCACTTGACGTGTGCTCTGCGTGCGGTCGCTGCTGGCCGCTCCGATGACGTCACGCGGCTATGACGTCACATTTGCCAGATACTCTGGATGGTTGATGAGCGCCATATTCGAATTATGGTCACGTGACGTGTGCTGTGCGTGCGGTCGCTGCTGGCCGCTCCGATGACGTCACAGAGCTTGCGGTCGTCGTCGTTGATGATGACCTGACGTTCCCGGTGTGGCCAGCCATCATTGCGTCCGTGTCCAGACTGTCCGGCGATCCTCGAGAGCCAGTGACCCTTTCTTCCTTGTGGCCAGAACATTTTTTATTTTTTTCCTTCGGACTGCATTGTGTTTTGAGGAAGCCGGAAGTCGTCGATGGGGGCCCTTGTGTAGTTATCGTCTGTCTTCCTTCTCCGTTTTCGTTTTGTTTTTGTTTGCTCTCTGACCCTGGTTGTTCTTGAGTTTTGTTTTTCTTCTTTTCTTTATTTTTGTTCTTGATCGCGGCGGTATTTCGGAATGTTCGCTCGTGAAGTCGTGACACGTTGTGTCACTCGGGAGTCGGGAGGAAGCCCACTGTCTGCCGGTATGAGAAGCTCGTCTGCGCTCACTTTGCATATTTGCGCACGGTGGGCTAGCGTCCCTCTGGCATATGATGGGTAACAACTCTCTTGGATAGCCGGGAGTACTCTGTAGCAAAGTTTTAGGGGAGAACCAAAACTTCACCAGCGTGCCTGTATACAACGCGGCAGTAAAAAAAAATATATATATATATATATATATATATATATATATATATATATATATATAAGAAAAATCTATTAGCTTTTTAGCCTTTTAGGTTTTTTTGTTCGTGTTGTTGGCGGGCTTTGGGCAGTCCTTTCTGCCAAGCATCGAGTACGGGCAGTGGAATTGACCTCAGGTTAGTTAACATTTAGTTAGGGTAACAATGGTTAAAATCGGGACCTGACAACCTGGACGAAACAAGGAACACGTACCATAAAAACAAACGCCATCGTAAAAAAAAAAAAAGCCAGGTATTTATTTACAAATTTGTTTTCTCGAAATTTCCGAAGGGAGTTGTGATTAACCATTACGGAGTGAACATTTGGCTGCATACGTAAGCCGTCATCCGTGAGAAAATGTGGCCACATCCGTGTCGCATTCAGTGTGAGCTGAAACAGTCCTGCGTACTCGTTTGCGTACTCTCCAGTTGTTTTTTTTTTGTCTTTTTTTGAAGAGGGTTTGTGGTCTGATCTAGAGGTCCCATACTTGGGACTCTTTGTCACATTGAGAGGTAATCGAGCTTGTGGGGACCGCAGACACGGAAAATGTTTTAGGTCGTAGGGATCATAATAGCAGCTATACTGCATCTTGTGTAGGCAGGGTGTATATCTGTTTAACACCTATGGAGTAATTTTGAAACCTTTAGGTCTACATTGCCACACCTCGTCGTTACCGCTTTGCGTTCTTTCCTAGTTTTCCCTCAGGTCCTCTCTAATTATCTTTCGGAAATTGAGCGTTCTGTATGGTACAATCTGTCTTTTTTTTTTTTAATTTTGTTTTGGTGCGCAGTTTCTTTCGCCCGAAATCGGGCGCGGTTCCATTAGCGCTGTCGCCGCTAACGAGAACCCGTCGATTGGGCTTGACACCGCCTCATTAAGGTCTACTAATAATAGGGCGACGCAATAGCCTTCCCTCTCAAGTTTTGTCGTCTGCTGTCTCCGCCTGGCTTCAGGTCGGCACTTTGTCTCGCGTCTTTCTGAGAAGCATGTTTAACCCTCCTCCACTTTCTCACTTTCTCTGTCGCGTTCTTCTTCTCTCGCTTGGCCTCTAAACGCTCTAAAGCACCTTTCCCCTTTCCCTCGAGTGGTTGTTGTTACGCAATTGTGTCGCCGGCGACCGTAATCGAGATAACCGGGTCTTGGCACTTTCACTCTCTCTTTCTTTATTTCTTTCCTCCTCATTTTCGTTGGCGTCTCTCTGGCCGGCTCGCGTATTCGTTCGCCGGTTACCCGTACGCGCGTAGAGGCGTCCTCGTTTTTGGGCGAGACGAGCCGGCGTTTTGTTATGCTTTTTTTTTTTTTCGATTTTGTTTCTGAGCGTTCTCGGGTGTTCTCGTTCGTTGAGGTACGCTGTGGAGCCTTCGAAGTCGGACAGCGCGCGCTCGCTAGATCGGACATCCGTCGAAGGTGGACAATGCTGCGTGGGCGTGACCCAAGGAAGATTGCCGGAAGGAATGATCCCGAAAGGGACACTCCTAGAAACCGTCGGGACAGATGAAAAATCATCTTCGTCCCGCCCCTTTTTGGCGTGACGTCAGGCGAACACTGGGCGCCCGGCCAATGGGAGCAGCTCTTGCCAATGAATGGGCGCATCCATCCATCCATCCAGGCACGTATCCAGGGGGGGGGGGGGGGGCCATGGGGCCCGGCCCCCCCCCCCCCCCCCCGAAGTCTTCGATTTTGCTGGGACCTCCTCTCCCCCCTCCCCCTCATACAGCATTTTGTCATGGGCGGCCCCCCCCCCCCCCCCCCCCCCCGAAACAAAATCCTGGCTACGTGCCTGCATCCATACATCCGGACGAAGTCTAAAAGGAACGATCCTGACAGGGTCGCCTAGAAGCCGCCGAAGAGATGCGAAATCATCTTCATCTGACTCTATTTGTGGGACGTCAAGCGGGTACGGGACGTCCAACCAATGGTGAGAGCCGTAACCAATGGATAGATGGTTTGCTGCATCCATCGATCCATTCGTAAAAGATGAAGAAAAAAAAAAGAATGATAGATGGATATCCATCCGTCCACGAGGTGGAGTTGTTTTGAGCCCTGTACTCCGTTGCACGTTATGATAAACCGCAACAGAGCACTCCCCCCCCCCCCCCCCCCCCCCCCCTTTTTTTTTTTTTTCCGGAGAGGTGTTTGAACGGCATTACCTCACCACGGAGCAAATGTGTCGAAAGTTCCCTCCTATTTCTGACAAACGCCGTGAGATGGCTCAGCGTGACAGGAACTCGAGGAACCGCTGACACGTTTTCAAGGTCGCGAGGCGCGCTATTGCGCCTGGGCGTCGAGCCCCAACCCGACAGTGCCCCTGCCGGGAGATGCGCGAAGCTCAAGTTGAATTTACGTACGACGGCCGTACGAAGGACCGTCGTATGTAGAATTGAATAAAACTATTTAACAACAAAATGATGCGCAAGTAGGAAATGGCAATTTATTTTGTACAACGGAATAAAAATATCGTCTTGCTGCAATCAATAAAAGAAAAAAAAAAAGACACAAAGGTTGCGTGCGACATGACAAAGGTGAAGCCAAAAGTGTGGAGGTACACGCCCCCAACGTTGACCAAAAACCAAGAGACGCCATTGGACGAAAAAGAGAGCTCTCTCCTTTTCGTCCAATAGCGTCTCTTGGTTTTGGTCATCGTTGGGGGCGTATCCTTTTTTTGTCGCCTCCAGAGGCTTCGTATGCCTCCATGGTTGCATGTCAGATAATGGGGATTACGACAGAACTGCGCAGACGGGATGTGCACACTCGTGTGCGTGATGCATTCTAATTGTTTTGGGAGTTAATCTTTCCCTGTCACGTCGGAACGAAGCCATGCTTATCGGTGTATATGCGTACCGTCCCAACTTTTTGGATGTTGAAATTTGCTAGAAGTTGTTTCGGCAAGTTTTTTGTTTGTTTGTTTTGTTTTCATGTTTGTGCAGACGTGCCCGGGCCACGAGTCCAGCAAAACGTTTCTCGTCACCTTCTCTTCGTTAAATGCGTCAGCTACTTTAATTTGCTTGGCTACTGGTTTATACGGTCTTCGCCATTGTTTGAGCCGCGGTAATTAAAGATAGCGTTGACATTTTTTTTTTTTTGTTTGCATGCGTGTGCGCGTTGTTGACACTTAGGTACGAAGGCTTCGTGTTTTGGTTTTTGCTTTTTTAATTCTGAGCTACATTTCACGAGCGTTTTACGTAACGCTTGCACACGTTTTTCATTGTTTTAACGCGTCTCCGAGCGTTTTGTTTTTTTTGTTTGTCGTTTGTCGTCGGTGCGGGGGTGCCGTATACACTTTTGAACGTCCGTTCACACAGGGGCTTATACATATGTGGAACCATACCTTGTATACGCGTTACTCGAAAAGAAGAAAAAGAAAAAGTAATAAATTACAATTACCATTACCCTCGCTTAAAAAAATATTAGATTACTTGAGAAGGAAGGTAATTATCCGTCACTTGAAAAAAAAAAAAAAACGAAAAAAATTACCGATTTTTTTTGCTTAGTACGCGTAGTCTTTCGCACTGACCACGATGGCATTAAAGTCTGTAAATTATAAACTAATTTATCTTCCTAATCCATCACTTCTGGCAAAGCGTCCCCCTGTCGGGTATTCGAGGATTCCTTGATAGGGAAACCTGTGTCAAGAAAGATCGCCATCAGAAAGGGGAGGGAGAAACAGTCACTGTTACAAGTAAATTTTAGTACTTTCAAACGAAATACTTTTTTTAAAATTGCGATTACTCCCTAATCAATGTAATCGAATGCTTGCAAAATTTACTTTTGAATGTAATCTATTACGAGCGATTTAATCACTTGTAATGACTACCGTGTGCAAGTTTGCGCGGAACACATTGCTGGGGCGCAGTATCGGTCGAAGACACGCACTGAAATAGCTCGGTGCATGCACGCACTAAGAATTATTACACCATTAAGGGTGTACGAACAGCGTGCTCCAGAGACTTAGCGCCCGTGACGACACCCTGCCTGCAGGCTTATTTTGAGTAATGCGCCCTTTTTTAATTGTAAAGTTTGGCGAGGAATTACGCCCTTCGTTTACACATTTGAGGGCTGTAAAAAGGGCGTGAAGAAGGTTGTAAGCGACCCGTCACTCGGTTCAAACACCTTTAGGGGAAAGCTGGTTTTTAGCGACGATACCTGATTTCTGGCCTATACCAACGTGTTTGACCTGGATATTAAGTGTCCGTTGTCGAGTGTGGAAGGCGGTGGTAGTGGTCAACCGACCCGCTCGCTGCGCGTAAACACGTCTCTAGGATGCGTCTAGGATCGCCAGAACGCCGTGTTTAGGGTTTTCGCAGCACCCTAAGGGTGTTTCCGGGACAATCTGATTTACACCCTCAAAGGTATAAACGTTTTTCATGTGGAGTGAGGTCACAAATAACCGCGACCGAAAGCGCAGCGCGGCTTGAACGCATGCAGATGTCTTGCATTTCGGTTCACGCATAATCTGTGATCGGCACCTGTATCATCAAGTCTTTTTGTAAAACTTACTCTAATTTAAAAAAAAAACTAAAAAAAACAACGTGATTTTAGGAAATGTTTTTTTTTTTTTGAGTTGAGGCAGTCAAAATTATAATGAATAGAAATCGAAAAAAGTTTTACGCGAAAGTCACACAAACGGGTAGCTTTTGGTCCAGCACGGCTGCAGTAAACTCCCAAATGCACAACAGCACCAGCGCCTCGATTTGCGTCGAAAATAATGAGAATGAAATTGCTTAAGAAGAGGTTCTGGACCTCAATAATAATAATAATAATAATAATAATAATAATAATTCCCTTTTCTTTTGTTATACAAAAAAAGGAGGACTTAAGGACTAAAAGCTGCTGCTGCAGCTTGACGAGGTCCCGACGCAAGATAACACAAGATAATCCAGGCAACACAATAAAACCGGAGACACAAAAGCAAAATAGACGTACACAACACCAACATTGTGTACGCCCCCCCCCCCCCCCCCCCCCCATCTTTTTTCCCCCCGAGGCTTCGGTTTTATTATGTTGCCTAATATTCACCAGCTGTCCTGCGCCCTCAATGTTCTTGCAAGATATTAATCGATCTTGTCAGTGCACGTAGGTGTGACACGTCCGTGAACACGTGTCCTTTCTGCCTCCGGTAACCTCGGATAAGTGTCCCAGATGGCATCCGAATTTGTTACCTTCTTTTCGAGACCGTAGCAGAGGAACCGATTTTGACGAGAGTAAAAAGCCCCGACGCCATTAGGTCGAGTTGAATTGAAGTCGATCGCTCTCACGCTTCGTTTGTTTCTGCTTCATCCTCCTTTCGACTATGTGTCTTTTTGTTCGGTTGCTAACGGGTCGTGTCTTTTCTGCCGCCGGATGAATGGTCGTTGTTGTTTTGCTGAGAGCAGAGTGGGGTAGCCTATATATCCGCCGTCAACTCGGGGCGACCTGGGCAAGTCGACCTGACTTTCGTCCCAGTTTGCGTCCATTTCGCTCTCTCGTGGGTCGGTCGTTGGGTGTCCGCCGCTGCTGCCCACTCGCTTCTGCGCTTTCCATTTATTTATTTATTTATTTTTTTACGTTCTTCTTTGTTCCGTTTGGTGCCATTGGTTGGCTTGTCTCGCTTTTTTGCTTGTTTGTACGTATATATTTTTCTGTAAATATATGTGCCTGGGATGAGCTCATTGAGGAAAGGAAGGAGGGGAAGGAGGTTGCATTGTGGCCCGCTGGCATTATCTTTGGATATATATCTTTTTATCGACTCCGTCGTTTTTTTTTTTTTATGTTTTTCAACTAGGGTGCGAACCACTTTGTGATCCTTGCACGCATTGTGTGCAGCGGGCATCCGGCGCCGCGATCATATTTTGTTTAATAGTTCAGGAAACTTTCGTAAGCGGCGACATCGTGTTTCTTTTATTTCCATTTAATTCTTCTTTTACTGGGCGGGTGACGGGGATAATCTTTATCTCGTGACCGCGTCCAACCGGACTTGCAAACGTGTATACACGTTTGCAAGTACGGCTTCAGGGCGCTGCCATCTTGCTCGGTTGGGGTGCGTTTGGACGCGTCATAATTCGATTACGAAGCCTCGCTAAGGCGTCGTAATCCGAATATGACGTGCACCCAAGCGCACCCCAAATGAGCAAGATGGCGGCGCCCTGAGGCCGCATCTTACAAACGTGGTCCGGCTCAATAAGCTGCGCTTCTGAGCAACGACAATTCAGCCATCTTGGTACTAAAAATCATGGTTGCCTGTTGTTCGAAGCTTTATCTGAAATCACAGGAAACATTTTCATCCTCCACAAATGTTTAAACAGTTTGCGAAAGAGCAAAGCAATAATACACGAGCTTTCCTAACACCGAATCTATAATGCAGACGGAGTCTCACTTTTGAATCGTGACGATCGGCCGTGGCGTCTGCTCTGTATACTCAGGTACAAGATGGCGGCGCCCACAAGAATATCGGGGAACAGAGTGCCGGTGCTCTAAGCGTAGCTCATTTAGTGGCTCTAAGCCGGCGTTACTTGCGTGCTGTTGCTTCAATTGCCGTAATAGACCCCTTTTCAAAAGTGCGTGCCCTCTTTCTCCATTTTTCCAAGTCCGCCATTGTTTGGTCAGGCGCTCTGAACGCTTATTGGACGCGAGGGCCGTGTCACTGCTCGGCGTGAACTCGGCCGAGTTCGTAACGAAAACGAGCACTAGCTGTATGCGTCAGCGTTCGGCGACAACTCGGATTTACTCACGCGTGTTTCGTGGTCAGGATGAATGGATGGATGTTAATGGCTATACCCTTTGTTACGGGCGGTAGCTTGCGCCCCCTAACCCAAGTCTAGAAAGACCAGGACAATGGCGACCGCCAGTGTTGCTTGATGGGGTTTTGAAAGTGGTCTATTGAACAGTGTTGACACGTGCTTTCGTTGGCGCAATCGCCATCTTGACGTAAACAATTCTTTTTGTGTGTGACTTGAGCGATTTTTAGCAGTACCGCGCGTTTATTCGCAGCTTTTTTTTTTTTTTTTTTTTTACGCTAAATAGTGTTGAGTAGAGCCATAATGAGGTACGTAACGCGCGAGTCCCACCAGAGCGACAAACATAAATAACCGACACCGACGAGCCTCAAACACGTGCAGCATGCACGCGATGGCACCAACGTTTTCTGGAGGAGTGGTTTAGTGCACCTTTGAGATAAAGCTTCAGGGAACTGGCAACAATGATTTTTGTCACCAAGATGGCTGGAGTGCCGTTGCCTTTAAGCGTAGTTTATTTCGTGGTTTGAGTATCGAGAGTAGACGAGAAATTCCGATATGACTCGTACATCACGTGATTATGTTCTTGTGTGTTTTGTTTAGATAAAATCCTCCGTGATTTGGGGCACGCGCTGTACAACATGGCGCCCGCTACGCGGAGAAAACAGTATATACAGGCGCCGAGTACAGTAGTTTCGTAATATTGGCATGCGTATATGTTTCCGTTCCTGGAAGTCGATCTGTACAGGCATAGCCTTCTGCTACGATTCGTTGCCGTGCGGGCTTTTCTGGTGAAAACAGACGCATCGGCTGTGCCATGCTACCCATCTATATGTCTCCCTTTCTCTTTTTCCGACGATCAATCACACTATACTGTCATGGCGTCTGTATTTGCGCAGCCAAACGTTAGCACGGTATCCGTCCGACGAAGGAAAGTAAATATAAAAGGGCAAGCATCTATCTCCATAAATCTCATTCCTTTTACGGGCTGCCATGCTATCCCTCTGTATGTCTGTCTGTCCTTCTCTTTTTCGACGGTTTATCGCACTATACTACTATCATGCCATCTGGTTTTCGCGCAGTATGCTAGCATGTGTATCCGTCCGACGAAGAAATATAAATATTTAAAGGGAAGACATCTATCTCCATATATATATAATTCCTTTTATGGGTCGCTGTTTTCTTTGTTTTGTTTTTGTTTTGCTGTTAATTTTATACGGACTTAATTTGCTTGCCGAGTGCGCCGAACATCTACCTGATACGTTTTTTTTTCGTTCGTTCGTTTTATTTTTGTTCGGGCTTAGTGTACGGTCACGGTCAGAAAGAAACGCGATTAGCGGAACGCGTGCTTTCCCGAGCACGCAGAACCTTCTGGCGGACCTTGTTGGTACTTCTCCGGCGAGATTATTATCGCCCTTTTCCGCCGTGGCCTTATCCTTAGCTCCTGGCTACACGTGGCCCGACACTCGCCGTTTTGATGGTAGACCGTAGCTAGGATTCCGTGATAAAGATGGTCAACGTGCAGGAGAGCTCGTGCGTATTAATCATGATGTCGAAATCCCTACAAGTCGTGTGTGTGTGTGTGTGTGTGCGTGTGCGTGTGCGTGTGTGTGTGTGTGTGTGTGTGTGTGTGTGTGTGTGTGTGTTTTGACGTTGTGGACGACCTTGGGAAAAAGATTAAAAAGTGTTTTATGATCCAAATATTGTTAGCTGAGTTTGGGACGCTTGTCTTTCACCTTTCTTCTGTTTCTTTTAATGTATCCTAAAGTTTCCTTCCCAGCCTCAGGGTTTTAAACTTCATGATTAGGATTCCGTATTTTTGGGAGTTCATTTCTCGTGAGATTCGGAGGGTGTTTTTCGGAGTTTATTTTTTCGCTAAAAAGTCGAGGTTTATTCAAGTTTTTTTTTTTTTTTGTAGATTCCTAATTTTCTGAAATTCTGAGTTTTTGTTACTGTCTTCCCAATTCTTAAAGAAATCGAATATGAAATAAAATCCGGGTACCATGATCTCTTGTTTTCAATTAACCTTGAGTGAAAGGCTAACCCCTTGTGTCAGTAGTTCGAGATTTCAAGGGAGACTGAAGTTGAATTTTCTCGGAACCACTGGACCCTGTGCTCTTATACAGTTTATTTCTAAAACACCGTCTTTTTTTTTTGCTTTTTTTTATGTCGTTATGACCTCGAAATTCGGAGCTTTTCTGACAAATCCAAATAAACGTAACATTTACCAATGAGTTTTTTTTCCCCCGAATTTATTTGAAAACACGAAACCTTGGCCATAGCCTCCTAGTCTCACCTTTAAATGACTGCTTTTTACAATCAAGAAAAAGGGAGGGGGGGGGGGGGGGTGTCACTGAACGGTTTGTCGTGCAGAGTGACCTCACCGCGTGTTTTCCGTTTCAGTCGACGAATGTCTTCTTTTAATGGCAGCATCGCGATTGCACTGGTAGCACACAGGCAGTGCGCGAGTGGATTATTTTTAGAACGACGACCCTTCTAAACGGAACTGGAGCGGCTTCGATAGGATCACTAAGCGGTACCTGCCAATAAAAAGATATATATATATATATATATATATATATATATATATATATATATATATATATATATATATATATATATATATACGACTTTTGCGGCAGCATTAGCAGTCGTCGCGGTGCCAACGAAATTCCTACGACAGAGCGGCACCATTCTCGCAGCCGGGCACTCAAGAACACAGCATCAAGGTGGCGCCGTCGGCGGTGAATCGCAGAACTAAAGTTCATCTCGGTCAGTAAAGAACGACGAACCGGTCTCTCTTTCTTGAAACACTGCCCACATCTGCCGCCATGTGGCGCACTGTGTGTCATTCGGTCGCCGCTCCGTTGTTCGTATTTCTTTTGACCGTGACTGTACGCGTACAAACTAGGGAACGTCGCGAACTGTCGTCGAACCTGTGGTTCGATGAAACGGCGATGGAGCGGGCGAGCTGGTGTATAACTTGCTGTTTTCGTAATCCAGCCCGAGACTGGGTGGAGTGAACGAGAGGCTTCCAAAATGGAAGACAGTGGAGCAGATATGACAGAAGGGAACTTCTCAATTTAGTCTCGAGGTTCGAACGTCGAGATTCGAACGGTTCGTCGAACCTTGTGTAACTTTTTGGGAGAATTTCGGCGAAGTTCGATTTTCGAACAGTGTTGCCCCACTTGCATTTTAAAAATTTAAATGTTTGGGGAAAAATATATATTGGGTTATTTCTTCCCAAATCGTGCAAGCGAAAAAAAAAAGAATCAAATGTCTAATTTTGACGAAAAAAAGTTACGTTCCAGGGAATTTTTTTTATCTGGAAAAGAGGTGAAAGTCATGGGTTCGGATCATCAAAAGACAATTGTAATGTTTTTTTTTTTTTAGAAGATTCTTTTTGCCTCGCAACTTCCTAAATGGTTTACGATTTTTAAGTGGTACTGCAGGAGATAATGCGCACAACTAAGGAATTCAAATACATTTATGAGCAGCTTCTTTTTTTTTTATGGACATCAAAATTATAATTATAGCTCAGTAGGTCGCAGATAGCAGTACGTCAAATTTCATTAAAAAAAAAAATACTTGGGAGGATAGTTTGGCGATTTCTTTAAGAATGCGTAAAACCTCTAAAATACTTAATTACACTAAGACCGCTTCATCGTGCTCACATGGTTATAGACAAAAATGAAATAGTAGAGGCAAAAACCAAGTGAAAAAAGCTAAAGAAAAATTGCGGCTTTTTTTTTTTTAAGATATAAAATTCCCTACAAGATACATTTTTTTCGTCAAAATTAGAAATTCGATTAATTTTTGCTTCCACGATTAGAGATGGAATCACCAATATAGTATACATATTTTAAGGGAAGTTTGTTCGATGTTTTAAAAATACACACACGCAAAAAAAAAAAAAAAAAAAAAAAAAAACCGAAGCAGAACGCATACGTTACGTCCGATCCGACAGTCCGAACGCCGCTCCGAATCGCCGCACGCGACAGTTTGAGACACACGCTTCCGACCTTGCATGCGACACGACGATCCGTTCGCCTCCGCCCAGGAGATCCGAGCACTCCAGCGGAGGTCCGCGTTCATAGATATCTGGTCCCTGATTGACGGTCTAGCTCGCACGAGCGAAGTTAGGAGCTTGTTCTCGCTAGCGCGTGCATTCTTTGCCGGGGCCATTTTTTTCGAATGGGTCAGCGGAATCCACGCGTCCGGCTTCCCGTCGCCCGTCCCGTTTTCTTATTCGTCCCGCCAGACCCAGTACGTCATCATGACGTTCGCGCTAGCGTTGCGGTCATTGGCTGGACGCATCCGACAATCCGTCTGCCGCGCGAAACTATCTGACACGTTGGACGCACGCCGGATGGCCGAATTTTTCGTATCAGGCAGTCGTACTGCCGGATCGGACGTCGGATCGGATGGCTTTTTCGCGCATGTGTCTCGCGCTTTAGTCTAAAACATACACAGCATATTCATTAAATATTGCACCTGTTCACTGGTAGGTGGCGACAGGTTCGTTTTCAATTTACGCGTATGGGCGTGGTAGTCGTCGGAAGAACCTCGCATTCAGCGTTTCGCGTGTTTGCCGCTTGGAGCGGGTCGGTGGTCCACCGACGATGACGTCATTCGCAAGCCCTCGCTTTCTAGCTGGTATAGGCCGATCTGAAACCTCGGGAGGTTCGCCGCATATCTCCAACCATAGTATTTAAACGCCTACCTCGATGCGAAAAACCGTGGCTCGAGAAATGGAGCACGAAGTCGCAAGCCCGCTCATATTCCGTCTCGGTCGAAAGTTCTATTTCGTCCAGCTGCACACAATGTTGGGGGGCGCGGGCTTTACCCTACTGCGCATGCGTGTGACTGCTAGGCCTGACGGGATTAGTTGCGGAAGTCGCAAAGGCGACTAGCTGTCTCCGGCAGGGTTCGTCCAACGACGTCGGAAGAAACTTGCCTTTTTGACGCGTGCACGCAACCCCAGTGGGTTGCACATGGCATATACGCGCGCCGTCGGGTGAAAAGCTCTCCCGCGCTCGTGCACGCAGGCAGCGACGGAAAAAGCTGAATGGGAGACTTTTTTTCGAGCGAGACGCTCGCAAAACTGCTGTCGGTGATTCTGGCGGGCTCTTTTGGGTCGAAATCCGGTTGCAGCGTTTTCTCCCAGTTGTGTTCCGCGATTTGAAGGGTTCGTCAAAACGGGAAGACGCGTCGAAGCGAGATAATTGACCACATGCACCGACGCTGTCTCGTTGAAGGCCCGTTCACACACTTTAGACTCCTTATAAAACCAAGTAGCAACAACTCTCGCAAAAAAAAAAAAAAAAAGGTTTTACTTTGGGATGGTTCTAGTGATCTTTCATGGTTCCAACTCCTAATTGTAGAGCTGCTCATCGGACTGGTGTAAAATTATGTTATCTCGCCGCATTTTCGTTCAGGGGTAACCGAAATGCTACCGGAGCGCGACCTACATATAGTCCATCCAGTTTGCTATGTAAGCCTACACTTGATCAACATTCCATAAAAAAAAAAGTCTATTTTTTTTTTTTTGTTTACGCATTTTGTATGCGTCTGTGTTTGATAAACAAGTTTTTTTTATTTTTTTTTTCGTTTTTAGATTTTGTAGGTGGTGTTTGTGTTCGTATCAAGCTTTCCTTTTTGTTGCACGTGTAGCATTTTCCATCGACCTGTTATGCTTGGAAATGATGACGGAGTGGCGGATGCTTCGTTGGCAGGCAATCCAAAACCCAAAATATGTCTTTTTTTTTCTTTGCTTGTTTTTTTTTTTTTTTTGTTTCGTTTGACGGTTTCACCCGGTAGCTCCTCCCTTCGTCGAGCTTTACGCCGTCAGGCGTGATGGATCTGGGCTTCTTGGCGTCGCCGTGGTAAACGCGCGAGGCGAGAGGACGGATCTGGGTCGAACTTCGTGGGGCGTGCTAGCTTTTGACATTGAGGTGTCGGCAGCGGACGTCCTGGGAAACAAACAAACAAACAAAACGAAGCAAGAAAACTTTTTTTTTTTTTTTTTTGTTTGCGCGCACCTTAAAGGTATACCCTCCCGAATTCTAAGGGGGCCCCCACCAGAGCCTCCCAATAGGCTATGCTTAGAGCACGCACGTGGAATTACGAAGAGTCTCAGTTGGGCAGCCCCTGAAATTGGAAACTTCGGTGAAATCGACGGCGGCAGGGAATTCGCTCACCATGCCTTCTCGGCCGAATCAGATGTTCACGGCACCTCGTGGGGGGGGGGGGGGGGGGGGGGGGGTTGCAACAAGATATTTGTTTATTTATTTATTGTGCCTACCCACAGCCTTGGGTCTATAGACGCCTTTCAAAATTCGGTTGCCGATTATTAGAGGGTCGGAACCACTGCACAATGGCGGAACTGCTGACATCGTGGAACGTGCGGGTCATTCCCTAAGATAGCGAACGTCGGAGCTCGGCCAACGCTAGGACGGGCCGACGAGCCAGCCGTTCAAACAGCGTCGAAAGTGCAACGTCACCGCGCTCATCAGCTTTTTCTGTGTGTTTTTCTTCTACTCCAACCAAACGCCTTAAAGTGTGAAATGATGTTGCGGTTTCAGTCCGCCATTGTGCAGGGGTTCCACAGCTGCCAACAGAGGGCAGTATTTCGAAAGGGGTCTCTTAGGGTAGTGTACGAAAAAAATATTCAGAACACAATGCTGCAAAAACGCACTATAACAAAAGTGGAATGCCCCTCCTGAACGACGGGAGGTCATCATAGAAAATGTCAACAAACGATGTGACAAGATTAATAAAGAAGTTCTGAATAAACTTTAATCATCACATCACAAGTGTTGCGCAAAAAAAAAAATAAAAAAATCGGCCTTTGGGGTTAAAGAGGGGAAGGAACGGAGAAAGGAGAGAGGAGGGCGGCGCCCCCCCCCCCCCCCCCCCCCCCCTTTTCTTTTTTTTCCCCCTTTGAATCCTCCACTGCAACACCTGGCGGTTTCAAGACGAAGCCGTGAGATTGGATTCGAAACAGCACGCGATGAAAGTCGCCCATAGACCTACTCGGAAACTGGCCGTTGTCGAAAGAACAGCGACATCGGAAACAACGACAAACTTCCCGACCTCTCGTTCGGCGGCATCGAAATTTTCTCGAGGAAAAGACTGGTATGTTCGTAAAAAGGCGGCAACTGTTGTATTCGTTGGCGTCACTACAAGGGCGTCGACAACAACAAGGTGAAACAAAGACCTTGGCAGGTATTATCCTTCCGCCCGAGCGTTTACACACGGTTCCGTAAGCAAAGAGATTCGAATTGGCAGTAAACCCACGCGAGACATGACGTCACGTGCATATGTGTGTCGAATCACGCGCCACCTGGATAGCAGCTGCGCATGCGCGTAGACGTTTATGAAAAGGGGGGAGGGGGGGGGGGAGTGACGTAACTCTTACCGTGTGTTCGAAATTTTTCGAAAGCGGACGATGTCTGGAACGAAGTTATTTTTTTCACGTTTGCTTTCTCGGTAGGATTAATTCTCCGATGTAGTATAGTCGACCGTTGCGCGGTTTCTTTTTGTTCCCTTCCAGCCGAAGCATTTTCCCTGCGGTGTGTTTGGTACGCTTTCGCACACGGACCGAAATTACGCTCTGTGAAGCGTGCTGAAAGTATGCGCTGGAAGCAGGCACGTATCCAGAAAGGGGGGGGGGGGGGCCATGGGGCCCGGGCCCCCCTTCCCCCGAAATCTTCCATTTTGCTGGGGCCCCCTCTCCCCCCTCCCCCTCATACATCATTTTGTCATGGGCGGGCCCCCCCCGAAACAAAATCCTGGCTACGTGCCTGGAGAATGCCAAAATTCTAGTCCCTAGTCTGGTCTCCTTTTCATCGTCTTACGTTTCTTGGTTTCTAACGATATCGATCCGATTTTAAGCGCGTAAATTGAAACCCAGTTAAATAATGTAACAGCAGTCTGAATTACCTCGAGTATTATTTTTTTTTTCTCGATTCGCTTTTCTTGTCTTGAGCCTTACGAAGAATGAAGAACGGTCGATGACGCACATCTCTGCGTCCGGCATCCCATCGGCTGATGTCGGACGGCAGTGACGTCACTGTCTGATCGTCTTGATATCTTTTGCCCTATGGAAGAGCAGCGCCTGCACAGTGCATTCATATTTTTTTAGTAACCATAAGCAGACTACGTCGCTCTAACAAAAAAAAAAAAAAAAAGGAACAGACGAGGAAGGGACACGTCCTAGGCAGTGTCTGCTGACTGTCTTTTGTAGATGTATTGGCTGTGTTACAGCGGCTGATTGAAAAAAGAACAACGAATATGATTCATGACCAACGCACCACCGCGCGCGAGCTTTAGAGGGCAAGTTGAAAAGCGGATGACCTGCCGCCGATATCTCCGACAAAGATAAGTAAAAATCCATTACTGCGCGCTGCTCGACATGTTCCTCCTTTCTCTCTCACCGTTTTCTTCTTTTGCCCCCACCTGTCTGTTGGCGTCTTTTTCCTCCCCTCCACCGCCGTTCCCCTTCGTGTAGGGTAGGGTCAAGTGTATGGGTCTCACGTAACAGTTACGTAACTCCCAGGCACTCTCTCCCCTTTTTTTGTTCTCGGATGGAGAGAGAGGGAGACGCTTCTGAGGCCTGTTTTTCTCTCTTTCCATCTTTGGTTTCTTCTTTCCGAACCCGGAAGTGTGTTTGAGCGGGGGGAACCAGCGGCAGGAGGGCAAGCTAGCCGTCAAGTTTGCCGCCTTTTTTCATTTTGTGGCGCGTTTTGTTCTTGTATTTCTTTTTAATTTTTCCTCGACGAGATCGACTTGTTCGTCTTGGACGCGCTTCTGGGTCGTCGACCGCCTTCGGGACCTGGGAAGGGAGAGACGCGAGAGCACGCTGAAGCGATCAACAGCAGAAATAAACAACGACGACGCACAAACGGCCACAACAACAACAACGGAAAACGAACAACGGTACAATTTTGGGGTGGCGAGACGCAGATGTGGAGCGGCGCAATTGTGTGATTCAGATTGCATCGGGGTGCCGGTGAGAAGATATACAGGGCGTTTCACGAAAAGCGTACAAAATTCGATATTGCGAAAACTACTCGTCGCAACGAAAAAAAAGGCTTGTGTCGCTTTTGGTCCTGGGCCAGGGGCCCATTCAGGAATATTGTTAAAGTTTATGATACTTAATTTGTTTATTTTTGCGTAATTAAACTTCCTAATATTGTGTCTCAGGGCATTGTTTCAATTAGAAAATTGCTCAGAATCACTGAAAAAAAAAAAAAAAACATCTAAATCAATAAATTGCAGAACGACAGAAGGCACGCGCAGCATTGTACGGCTTTCTGAAAAACCGCACCACTTCTACGGGTTTTTAAGTTTCGGTTTGGAATCGGAGCGCTTCTCGGTTCCGACCGCACCGCGCCCCATGGAGAAATAGTGCAACCAACCTCTGCTGCGCTGTCCTCGCGCAACAGTGGCACTGTCCTCGCGCTACTCACTAATTATTAACTAAATTAACGAATTTTAATTAGCCGCCTTATCGCAAAGATTTAGGCCCCCCTTAATGTCCCCCTGGCCGTTTGACTCACCTGCACAAACCGCATAAGTTTAACGTTCACGGCTTTTTTTAAAACAAATCTGTAAAGCTTAAGAAATAAATAAAAAAAAACACTATATATATATATATATATATATATATATATATATGTATGTATGGGCGGTTTCATTTGGATTCAGGCAACGAGTGGCAGTCGTATTTTTGATTTTGCTTCAAATTTTTATATTTCGTGGTGCATGTTTTAAGAAGAACAGTCGTTTTTATTTTAATGTTCTGACATGTTTAGTTTCTGAGAAAAAAAAATGTTAAAGAAGCAGGAAAGAACGACGAGGTTTTGACGATTGTCGTGTGTGACATTTTTAATCACTCTCAATCTCAAACTATTCAGAAGAGAGTGTCTATATTTTTTTATTGTGATATATATGCAAGTAGGGAAAACGAGATTATAACTACTATTTATTATTCGTCGCTCCAATCTTTGTAAAAATCCCGAAACATATGCCTCCGCGAACAGCTGTGACCTAAACTGCGGATTTCGTTTAGTCGACTATGTTTAGTATTGCTTTTTGAATAATATATACCACGTGTAGAACCTTTCTTTGCCTTCCACACTATGCAAAATTTGTGTCTTTATCGTGTACGAGTAGTGAGAAATCAATTATGAAACAGAAGGTTTTCACTTTTTGTTTAATATGAGCACGCTGTATAAAAAAACAAAAACATTTTAGTTTTTTTGTTTTTCGCGTCGCGTTCTTTTTACACTTTTCTTTTAGCCAGAATACATTCCGTTAAAGGTATATGCGCTAGCTTTGAGTTTTAAGACTCTAAATATGCTAAAAAAGAGCAAATGCCGATGATGGGTTTATGGGTTAAATTCACGATTGTCCTGTGTGACGTTTTTGAATCACTCTCAATCTCAAATTATTCAAAAGAGAGCTTCTATATTTTTAGTGTGATATATATGCGAGTAGGTAAAACTGCATTCCAACTACTATTTATTATTCGTCGCTCCAATCTTTGTACAAATCTCCAAACATGCCTCCGCGAACAACTGTGACCGAAACTGCGGATTTTTTTTTTTTAGTTGACTATGTTTAGTATCGCTTTTAAAATAATACCACGTGTAAAACCTTTCATTGCTTTCCACATAATGCAAAGTTTGGGTCTTAATCATGTACGAGTACTGAGAAATAAATTATGATCCCTTCCACTTTTTGTTCAATTTCAGCAGCTGTATAAAAAAAAATTGTATATAAAAAACACCAGTTGTTTGCAGAGTAAAATAAAAACGTAAAAAAATAAAGAGTGACAAAAATAAATAAAACGATTCTGCTGTGTTATCAACGTGAATTTCGCATTTGGAAATCTAGGCTTCCAATGGGAAGTGTATTTTACTCTAACGGTTTACAGTATTATACTTCTAACATAGTATAGATTATGTAGCGTATAGGGTTTAGGCTTAAGGCCTCTCCAATCATGGTACCGGCGGAAATTGTCTGAAAACCCGCCTTCGGCAGCTGCGATTTTATAGTGTGTTTGGACGTTTGGAATTGCAAACTTATTATACGCCTAACGACATCAATGTCTTTTATATGATTATTTGCTTTTTTTTTAGCATATATAGAGGCTTAAAACTCAGAACCAGCGCATATACTTCTAACGGAATGTATTCTGGCTAAAAGAAGGGTGTGAAGAGAACGCGACGCGAGAAAAAAAAAAAAATTAAAGATGTTTTTTTGTTTTTTTATACGGCATTTGTACATATAGAGAACAAAAAGTGAAAACCTCTGTTTCATAATTTATTTCTCAGTACTCGTACATGATAAAGACATAAATTCCGCATAATGTAACAGGGAATGAAAGGTTCTACACGTGGTATTATTTAAAAAAAAAGCAATACTAAACATAGTCGACTAAAAAAAAAAAATCCGCAATTTAGGTCACAGTTGTTCGCGGAGGCATGTTCGGGGATTTTTGCAAAGATTGGAGCGACGAATAATAAATAGTAGTTATAATGTCGTTTTCCCTACTTGCATATATATCACACTAAAAAAATGTATACGCTCTCTTTTGAATACTTTGAGATTAAGAGTGATTCAATAACGCCACACACGACGATCGTCAAAACCTCGTCGTTCTTTCTGCTTCTTTGAGATATTTTGTTCAGAAACTACATGTCAGGACATTAAAATAAAAAAGGATTGTTCTTCTTGGAACATGCGCCACGTAATATAAAAATTTGAAGCAAATTAAAAAAAATACGACCACCTCGTTGCCTGAATCCAAATGGATTGGGAAACTTTAGAGGCCACTTGACTGGAGATCCGCGTTATCGTGGCCAAGATTTCAAAACTTTATCATTTATTAACGACCTGACACAAACATGCACGTGGTCTAGATCCATAGCCGAAGGATATTTAGGAAACAAATAAGAAATAATGTTGAAAACCTGCATCTCAAAGCATGTCAAAAAGAACGAATACCGGGTATCTTCCATCGATAGAGTTTCTGCGTTTAGGTCTATCGGGGACGGGACCGTTATTGGCCGCAATGCATATATGCATATGCGCTTGACAGGCTGCTCACGCAATACCGCATAGACAACGATGACGTCATGCAGAGGCCTTGCCTGTGCATGGTGGTACTGGTTCACGCGTAGCCAACGCGCATAGCTGGAAGATTAGTGTGGGGGGGGGGGGGGGGGGGGGGCAAGAAAGTTTTGAAGGTGGAGGGGGTGAAACGGGGTTCCTTTGTCATTTTCGTCGTCGGTCTCCACGGGAGAGAGAGACAGTAGATTGGTTTCGCCGCCTGCTTGCTGCCGCGTGGAGGCCAGGTCGGTTCGTGTTCCATTGGGAGCACTGGGGCGCGGGTGCGGATCAGCTGTGCGTGCGCGCGTGCTGCAATGCACGTATGCTCGAGCCGCCCTTCTCTCCCGACGGTCATTCAACGAACGCGTGCTCCGCTAGCACGGTTCCAGACGGGGCACGCGGCCGCCCGCCGCTGTGTCTCTGACCGGATGGGCAAGCAAGTGCGCTTGCGAGCACACGCGGCCACCTACAATACTACCGCACGTGCTTGCAGGCATGGGGGCACCAGCCGGGACGCCAGGATTGCAATAAACCCCTTTGACTATCGCACCAAAGAGAATATGCTCCTGTAATATCACCTATAGTCGCCGGATCACGGGAAAGTGGCGCCGTTACCTTCCCTGCCTGCTAGCCGGACGCAAACAGAAACAGGCAACCAAAACTTATCAAAGCCATTGGCTAATCGGTTTCCGTTGCCGTGGCTATCGCCATTTCGGTCCACTCGCATCTTCGAAGCTTCGAGAGGGTCGTTCTAAACCAGTCGCACCAAGATCACCATGGAACCCATCTTCACTGATCTCTTACAATTATATCGCTCTTGCGTATTTTAAAACAGTAAACTTATTTTTCAGGGCCCCCAAGCACCGACACAGCATGTGGTGGCGGTACGAAGATGTACGCTTGTTTCACCTGTGTGTGGATAGCGAAATCTCGGTATACAAAAAACGTCGCCGTTTTACAAACATGAACCAGTTGCTTGCGTCCCAAGCGACTTCAAACTTTGCAAGAAGCCTGTCGAGTTTGCTCGTGTCATCAGTGCTGGAAAGCATAACTGCTACCCGGACAGCAATGTCGGAGATTTAGCGAGGGCTACGGTTTAAAGGGATACTACAACGAAATTTCGGCGCTCATTTTTTGGTCTATATGTGTTCAAAAGAGCAGTATCACATGGAACATACCAATATCTTGTTAAAAAAGTCTCGAAAAGGAATTTTAAAACGAATTCAACGATTAGCAAAGAGCACCTGGTGGATGTCGCTAACGCCTCGTTTGTAATGCCCGTCTAGGAACCTTGACAGCTAGTGACGGAGGTTGTCTCGCCTCCGGCCACGACGAGAGAAGGGGGGAAGGAGGAACTCCCCTCTTCCCAAGAATCCCTTTTGTGTGTCGCAGAAGTCGCTATTGTCCCCCTACAATACGATAGAAGATTAACCTGTCACTCAAAATTCGTACAAAAGCAGCCGCTTCGGTGGCTGGAACGACTAGGCCATCCTCTTGACGTCAGCCTCGCCGTAGCTTTGCTCGTCTTGAGACGACTTGCGTCACGATTGCGTTGGATGTCACGTGCTCTAAGCTGGGCCTTCTCCGAGCGCTTGCCAGGGTGGGCCGTTTATAACGAAAAATACAGCCACCAGGATCAAAATACAAACTTGCGAGTGTCATTTACGGATATTGTGGATCATATTCAACCTATTTTTGAACACGACGGATATTTCAAATTTCGTTGAAGTACCCCTTTAAAGGGGCGATGCAACAATTTTTGTACTTTGCGCAAATACCACTTAGAACGGATCCCTTACGTTAATGACCTATGAAACACGCGTTCGTTTTTCATCCCACGCAATAAAAGTTCCAGAAAAAAAATTAATGAAAAACGAGCAGCGTTTACCCCCTTAAAGGGGTCATGAAACAAATTTTGGGTTGGGATAAATGATTTTAAATTGGGACTTTACTAATCGCATATCGTTTAGCTTTTCGGTACGAACATTTGAAAATATAACGGACTATTTTGTACCTTCTTCCTTTCGAAAGCTCTCCGCCTTTTCACTATGATGCATCCGCGGTTCCGAAAGCGCGTCAGCGGTGCCAAACTGACGTCAGCCGAGCCCAGCTCACGCATTGGACACGAGAAGCTGCGTCACTCGGACGTATGCGGTCGTCAACAGTAAATCCGTCGACGAATATTCGGATTCGCGTTCGTGGCCAATGAGTGCCCTGACGGAACTTATCGTCACTGGGGAATGACAAGTTCTATGGTGTGCATAAAAAGCACGATGGAAGCTAGGAGTCATCGCACCGGTGCCGAAGAATGTCACGGGGACGTGATTTCACAATTCGCATTTGAGTTGAGGATTAAAGCTAAGGAGGAAGAAGTAGGAAAATTGTTTCATGACCCCTTTAACTCGCAGCCAGAACAAGCGGCCACGTGATCTGGAGCCGATTATGGGCCGCCAATGTTGATCATAGCCACGCGCTGGGGTTGGCAAAGCACAGGACACGCGCCGAGTTCCAGACATTGTTATGGCTCGGCTACTGTCGTAGTTGCAGCGATTGGACACGGGCCCCCTACGCGAATGCTTCTCGAGATATAGTAATTATCACGAGCCCAAATCGAGTGCCCACGCAATGCTCGGGTCCAATCTATGAACAGCATTCAAACATCGTCATATGGGTGTACTGCGATCCCCACCTTACGTCATCAAATTTTGCAAAGGAAAGATTGAATGAAAATGATCGCTTTTGTCCTTGAAATTACACCGCAACAAAGGAGTTTCTTGGCCAGTGGCGTTGCGTGCGAGTATCCTTGAGTCCCACTAGTGCCAGTAAGCTCGTGTAAAGGGAAAAAAAAACATTCCAATTAAATATCGTTGCACCGCTCCTTTAATGTCTTGGAGGAGACAAGTTTGTTTACACGAATATTATTTTTTTTTGTTTTTTTTACAGATGTCGCGTTTTTTTTTTTTCGTTTGTTTGAAGGATTGGTGGTTAGATGATTCACATTTTTTTTTTATTGCGACGTCAAAGACTGGAGCGCCGCCTGGTGGCGTTTGCAAAGGAAAGGGTCTATAAAGCTATGCTCGTCGCCAGCTAATTTAGATTGGCTCGCCAAAACCGGAGAAGTCCAGGAGAAATTGCTCACTTCGTGAACCAAAATGGCGACCATACGCGGGGAGCTTGGCGCTACTTTCCCAGAATCCAGTGACTTTAAAATACCACCCCTGGAGACGTGTGTTTTCAAAATAGTCGAGTTTGTGAGCAGCGAAAAGCGAAAACTGTCTCGCCGAAAATATGACCAAGGAAACACCGGCACATTTTTTTAAGTATCTCTCGTTATTCAAAACAGTTTTCGGTGTTTGTATTTTAGTTTCTTTTTTTCCTATCTTTTCCAAAAGAGCGTGTGCTTGTCTCGGTGATAACTGATGGTATTGATACTTGCTAGATCTTTACTAGCGTATCTTCTACCCTCATATATTACGCGCTAAAATCTGTGAGCCGTTTCGGAAGCAACTGTGACGATGCGTGCGATATTGCGAATAAAACAATTTGCAACGCTTAGAGAAAAAAAAAAAAAAAGGAAAAGCTGATTAGCAAGTCAATGTTTGCAGTCAGTGAACGCCAAACGAGCACTCGTTTATGACTCACCATCAATAAATGCTTATCTCCCTAATAGTTCTTCACACAACATTATCGCATTATCAAAGATAGTACAGGCACGCAAAAAAAAAAAATAATACCACCTGCAAAACGACAAAAAAAAATGTTTTGTTTCCGTTAGCATTTGCGTTGCCGGCCAGCGCGCCGGGGACGCCACAGAGCGCCGTGCTCTTACTGGAACGATTAGTAGGTAAACGTAAAGCTGCCTTTGTCTTTAGTAACTCTCTGAACGCCGAACACCGGCGTTCGAACCCATTCGAAGGGTAAACAAAAACAGCTACATAAAAAAAGAAGGAAAAAAGGTTGTTGCGCGTTTTTGTCTGCTTTTCCTCCCACAATTTCTAGCCGTATAGTCTTAGATTCAGCCACGATGGCTGAACGACGGCTCAGCCATCTTGGTGCCTAAAATCATGGTTGCCAGCTATCTGAGGCTTTGTCCGAAGCCGCAGAAAGTGCGCTTTTCTATCTCAATTTAATTCAATTTTGTTTTGTTTGCTTCTCTTCGAAAAGTGTTAAGAGTCGGTGACAGAAAAAAAAAAAAAAATGAAACGATATTGCTCGAGCATTTGGACACCGTATACTTAAAACCCCATTCACACAATCAAAAATTGGTCCCTTTAGCAGAGCGGTGGCTGATTCGCCAATTGGAAAAAAAAAGGACCTACGTTACAGGTACCTTTGTGCTGTTCGTGTGAATAGGGTATAGATAGGGAATAGGGAAGTCACATAGGGAATAGTATTAGGGAATAGGAAGAGGGAAGTCACATTTTCAAATTGTGACTGTCAACCAATTGCGCCCGCTCTGCGCTGACCACCAAAATGGCGGCGCCCGCAAGATATTCGGTGAATCGGACTGCGATATTCTTTGCGTGGCTTATTTAGGGCATAGTCATTCTTGCAAAGACTCAAACGCGGACGTTTTATTCGCCAAAGTCCACGCAATCGGACCCGTGTCCTTCGGCCTCAAAGCGCTTGATCGGAAGCCTCGATGTCTCCGCCAACTCCGCGGTGCGGACAAAGCCACAGACTCTTGAGCCTTGCTCGGCAGAGCGCCTTCACCCCTGCCCGTTTCGGTCTGGGTGAGCATCGTGTACCGGCGTGTCTCACCGCTGCGTGATGCACACGTATAAAGACCCCGGGCTAGCAGTCATACTGCACTGGCTACATTTCTAATCTACAATGGGTGTAAAGCGCCGAAAGAACGCGGACCGAGAAAACAACGACAGCGCCCTGTGTCATTGTTTTCTTCGCGTCTCACTCCGTGTTTTTTTTTTTTTTTTCGGCGCATTATACTCATTGCAATGTACACACTGGCCCATCTACGCACATTATTACATTCTCATCTACAGCGGGGACACCATACCTTTTTTTTTCTTTTGCAATTTTTTTTTTTTTTTTTTTTTTTGCAGCAGAATTTTGGTTACACAGAGCTCCTGTGACGGAGTACTGAAATGCAAAGATTGCCCGACCAATTCTGCCGCTACTGCGAGGGAAAAAAAAGAAAGAAAGAAATAGGCAGTTCTCTCTGCTGTGTACCTCCTTAGTAAATCGGACGGGGCTTTGGGAAAAGTGGAATTTGGTGGCGCGGGCTTCTCTCCTTTGCCCTCCTCCTCCTCCTCCTCACGCCGTATTCGCACTTTTTGGTCTCGCTTTTGCCTTTGTTTAGTTTCTGTCGCCTCGTTTCTTGGCCGCCTGCCGCCTGCCTAGGCTTCGGAAGTGTGCTAGGCTTCTCCGCTGTGTTGGCTTTCTCCGCCGTCTCTGGGTCAACCGTCTCGGAGTTTTGCGTCCCGTTCTGTTTGTTGTTGCTGTTCCGTTTCAGAGATGATGACCTCGTGATTTCTCGCCCCCCCCCCCCCCCTCTCTCCTCCTTACCCTCTTCCGCCGACTTTCTCTTTGTTCTGCGCTCGTCCCCTGTTGTGCAACAGAAGCTCGGTCGAGCGCGTGCTATGGCTGCGCCCGTCTGGCACGCACGGTTCGCGCACGCGTTTCCGAGCAGCTTTGATCTAGTAACGTGGTTTGCGAGTGCGGCCACCGGACGCCGCCATTTGTGATACTGGTATATGTGTGCGAACTGGGCTACGCGGTTATACTCTGTTCACCCTTCGGGTGAGACTGCAGCCGAAGCTATACACAAGCGCGAGCTACGTTACGTTACGTATCACCGGGACATCCGTGTTTCGAACGCCGCGTACAAAGTTGCTCCTTAAACTGCAGTTTAAGGTTGTCACGCTTCGTGGTTGCCAGGCTTCGCAGGAAGCACAGATATTGGCGACGTGCGCGACCGAAAGCGTCGCTGTGGTCGGCCTTCCACGATTGGCCGAACGCTGACTATGACGTCGGAAAGGGGATTTATCATCGACGGAGATAAGAGGAATGAAAGAACTTTAATTTTGACGGTGTTGGCAGTGTTCCTTTGAGAGCGCAATGATTTCAAGCTTCCACCATGCTAATAACAAACACCATCGAACTTGTTGTTTGCAAGGTAATGACGTCACGAGGGGGAACCATAGGAGGGCGCCACCAAAACATCTCGCCGCTAATAGGTGGCTCTCGTCGTCAGCAGACAGACGCAAGCTCCCGTAACGTAAGGCAACGTGAGAAAACGGGACTCTGTAAACTAAGGTCACTCGATCCTGGGAACGTATATGGCGCCATTGCCTTTCCTGCCTGCTAGCCGGACACAAAGGGGTACTAATATACAGACGGCCAAACCTCCCAAGGTGGTTGGCTGGCCGGTCTCGGTTGCCATGGCAATCGCCATTTCGGTCCATTCGAATTGTCGTAGCTTCGAAAAAGGGTCGTTCTGAACCGGTTACACCAAGATTGCCATGTAACATCATATATCGACACCAAAAGCGTTCCTCGCCAATATAAGCGTCTTTGGTGCTGCGCATGCGATCCACTTCTTAATCGTGCTTATCTCCACAGTCAATGGTATTATTGTTTTCGCGTATTTAGAGATTTTTTATTATTATTATTTTGTTAAGTTATTTTTTAAAGTTATTATTTAAGTTATTTTTTTTTTCCATGCCTCCAAAGCATGGCGGCGCCGCATGTGGTGGCGGTGCGAAGAGACGTGCGCTCGTTTCGCCGGTGCGTGGATAGCGAAATGTCGGTATACAAAGGGAACGTCTCTGTAATGCTATACCATAGCCTCCTCTATACTGACAAGGCCTTGCAAATCGTCACTTTACGCGACCGCCGAAAGTGAAAAGGTAGGGCGGCAGACAACAGGCATGTAACGGGGGCGCCCCGCTGCGGCGAGACGCCGAAACACACTTGTCGAGAGCGATGGAATGTCCGCTCGTGCTCCTCGCGTTCCTCGGGCCACCGCTTCTTTTCTCGTCGGGTTTGAAAACCATGTTTTGGGTCTTCGCCGCTGCAAAAGCTGTGCGTTGAATACCAGACTCCCCGAGAAATGCTCTGTGTTACCAGATCCTCGCGCTCTAAATCTGCGACCGGGCACTCTATGGCTCCGTCGTCGAACTGCCAGGCTTTGTGTGTATAGTGGAGGCTATGGCTATACCCGTCACCAGAGAATTTTGATCGGCTCACCAAGAACGGTCAAGGAGAAAACTGCTTATTCCACGAACCGAAATGGCAACCTTACGGGGATGCTTGGCGCTACTTTTCCGGGTTCCGGTGAGATTGGTGTGAAGCAGCCTTTATAGCGTGAATTTCACGTGCACCGCAGCTTAGAGCATGTGGATCGAAAGCTTCCACCCTGGGCATGCGCAGTGCGATGTTCCAGGCTGCTCGGGGAATCCAACGCAATAAAACCCTCTATCTTAAAACAAGATTTTTTTTTTTTTTTTGTGAAATTTAATTGAGTTTGACGCAATCGTCACTCGTAGAATGCATTTTTCGGTCGGGCAATCGCGGTGCAATGGCCTACGTACCGTCCGCGACTTCTGACGGGGGAACGCATTTGGTTGTCGCTACGGTCACGTGACCGCTTACGCCAGCCACTGGGAGGGAGTGAGACTGCCACACTCCGGGGGCCTTGCTCGGCGGTTGCTCTACTACATACGAAAGTGATGGCATCAGGGCACGTGACTCAGGAATGACGTCATAAGGCTCCAGTGTTTTTAGCGAGTTTATGTTCCTTGCGAATTACGAGATCTCTTTTTTTCTTTTTTCTCCCCTCAGATTCGGTGTTTTTTGGGGCCCATTCTCGGTGTCGGCAAGTAATACACAATTATCGGGATATTAGTTAAAAAAAAAAAAAGACACGGCGGTGTTTTTTTTTTTTTTTTATACCTCCAAGGAACACACGCTTGACCCGAATAGTTTGAAAACGTCCCGATACCGATAAGAGTAGAAAACGACTGGCAAAATAATACAATAAAATTCCCGTAGGGGGAAAAAAATGCAGTAACCAGGGACAGTACACTGCCGACAATTTTTCTGGGTCAACGAGAAATAGAGCCGTATGTAAAATAGATGTATATTCCGTGAAGATCGGAGATTTTTCTCATTCAGAAACGGCTCCTAATCTGGGTTTTTCGGTATTCCCCTATTCCGAGAAAACCGGCTCGGGGACTGTCCTTTTGCGGTGTTTATCGGTGTATATAAAGCTTAATTTAAATTCAAGATATCTTTCCTATAACAAAATGGGGGAAAGGGGGGGGGGGGGGGGCGAGAGTTAGAAGAGTGCCGTTTTCACCACTTGTTAATCAGGCTCGGCGGACATTAGATGAGACATTCAATCTCTTAGTGAATTTCAATTATTAATTTTACGGGTAATGCTGTAATTGCAGTGTTAACGGCAATTACTCTTGGAGGTGACGCCAATCTCACAAAAAAAAAAAAAAATTGGATAGACGTAATGTTTTTTTTTTTCTTTTTAAATAGTACAATCTAAAAAAAAAAAGACACATTACCTTTTGCAGTTTTTATTTTCCCGATTAAAATCTTGCGCGGAATAAGAGCTCCGCGAGTCCTGCTCACATTGACGCTCAGAAGAGTGACGTAGTCGTTTAAACGCGTCGCCCCTTCTGTCGTCGGCGCACTCATCAAGGACGCGCCGCCGAGGTAGTGACGACATCATTGAAACGACTACGTCACTCTTCCAGCTGACATTGTCGACAGGGCTGCCAGCGCTCTCGCTTAAACCTGTTCTTAAATCGTGCGCCGAAACTCTAAAATTAATCGATTAACATATAAAAAAAAGCTTTTTCGCAAATTTCTTCGAAGAATTTGTCTGGCCTTCGATTGTTAATTGCCGTCAAATACTGCAATTGCAACGGGACCTCGAAACACAATAATTAAGAAATTAACATATTCTAGTTAATTATCTAACCTACCGCGACCGTGATCTCGTCTCACCTGATATCTGCAGTGCCTGATAAATACGTACACGCTAAAGACGACACTCGTCCAACGCTCACCCCCTGTGAACAATAAATTTGTTCGATTTAATATCAAATACCCTACATATCAAAAATGCGGAACCCTTGTCATAGGTCATGTGACTAATGACTTTACCAGCCACGTGATCGTTATTTCCGTAAAGCTTTCGCGTCTTCCGTTTCCATCGAGTTACCCTCGGGAAAAAAAATGAAACAAAATAGTGTAGCACATTTTATTTCCGAATTCTATAATGCACAAACTGCAGTATATGTAAGGAGCTATCGTTTAAATTTCTTTAGAAGACATTGAACAAGTTTCGGTACGCGAAGAAGAAGAAAGTTTCGTCCCTTAAATTCTCAAAATACCTTTCTGGTATGAAGTGGTTCCGTCAAAAAGCGTTCCCCGCTTTAAAAGTACCATTTTTTAAGGGTAGTCTGTTCACACACCTACGTTCGGCTGCGTTAAGACTGCTTGCGTCGAGCTGTTGCTATGGTGACCCTACGGGGAGCCAATGGGGGAGGCGCTGCGCCTCACGACGCAACGCGGCGCAGTGCGGTCGACGCAAGTGTGGTGTGAACGAGCCTTTAAAGTTTAATTTAAAAAAAAGCGGGACAGTCCCCTCTCACAAAGCTCTCTGCTTTCCACGGTTATACTGCACTCTTAAAAAAAAGCTAGTAGTATTTACTAGGTAAGAGCTAGTAACCGCTTGTCACATATGTTACTAGGTACCTAGTAGCCTGAGGTAGTAACGGTCAAGCTAGTAACGGTTACTAGGTCACGAAGCTAGTAACTGTTACTAGCCTCCAAGTAGAATCCATGTATTTTACTACCTCTAGCTAGTAACTAGCGCTACCTCCCGACGGAAGACCGGAAACGCAACTAGTCGCGTGATTTCCGGTGGGGAAAAAAAAAAAAAAAGTGTGGGGTTATGCCACTTACCACCAGGTGGCAGGCGCAACAAAAAATTGAAACTGGAAATGAGTAATCCAGGTGGCGCTAGTCACCGTCCAATTAAACGTACACACACACAAAAAGCCGATTATTTAGTTTATTTCAATTCTTCCACATTTGCAAGCATATACATATAAAGATTCACACCCACATTTTTAGCACGCAATCGACACAACGAATTCAACAGAAACACAGGCTTACTAAATCACTCTAATCGCTAACTTCCCGGCGGGGGCAGTGGGGATCGAACCCAGGAGGTTCCCAGCGCAAGTTTTCGAGGTGAGACGCGTTAGCCCACTCGGCCACTTCCTCCGCGCTCACTTCTTTCACTGACATGAAGTCTTTTATACTGACCATTTGAGTGCGCAAACGTGTCGTCGTGTAGCAGTACGTCGGTTATTCGCAGTCGATAGGTAAGTTGCGCGACGAGGCAAACCGCATGAAAGCGACGGGAACAAGCGGCCAAGGCGTTGAGCGACGTTTCCTAGAAAATAAAACACCGAGCGACCGTCGCTCGTCGCTGTCTCCGTCGATCGCCTCGTCGCTCGCTAAATCGATACATGCGGTCGCCGTCGGCGAGAGAGTGCTTTCTTGCCGTCTCCCGCGGCGAACGAAGGCTGTAATTGCGGAGAGTACGACGGCAGCTGCACTCCTTTCGCGTGCTGGGCTAAAAAAAAATTCATGCAAAATTAATACCGCGTGCAGCTCGCGTCTTAATTTTTGTAGTACACTGACGAATGCTCGCGTTTTTGGGGCATATTCAGAAAGACTCGTAGAATGCCAAAACAGTTTTTTTTTTTCATTAGTCCCAATGCTACATACACTATTTACGACGCACATCAACGGTTGTGACTGACAGTGCACTGTCACGACCGAAGAGAGCTCAATCAGAATCATTCAACCACCGAGCACACACAAACCGTGAAGAAGTTCTCAGTGTCAAGAGGTGGAGAAAAGCTTCTTGGACGACGAAATCCAACCCAGTGACAGCGACACCGGCTCGTTAGAACTATCCTCGGAGCAGTCCAGGTCCACGCACACACTCGCCCCGTCGAGCGCACAAACGTTAACTATGCACTCCAGCACGGGAACACGAGAACTGCACACAACACAAGGCAAAAATGGCACGTTCACATCGGAGAAATGAGCGTCTTGCGAACCCCAACTGGCCCCAACTTGCTTGTCGTACAATGTTGCCAAGCGCCTCTTGTGTAAGAAAAACATGTTTTAAAAAATACAAAAATAATAAATATAAAGAAAACAGAATGAACTTTTTTTGTTTTCGGAAACGTTTTTAGTATGTGCTACGTGGCTATTTTCATCCCAGTTAAAACCAAAATGAAAATATAAACGCTCACAAACGAATGCAAACGAGAAGGAAAGAAGTAAGCCGCATGGCCATTGAATCAACAATGGCCGCTGCGCTCGCTGCAGCGCTGGCTTCCACGTCGTGCTGGTACGGAGGCTGCGATCGTTGTAAAGTCAGCTCCAACCCTTAAACATGCCCCCTCATACAATATTTGACGCTACGATTGCGTGTGAATACCTCCCCCTGCGTTCCGAAACAGCAAGTACACATCGCGACACTGTTAGCGCGAACACGACATCCGCGCATTTTTACGTCGCTAACGCTAGCAATCGGGTATGAAGCCAGCGCCGCCATCTTCTCCGTGCCTTTGCGGTAGTAAATAGCTAGTAAAAGGGTAGTAAAGGTCAGAAAAAGGTAGTAATGGCTGCATTTGCTAGCTTTTTCCTACCTATCGCCCGTTTGAGGTAGTAAATAGTTAGTGAAAGGTAGTAACGGTCAGAAATAGGTAGTAACTGCTGCAGTTACTAGCTTTTTACTAGCTTTTTTTTAAGAGTGTGGTGTCCTCCTTTCCAGCGCTCGCTCAAAGTTCGCTCCGCCAAAGCGGGAAGAGTGGAGGGCCTCGTGGGGGGGAGGAGCCAGCACTGCTATATTCTTAACGTGCACGAGGCCATAGGTATAACCGTATAGGTTAAGAGGCGGCCGCGTTCCGGTACCTTTTGTCCACGACCGTGCGGCGCCGCGAAACGCGGTACTATATAGTTTGCTGTGGTTGAGCGTGACTCCACGTCAAAGTCGCCGTTGGCGCGACTCGCAGAAACGTTCTCCTCCGGGGAGCAATTGGGTTAGGCCTGCGCGGACAGCTTCGTGCGGCGCAGCTTGTTGTCGCTTGTCGTCGCGGTTGGTTGACATTGTTTGCCCGCGTTTGACACTTGGGGGTCTGGGGGCTGCGTCGACGGCGGTACGCCTCGACGCTTCCACGTTGAACGGTTTGCGTCGGCTTTCTCGTCTCTCCTGACAGCACGGAGGGGACAGCTGAGTGGGCTGACCGCTCTTGTTCAGTGGGCAATGGAGAGAGACAGGTGCCCCAGCCCCCCTGCCCAAATTTACGGGCTGCTCTATTTGGGAAGAGATGAAACTATAATGAGGTCATTTGTTCCGCTTGGTTTTAGCACACACTTGCGGTTGACTACGACCTACTGAGGCAAAGATCGGCTTTTAGGCGTCCTGTGAGGTTTAGTAGATGGTTCCGACACCCCGAGAACGATACGATGTATGAACCAAGGCGTCGGCGGAGTATCGTTATCGGAGTTACCGGAACGATCTACGAAAACTCCCTAATGCAAAAGGGTCGCCCTCCTCCCCCCTTTTTCCCAACCTCTTCCTTTTCCCCCGTCGACAACAGCAACACCAAGCATTCTTTGCTGCGTGCCGTTAGTAAGTGTTCCGCTCTTCGCTCGAAGTTCTTCCCAACCGACCACTTCTGCATACCCCCCAAAAAAACAACAGAACAAATTGGTCGGTGTATGGGTTTACTATGCTGCGTAACTGTCCGTAGAACTACGGCCGCAGCTGAAGAAACGTCCACGGGCTCCTGCCGCACGACGATGTCGGGTGCGCTGGAAGCGAATGCCCGTGGTTCGGAGTCCCACAGAGGCAAATGTGGAGCCCCCGCGCCATGGTCTGTGTGCGAAATTGCGTGCGATTGCTTTGAACGCTTCGCCCACTCGCGCGCGAGAGTCGCGTGGACTGCCCCGTGCCGTGGAGCACGCGAGCCCGGCCGCTGTTCAGAGCGGTGAGCGAACATTGTGGAATCGCGGCTGTCGGAGCGACGTCTATCGCCGTTGCAACGAGACAGGAGCGCGTCGCGTTGAAAAGAGCAAACGAGCAAGCCAGCAGGGTAAGAAAGGACGCGCGGTTCTCGGCAGCAGGCTGCGATCTGTGTGACGTCACTTCCGTGACCAAGTTTTCGTGACACGATCCTCCCAACTTTGCACGCCGGCCTTCCAAGCGCCGAAAAAGGCGTAATTCTATGTCAAAAGAAGACAAAAGATAATGCCATGTAAGCTGAGGCAGAGCAGAGGGAGAGAGAGACAAGTGACCTTGAAAACATAGGAAAAAAAAAAATAACAGGAAGAAGCGACTCTCGGTCGTTCCTCTCTGCCGTCTATTTCCGGGTTGGGCCGTCCCTCTTCTTTTTTGTTTGCGACACTTCCCGTGGCCTCCACTAGGGGTCAAGCGGCGCTGCGGTCGCTTTCCGGTCGATTTTTATCGGTTGACTGCTCTCGCTGCACGCTGACAGCGCCTATGCAGGTTTAGACGGAGGAAGCGATTTCATTAAAGAATTATTGGATCGTTTGCCTCGTGAGGCCTAATTGATCATTCCTGCTCACATCGTAACGAATAATAATAATGATAATAAAAATATGAATGTAAAACGTAAAGTAAACGCCGGATCCACGCACAGGTATATAGTTGCACCGATCTGAATCTTAAACGTTCAGCAGAACTGAGGCCAGCACAGAGAGGAGCAGCACTCCCGAAACGTTGGTTACGAGTAGATTCGGCCGAAGTCGCTATTCAGCTAAGAGTTTTGGTTCAGCTGGACGTTGAAGATTCCAGCCGAACCGAAGAGTCCGGCAAAAGGATTGGATAGCCAAGCAGCGGGCTGGCATTATAGGTATGCGCATCACATGCTTTCACCTTTTTTTTTTATATAAAATCGTATAAAGCCTCTTTAGCCGTACATTATTTTGTTTTGAGGCGCGCTACGAAATTTTACTACCGAAAGCACTTTTACGTGCTTCGCGTGAAGTCGCAGTCTAAGACTCTTAGCCTTAGGTTCAGGTTATTTCGAAAGGCGCGTATTAACACTTGTAGGCGCGAACCGAAAATTCGGCCATATTGCGACTTCCAGCCGACGTGGAACTCCAGTCGAATTGCAGCTTCCAGCCGAAGTGAAAACTCCAGCCGAACTGACGATGCTTCAGCCGAATCCATCGTTCCACCGGCTTGTATCGTCGCTCTGTCGCCTGCTGCGGTCGGCCAAAAACTCCAGTGTTATTGCTCCATAAAACAAAAAAAGGGGTAACAAAAGCCGGTTTCTCTGCTGTATCCGGTTAGCTTTGAGTCTAATGACCTCCGCCAAAGGTTGGAACGAAGTTGCTTTTTTGTTCTTGTTTCTGAGGTTTGTTTGCTTTTTTTTTGCTCCAAGTGTCGTCTGACCTTGAGACTCGTGCGCACACGTGGTTCCGAATCCATTTACTGGCTTTGCTGAAGTGCCGTTTACCGCCCTGTGGTATCGCGGCAATCTGTTTTCTTCTGTATGATGCATTTCTTTCATGCTGTAATCCATAGGGGCAAAAAAAAAAAAAAAAAAGAGAGAGCGCAGGAGGTCATTTACCTATTATCTGTTTCCCAGGTAGCTGGTTTCTGCTCGCATCCGAGGACATACCGCTGGCGCGTGACTGTATACGACCTGTTTGGTATAATGCGCCGTTTACGGGAATTAATGAAGGCACGAGGCTCATATGTTTCCCTTTGCAAACGTTCTGTTGCGTTCCCAGAACAAGTAACGTCGGACAAAACCCCCCACTTTGCTAATTAGTTTGCGTGTCTAAAGTGGGCGCTATATTTGAATGTTTCCGTAGCGAGATGTAAGAGTCCCCGAGATAATAATAACTTGAAACTGTTTTGTCCGTTGCACACCGCGAGTTTGGGAAGGAAAGTTAACCGTGTTTTTCCTCACCGGAAAAAAAAAAAAAAAAAATTACGCGTCGGCGAACGCGCATGCATACCCAAAGTGTAGTGCCATCGGCTGGGACCAGTTGCCAGAGTTTCACAAGTTAACCGTTGTTTGATTTAAGAATTGTAAACGATTTTTTGGGGAAATTTTCAATGAGGCAATTTGGTCCGTCCTCCAGTAGCGGACTCTCCATTCATCTCCCTGCATTCGCGCCCTCCGTTGACTGCCATTTTCTCATTTCCGAAAATCGCTTATAACTTCGGACTCTGATAACGGTTAAGTTCTGAAATTTTGGCATTTGGTCCTAACCGCTAGCGCTACGCTTGGGCAAGGAAGGAGCGTCGGACGACGGGTAGCCTATTTTTGCCGCGAGAAAAACACGGTTCTCTTTTCGCTCGAACACACGGTACTTCGAAAAATACGAGGTCGCGCACGTTTGTGTTTGTGGTGCGATGTGCGACGGTCGAATTCTCGGAAGTGCTATAGTACCTGTGGCGTGTAAGCGAATTTTGCAAACTCGTGCACTAGCGGCTGCTGGATCACCTTCAACGTATATACTATATAACTGCCATTGGGAATCTGTGCGCATCGTGAGACGACGTTTTCCCGAATAACTCGATGGAATTAGGCTTTCATGTTGTGCTGAATGTCAAGAAATGTCGGCAAATATCTTCGTCCTTTCGGAAAATGTTTAAGTTTGGAAAGAGCCAAAAACCGATGCGGGCTAAGTCGATACCACCCGAACAACAAAACCTCCCCGCTTTCTCAGAAACGTCACCACTTGTGGAAAGTCGAGTAAATGGGAAGGAGGAGGGGGGGGGGGGATGATCCCCGTTTTGTATAATGTCACGATGGAGAATCCAATATACCATTTCAGTGGTCGGTGTATCCACCTTGTTCAGAACCAAACTTGACGCTCAAATGGCGGCATTACGCAGGTTTTTTCACACAGCAAAAAATAAATTAATAAGCGAACGTTTTTGAAAAGGTAATGAAGACATTATAGTTAACTCGATAATTGAGGGGCTACGTGCAATAGTGTTACAAGTGCAAATGCAGAGCTCGCCAAAAAGACGCTCAGTATTTTTTCTGTGCCTGTGAATGTCAATATAGCGTTTGAACTTCGAATATATAAGTGTACAGTGTTCTCTACCACCGAAAGTAGAGTGCCAGTTGTATAAGTGTAACATCTGGGACCGTGGATATCACGAATGGTACAAGTGTACTCGTACCATTATTGCGCGTAGCCCCTCAATTAATGAACCCATTTCGCCTCTTTTCTAGTGGCCGCCATGACCTCCGACTTGGCCCCAGGGCTCAAACAACACTGAGGCAAGTTCTCTCTGTTTTCAAAGTTTTGGCGACTAAAAACACACACACACACACACACACACACACACACACACACACACACACACACACACACACACACACACACACAGACACAGACACAGACAGACAGACAGACAGACAGAGAGAGAGCACCTTGTATAGTTTCTAGCTACCTGTATAAGTAAGGCTATGAATCACGATAACGTCCCCCGGAAGTCACCGCGATTAAAAAGAAATAATAATAAAAAATCAAATAACGCACACCTGGCATGGCGATGCGGACTGCGCTAATTTCTTGCGCATAATTGTTGGAGGCGAAAGCTTGTGAGCTATTTTTGGTAGCGGACGATGTAGAATGTTGTTGTGCGAGCGGTCAAGGCCTGATCCTATCTGCCCCGCGCTGTTGAATGCGTATATGTATGCCTCGCGCGATTAACTTGCCCTTGTTTACGTCGGGAAGGACTGCAGCGCGTTGTCTTTGGGAGTACTCTAGCTTAGTGAGGTATTCTCTGCCATAAGTAGCGAGCGACTCGTTTTTGTCTCGCCGGATGCGCATATTACTGGTGTCTTTTACCGGGTCGCAACGACGCAGTGATGACGTCGGTTTGCCAATCACAGTCACTGTGACAGAAACACCTGTTGTTACGTTCTCGCTTCGCGCGTTGTATGGCTCATTGTGTTGATGCTTCTCGTCGCTGAGCTGCGACCTGCGTTTCATCGACGCTGTTACGACGTACGGCAGCCAAGACGGTTACGTCCCAATCCGGCTGAAGCCTCAATTCGGCTATTGCCTCAATTCGGCTAGAAGTTTCAATTCGGCTGCACCAGCCAGGTTATGGTATGGTGTGTACAGGATTTCTTATCTATTTCGGGTGCAGAACAGAACGGAAGAGAGAACGATGATGCCTACACTGGTGGATGATTACAAGAAAAACAAGCTTAGTCACGATGCGTAGGGTAATGATGCAAAAAAAAATGGTTGATTGCCTTTTTAATTAACGATGATAAGCGGTTTGAAAACGCTTATGATAATCTAATTATCCGCGTTTTTAGACCGCTAGTTTTTCGCCGGTAAAGCGAGCGGTGGCTTTGGTGTACCCCCGCGTTTTTCACGTGCTTCGAGTCGTCCTGAAATTGACCGATTTAGTCGATTTCGATGACGCTCAGCAAGTTTCTAATTTTGCTGTATGTTTATTTTCACCAATTGGAAAGGATTAGCCTCCTTGTGTACCTCTGGCCGTATAACTCACCTGCGCAGACCGTATTCGTTCAATGTACCTTTCACCGATTTTTTTTTTTTTCTTTTGTAATAAATCTTTTCGAATTAAAATAAAACACTCCGCATATAGCACGGTTTCGTATTTGTTCTTGACGGACAGGATTTTATGGTGTCGCGCTTCGCGCGATGGCTCATTCTGTGCGCAAAAACGAGTAAAGTAAGACGAGAGAAAAAGAGGCGACGGCAAATAGCAGGATTATCAGAGACGTGCACGTTAGCGTGGAATAGATTTCTATTTTCCTGGTCTTTGTGCATGACTGGAACGCTTAGGCAATTAATGGAGTTATTCCGTCGCGGTATTTTGTTTTTTTTTTCTTCTCGGTTTTCGTCGCAACCTTGAACTATACTTTGTTTCATACTTAATATGCAACGCTGTAAAAGCTACTGGTGCGAGCGCGTGGCTTTGTCTATGATTTCGTTCGCGCGAGCGCGCGTGCAAATGATCAACGATATCAAGCCTCATGCTTGCGCCAGTAGCTTTAAACGCTAAGTGTGAAACAGAGTATAGTGAAACGATCACCAAGAGAGAAAAACAAGAAAAAAAAATCAATAAACGATTTGCGTTTTTTTTTTTGTTTTCTTTCCTTCTCGGAGTTGTTTGCTATACTCTGTTTCACCTTGTGTTGTACCGCAGGAAAGGCTACAAGCGCGAGCTCCTTGCTCTATGGCACACCTCGGCGGCTACAAGCTCTCGTGCACCAAGGGCAGCTGCCAACGCTATGAGCTCGCGCTTCTAGCCTTCGCTGCGGTACCATAAGGTGAAACGGGGTATAGGGGTCGGCGTTTGAGAAACCGCTAAAGAAAAAGTTCTCTAAACAGAACTCGGCAGATGCCGTGCTCGGCATTCGCTGTACCGGTAGCGGAGGTTTGTTTCCCGTTCCGGTCTGCTTTGGGACGTTTTCTTTTGCAAAAGTAAAGGTTTTTTTTTTTTTTTTTTTTTTTGCTTGCTTGCATATTTAGACAATTGGAGTGTGCTCGTCGCGTAGGTTTGGACAGTCACTCAGACGCTCTGCTGGCTGTCGTCGAGGCCTCCGCGCTGTTGTTGTAGTCAGTCCCCTCAACCTACCGAAAACAAGATAAGGAAGCAGACAACCGAGCAAGCAGCGAGGGGGCGAAGGAAGAAAGCCGCGCTGTTTGTGTGGTTCATGTCCTCACTGAAAATGTATGCGCGCGCCCAGCGTTCACGTTTCTTTTAAGAACAACAACAACAACAACGTGAACGCTTTTTTTTTTTTTGTCGTGTTAGACATTTGTAGTGTCCTTTTACAATAGCGAATATCTGAAAAAAAAAAAAAAAGAAAGTCTGTGCGGAACATTGGCATCATGCCTTTCTCGAGGGGGAGAGTGTGTGATAGTGTGTTTCCTTCCTAATCTTTAACGGGAAGGAGATAACATTGCTTTTTGTGCGTTTTGGCTCCTAATATCTATCGGCAAGCGGATGAAATTGCTCTCGTGCGTGTCGGAAAGGAAGCTCTCTCAAGCGGCATTCGTCCGTTCTCACGTGAAAAAGCAGGAGTTGAGGGGAAAAAGAACACAAAACGGAGCCAACGTTTTCTGCCTTCTCTTTCTTTTTTTTAATTTTTTTATCCTTTTTCTTTTCGCGAGTGTCTGTGCGAACAATACGATGATATCCGTTCCACGCTTTCTCTCGCGTTTCCGAAGAGAGGAGGAGCGGGCGTGTGCAGCTTTAATCGGCGCTCGAGCTCACGTACTCTCTTATTCGCGTGCGAAAGCACGTGGGATTGCGAGCCTGTGGCTAAAGTTACGTTCATCCACACGCTGCAGGTGCTGGCACGCGCGAAGCACTGGCTGGCAAAGCAAAAGCATGGTCTACCCGTTGCTCGGACGGGCGTCGACCACGCTGCGCTATTTTGTCGCTTCCGTATCTCGATCCACAACGACAAAGCCACATGCTCTCGCTGCAGTTCGAAGCCGCAGAACGGTGTAAGCTACGCTTGCCTCGACAAACGTGGGACAAAGTATAGTCGCGGTCGAAGCTGGATGCAAATTTTCGGGACCAATCAAAATCGAGCAGCTCGAAAAAAGAAAAAAAAAAAAAGACTTAGGCTAGATAGCGCAAGCTACCAGCCGCTGCAAAGACATCCATCCGTCCATCCGTGCTACATTACGGCGTTCGTCGTCTTTCCTTGCGGGTGTTATCCCCATACTGAAACCGATCAAGCTCAGTAAATGCGCCATGACCTTGCGCTTTTTTTCCTTCTTTCTTTTTTTGTATATGTGTTTGATGTTGTCCTTAGCCTTCGAGTGCGCTCCGACCTGCGGTGATTCGTGAAACGAAGTACAAGGCCGCGAATCTCCGCCCTATGTGTGTCCTTGGCATCGGCGGCCGATGAAAACGTTGTCCGGGCCCGGGAAACGGTGCACCCCCCCCCCCCCCCCCCCCTCTCTCTCTCTCTCTCTGTGTTTTGTTCGATTGGCATCGCACAGTGCCGAGCCGTGCGCGGAAGATTTGGCGACGCAACAGGCGGTCATATGAATTGATTTCGTGGTTTCAAGTAACTATGTACGTACGATGGTGCATGGAGTTCGCCTACGACTGGCGGGTTTCGCCGCGACCTCAAAAGTGATCCCTCGATTTTGTGCCCGTTGACGTCGTAGAAGCGTCACGATGTTGCGAAGAGGCGGATGCGACCGAGGCCTGGCCTGCTCTATCTAGGTCGCTCTTCAGGCAGACAGACAGTCGACAAAGACCAACGCGGACGCGAGATGCATGATGGGACGCCTCGACGACGGCGACCCTCGCGTCCGCTCGCATTTTTGTCGCCCGCATTTCTTCGACCAACCGCCAGGATCACGACATCCGACGGCGTGACACAGAGAGCCTATGCGGCGAGCAAGCTCGTCCGCTTCCTGCGCGTGAGTTACGGCGACGTCAGAGCGACGCCGAGCTCCGATTGGCTTTGATCGAAAGGATAGTGGGAAGACCTTAATGCTAAAAACCTACTATATTTTTTTTTTGATCGGCCAATAAGATAAGAGTTCAGCGTTCTGACATCATCGCAACCCGGGCGCAAGAAGCAGACGAACTTGAACTCTGCATGGATTGAAGAGAGGGCCCAACTCAAACCAGGGGGAGCGCGTTTGCAATTTAATGGCGGACGCCTCCTGCGCCGATCGGTCTTGACGCAAGTACGCATGCGATGCGTTGTCGCGTGGCGAGCATGAAAGCGGGCGGAGGAGCAGAAAATTGGCTTAGAAGGGCGGGAGGAATCATGTTGGTCTTCTTAGGCTAGGTGGCGCAAGCTACGGCCCGTTACAAAAGGTATGGCCATTAACATCCATCCATCCATCCAGGCCGGTCAACGCTGTCTCTCCACTTTGGCAGAGCGAATGCTGGAGAGGAGGCGGCATCCCTCTCCAGCGTTCTCTCCACTAAAGTGGAAAGGGGTGCGAGGAGCTTCCGCTTTAGACTACGCCATTGTTAGGGGAGGCTCGAGGAAGGCACGCTACTATATACAAAGCGGTAGACGCGAGCCTTGCCGCATCCTGGCGTCTCCTTCGTTGTGAGACGCTATACGTCTCGCAAGTGGGTTCATTTTCGTCTTCTGCGCATGAGAAAGGAAGTAGCGGTGACGTCAGAACGCCGAGCCCTGATTGGCTGATCGCGACCCCCCTATCTGAGCGTCGTCTGCTCCTTTGCAACGTCGTCTGCTCGCAACGTCGTCTGCGTCTGTCTTACCTTTCCTGCGACTTTCGGAAGTGCAGGTCTTTACGAGCGAGCTCGACTTCGCCTTTCAGAGAGGGCAGATGAAATAAATCAAGCGGTGCGTTGTTTTTAACAACTAGCAGACGCGCATCAAGGAGAGAAGTCAAAGGACTCACTGGCGAGGTGTCCCGAGGCGCCGAGGTTTGTTTGTTAAGAAGCGAGAGTGAGCGTGTTAGTGTCCGCAAGTTCCCTCCCAAATACTTTTTCCCTCCTTTCGTGTGCGGCGAGACTCCTCGGCGGTCGGCGGGTCGGCGCAGTTAACATCGTCTGCTTTACGTCTGCTAGTCAAAGCGATGGCTGCTTTACCTTTCCTGCGTCTGTCGGAGATTCACCGCTTTTTCACCGGCGAGAGTCACCGCTGCCTCGGAAAACAAGGAGATGACAAGAGGAAGAGATTGAAGGGTTCACAAGGGTCGCGCGGGCATATTCCATTCAGCACGCCAGCCGGTCGCGGGCAGACGGTCTTGGCCAAGGACCGTCGGAGCACCGCTGTGCCTGCTAGGCCTATCTGCCGAGCTCGCTTACTCGGGGTCGGTGGAATCGTGGCCGTTGGGGCATTTCCCGGGTGTTTATGGATCCAGCGTTCTTGTTCGTCGTGGTTTATTTCAAGTAATTTTTACTTTTTTTCTTGCTGCTTGTAGTCGGGACGCGTGAGAGGAGCACGTACAAAAATAAACGTCCGTTGATCGTCGTAGGATTCCGTCGTAACCTGAGCAAAACTTACGATAATTTCGTTTCGTGAATACGAATTTGTTCTCACGTTTTGTCTTACGCACTCTTTTGTCGTAAGATGGTTTTGTGAATCTGGCCTCTGGACTTCCGAAAGTCGCAGGAAAGGTAAGACAGACGCAGACGACGTTGCGAGCAGACGACGTTGCAAAGGAGCAGACGACGCTCAGATAGGGGGGTCGCGATCAGCCAATCAGGGCTCGGCGTTCTGACGTCACCGCTACCCCCTGCGCAAGAAGCAGACGAACTTGCCCTCCGCATAAGACGCGCCTAAGAACGACGTTTGGCAAAAAAAAAAAAAAAAAAAAAAAAAAAACGAAAAAAAAACGCGAGCCTTATTTTTTTAGATGGTATTGGGTAAACGTACCAGTCGGAATGATGCGGTTGTGCTTCGATCCGTGTCGTTCCCCCTCTCTCTTCCTCCCTCCGGATATTATTTGTTTGCGCATACGCTGTAGGAGGGGGCGATTTGTTGGTAATTGCGGACAGGGCACGAAGGACGAAACCATCCATCCATCCAGGATCCGATTGAGGAGAAGGAGCGAGCGCTTTGTTTTGTGCGGCTGACCTCGAGACAGCGCTGGAAATCGTATCCGGAGGAAAATTGAATACCAGCTGCGTAGACTTGGAAATCCGCCTTCCCTTCCCCGATTCGTCCCTCTCCTAGAATATCTGCGCGAATTTCCATAGGCGTGTAGCTCTCAAGTTTGGGGCGGCGCCTCCGGCGAGAAACAAAATGCAATATTTCTCGGTCGCGTTTCGGTCGTGCGTCATTGCGCGTTCTCACGTTGATCGCCGATGTTAACCTAGCAGAATGTCATTGGTAGACGTAAATTTGTAAACGAAAATAGCAACAACTACAAAAAAAAAACACGAAACAATAAGAAAAAAAAAAAACATTCTTAACATTTTTATACGACACTGTAAGCGCGAGCAACCATTTTCTTTTACTTAAACTTTTCTTGCTGACACCCGCTTGTAAACGAACGTGGCTCCTGCACGATAAACGCCTGCAGTGCCGGTTTGTGCATGCTTGATCAGAGCCTCCAGTTAGGGAGCCTTCATGAGAGGAACAAAATGGCGGTGGAAGAGGGTGTGGGAAAGGGAAACAGGCAGTTGGCATCACTCTATGCGAAGCGCGCATGAAGGCACCCTACCTCCACTATGATGGCTCCATGCAAGCATCAGATGTTTCAAAAGTAGCGCAAGGTGCGTCGATGCACGGGGCGCGTGCAACGTGCAGCCCTTGGGAAGATTATGGCGGCACAGCGCAGCACTGAGCTACATTTCAGGCGCCATGTTCTTCCCACAAGTGGCGCGCGGCGCGTGTCTCGAGCATTTCCACAACAATGAATGGCTCCATTTTTCCCAGGATAGAGGGGCTTCGAACCACTCAATGAGCTGCGCTTACCGCTCATTCACACTGGAAGCGGATCCGCGTTCGCAAAGCGGTTGTGAACGCGGTTGTGTAAGGATCGAGTACAATTGCACGCGCGCTTGATTTCATCGAGTGCGCGTGCAATTGTACTGGATCTTTATACAACCGCGTTCGCAACCGCTTTGCGAACGCGGATCCGCTTCTAGTGTGAATGGGCGGTTAGAGTATCGGCACTCCGTTCCCCGACATTGTCTTGGGCGTTGCCATTTTGGCTCGTATGCAGAGCAGACGCAACTGCCGATCGTCACGATTCAAAAGTGCGACTTCCTCAGCATTAAATTCGACGTTAGGAAGCTCATGTAATATCGCTTTGCTCTGTCGCGAACGGTTTAGACATTTGTGGAGGGCGGAAAAGAGTTTCCTGTGATTTCAGATAAAGCTTCAGATAACTGGCAACCATGATTTTAAGACAGAATATGGCCAAGTGTCGTTACTCTGAAGCGTAGCTTTGTTAGTGGTGCTGGAGGGGCTTTAGCCCTACGGACGCGCTCGCGCCATCTAGCGGAGAGAAACGACCCTATTAGGAACGTGAAATCCGGGCAACACTTCGTGGATAGCAATGCCGTAGTGCCGAGTTTTCAACGCCATTTAAAATTGTAGACGCAGGAAACTGTGTACAGACCAAAAATTATTTTTGCTGTATTGAACGGCCTTGCATGCAAAAGGGAGCTACGCACATTTCCTCCCAACGACAACATAATTAATATGTTGCCAGCGGTGACCCTGGCAAGAGCCTGTTTTCTTTCGCGATCTTCTTTGTCTCGGTGCGGGTTGCAATGTCTGACCCAATGATGCCACTATCGTGGTCGATTTTGTCGACCACGATGCCACTCGACAAGAGAGGAAGTTTTTGCTTCATGTAATGGAAGGTAACGCTTGCTTGTTAAACGGCGATTATTTGTGTATCGTTAATATGGGCGCTTCTGTTCCGCAGAACAATTGCCCATAGTGTAGGTCGCCCATATGCATCGTGATATCCTTGGGATACTTATGCAAAACTGGCGAAAAAATATTCCGGAATCAGGCTCAAAACACACGCTTCAACAAGCGTAGAGGGGAGTTACCCTTCTCTTCTTCTCCAACCCAAGCAGTTGGAGAAGAGGAAACGAAGGAATTCATATCCGGACCGTCTTTTGTGGGTCCCAGACGTCGCTTTGTGTCCCCGTGGCCTTCGCCGTTCGCCAAGCTACGCTGTAACTTGGTGTGTGCAGAGCTTCTCTCCCGTTCCCCAAACAGTGACGAGGTCCACAGTCAAGTGACCTAGCTGTTTGATGGTTCACTCTTTGTTCCCGATTGTATAGGTCATAGACGATCTCAAGCAGCGATAGTACTGCAAGAGTTAATGACCCATTTTACGTAAAAAAAAAGGCAAACCTAAAGCATAGTTTGGTGCGCCGCTCTTATCGCAATACCCGCAACGAACGGCCGGGAGCACACACTGTGATCTCTTTAATTTCGCTTTCACTTATATCGGGGGGAATTTTGGGCCTTTTTTGTGCGTGAATTTAAATGGGGTGCTGGCGTTCATAATGACGTGATAAAAAATGCCACGTATCCACCCAATTCGTCTCCAGAAGAGCTGTCCATCGTCCGAACTGCGGGTTTCCATATTAACGGGGAAAAATTGCACGGCAAAAGATGGGTCGCCGAAACTTTCGTTCATATTAACGAGACGCAACTGTATTATGAAGCGAATATGCTCATTGCGTGTGTTTGACGTTCCGAGACGCGAGCGCGTGTCAGAATGGTCTGTTTTGCGTCCTGTTCCGCCCATATGTATCGAAAGTGGTCCCCAAAGTGGCAACATATGACGTCACAAAAGCCGGAAAGTCATGCTGTCGGATTTCGCAATCCTAACAAGTAAATGTAAAAACCGTAAAAAAAAACAAAAAAAAAACAAACAAAAGCGAGTGTTGCTGTTGTTGCGGCGCCCCATTTCGTGGCTGACGAAACTTCCGTGGGCTGTCAAACGCCGCTGACCAATCGCAGCAGACGACGTTGTCCCGGTTCCGCTTGATCCTGCTGTGTAGCATAGGGCAACGATACCTAAAAAAAAACAAGCTAGCGGGTGCACGTGATTCACGTGGTAATATAACCCGAGACTCAGGAACACAGAAGGGGACGAACACGACACAACGTCTCAAACACAGCTGAGGGTTTATTTGTCAGACACTCGTTTAAAAAGTCGAGCCCCACGTGCCCCAAACGACATGCACAGTTCCGAAGGTCAAGCCGCTTCCTCCTGTCAGGTCTATCGTCAGCAGCTCTCCTCGCGCACACACATAGCATGCACACGCGCCAGGCGCTGCAGCGTCCATGAGAAAGTCCTTGGGGCCCCTGGAGAACGACCTGCAGAGCATAACAGGCGTCAGCCACGCCCACCACGGCTGTTGTGTTGTAACACCACCAGGATCGCGGCCGGCGACAGCATGGCGTCATCAGGAGGGACCACTTGTTGGGAGGCGCTAAACGCGCCAATATTAGATGCCTTCCAGGCACTGTAGTCCAACTAACTGTAGTTTAACGTTTGTCGAACTTGGCGTTAGAAGTTTGAAAAAAGCCAGCGGCAGAAGAGCACGTGCCAAAACAGCACGGCGTCAAAACAGCACAGCGGCTAAACAGCACGCATGTAGCAACTTCGAGCGCGCTCTTCACCTCTCACTGCGCGAATAGTTTCGAACCTCCTTGACCCTTTCATTTATTGTCGCTAGGTTATAAAAGAATTTATTGCGTATTTCAGTGCTTGCCGAACTCCGCAACCCGCAAACCCCCCCCCCCCCCCCCCCCAAAAAAAAAAAAAATAAAATAAAATAAAAAAAATAAAAATAAAAAATATCGCGTCACAAAGCCCGCTTGCGCTTTTCACAAAACTGCAAAAGTCTACAAAAAAAAAAAAAAAAAAACTGATGACAGCAATTGCTTCGCGACCGCCCACTGGATCTGTCAGACCCACAGTTTGGAAGGCACGGAAGTCGGTAGTGAATCACAATTTCTAGCACAACAGGAGCTAAAGCATTTCCGTAAGGTGGACAGGCGGGAAGCTTTAAACAATTAAATACAATTGTTTGAACCCCCTTTTACAGCGAAACTGTTGTTGGTACGTTTGTCGGATTTTTTGTGTCGTTGATAGTCAGCAGAAAAAAAGGTAAAAGGTCAAATGTACCCTCCATTCCTTTACAGTGCCTACTTTGAGACATGCATTTCTTCACTCCATACACTTTATTTGGGGTTCAACTGAAAAGATAAGTATTTTCGAGGGCGTTTGGAGGGGTGAGGGAGTGACTTATTACTCTCCGTATGACCACTTCCTTTCGCAGTTTTCAGCTTGCCTTCGAAATCAGTTCAACTTTCAACAAAAGCTCCGGGTGCGCAGGGGTCTTCAGGACGAAATTTGGGTTTTTCACATGATAGGGATTTGTGTACCGAATTCTTTGTTCAAAGAAGAGAAGTTATTCGTGGACTGAACAATGAAAATCAAGGGCGTCGGTAAATGCCGCACATTTTGTAACACCCCTAGCTTCCGTGTACTAGAGGAGGTCATAAATACGATTGTTTTATTGTCGTTTTTGTGGTCGGCGCGAATTTACCGCCTCTCACAGTCGTGAAACTGGGGCAAAACTCACTTAGTACAATGCTTGCCAATTTCTAAATTTTTTTGATATTTGCTTTTCCGACCGAAGTGATAGTGAAGCTCATGTTCGTCTTGAGTACAAATACGAGCACACGACAATAATGCCAGATCACGATAGGGCCCCAGTGCGTCATGCTGAACAGGTCGCTTCGGCTGCCACAGACAGCAACAAATAAGAACACCAGTACCTGGTTTTCTCACTAGACATTTTAAACAAACTCTTTTAAATATGGCATTTTCGTCAGTATACTGATTTTTGTCAATAAACCGAAAAGAACCGAGAAGTTTATGCGTCTACAAATATTCACCGCAATAAGCAGAAAAATTCTGTTTGGACTAAAAAAACGAAAAAAGAGTACGCCGAATTTCAAAATAATATAATGAAAACTGAAAACGCCAAAACCCTAGCTATATTGTCAGTGTCCTAATTTTGACGCTGTGCTGTTTTGTCGCGGTTCTGTTTTGACGCCATTCTCTTCTGTCGCGTGCCCTTTTGACGCTGTGCTGTTTTGTCGCTAGGCCGTTTTGACGCTGTGCTATTCTGACGCCGTGCTGTTTTGGCACGTGCTCTTCTGTCGCTGTGCCGTTTTGACGCTGTGCTGTTTTGTCGCGTGCGATTTTGACGCGTGCTGTTTTGTCGCCGTGCTTTTTTGACGTTGTGCTGTTTGGACGCGTGCTGTTTTGACCGTGCTGTTTTGTCGCGTTCTGTTTTGTCGTGTGCTGTTCTGTCATGGTGCCTGTAACACCACCAGGATCGCGGCCGGCGACAGCATGGCGTCATCAGGAGGGACCACTTGTTGGGAGGCGCTAAACGAACCAATAGGAGATGCCTTCCAGGCACTGTACTCCAACTAACTGTAGTGAAACGTTTGTTGAACTTGGCGTTAGAAGTTCGAAAAAAGCCGAGCCCAGGTCGGCAGGTTCGCGACGTCGCTAGACTGCCGTTTTTCGTTCGAGAGAAAATTTGGAATCGTGCGCGCTCTTTTTGTTTTCTGCGCGGCCGATTTCGTCCGGTCCGGCTCACCGAGAGGGTGGTCGTCTGATAGAAGTTTCCAGACGAACGTGGTAGGCAGCATTCCTCAGAGGTCTTCGAACGCCGCTGGCGCGATAGTAAAATAGTCTCCGCTGCCCGGAGAGGTCATTTGCGTGGCCTAGGGCAGTCGTTGGCCTCCTTGCTTAGGCTGGTGACATCTAGCCATTATATATATATATATATATATATATATATATATATATATATATATATATATATATATATATATATATATATATATATATAATGGCCAGATCTCAGCGTCCAGTGTTACTAAATTATGTATATTTTTAATAATTAACAACAATACAAATATGATTAACCTGCATGTATATGCAAATTTATTTAAAAAAACTTCCGCCATTCTATTTCGAAGTATGCAGACTGTTTAATACGTTTTCAAGGAAGTATTACAACATGAGCCATTCACAATGCGCGTGGATGAGTAGTGTCCACATTAGCTGTGGATATCTAGTACATGTTTTAGTTTTATAGTACACACCAAAAAAAAAAAAAAGTGTGTATTCTTACACCCTTAGTCCCATATGAGACACCCCAAAACTTCGCTTCGACGTATCAGCGCACTGACGTCGATCTGACAGTTCTAACTTTTACGAAAGGGTTGATAGCCGTGTGGTACAGCTTATTAAAATAGCTAATGTACGTACGTGTTACTAACTACAAAAAAAAAAAAAAAAAATGATCGGAGTTTTTTTGGCCCTACTGCAAAACCTCAGTGTTTTCTTTCTGTGGTATTTGATACGTACTTTAGCTATTTAATAAGTTATACCTCCGTTATCAAGCCCCTCGTAAAATTTGGGGCCGTCTGTTCGACTATAGGGCGCTGTACCTCGAACTGAAGTTTTGAGGTGCATTATATAATATGGTACAAAAGGGTGTAAGGTGACTCCCTTTTTTTTTTTAGAGTGTACTACTCTACATTACGTGAGAATATATAATGTTCACCTTACGTGTCGATGTGTAGCGTCCACATTACGTGTGGATAGGTAGTGTCCTATTACTATTACCCGTCGATACGTAGTGTCTCCATTACGTGTGGACACACGGTGTCCACAGTACGTGTGGCTACGCAGCGTCCAGAATACCAGTGGACATATAGTGTCCACATTTAGTGTGGTTACGTGCTGCCCACATGGACGTATGGATACGTATAGTGTCCACATCGCCTGTGGATACGTAGTGTCCGGATTACGTGCGGATACACGCCGTCACATGACGTGTTTATGTCCACATTACGCGGACACGCACATCCCTCCGGGTATACGAATTGTGGTTCGCGCGATCGTGGGACCGTGTAACTCTGTAACCAAACCACGTAAAGGGGACATGAAGCTAAAATAAAGGAGGAAAAAAATAAATAAAGAAGGCGGAAAATAAAATGTACCGCATTCGGAAGAGGAAGGGAAGTTCCTTCCGTTTAGGGGGACCTTCAAAGTGTGCTACGAGGAAGTGGAACGCCTACGGCCATTTTGTTTCCGTATTTTTTTTTCTTCTTCTCCCTCCCCCAACTTCCGGGAGCGGGTCGACATTGATCTTGAACGTTCCGCGCCGCCGACTTCCGCTTCTGGAAACAACTTCCTCTTCGTCGCTCCATTGATTTCACTAACGCCTCTAGGGCACGCGAATCCGTGACTCGATCGCTGCCGCCGCCGTTGTCGTCGCACCTTCGAACCTATGGCGAAATTGGACGAAGGATGAATGGACGGCATTGGCTGTGTGTACACTCTGTGTATCGGGCGGTAGCTTCCGCCACCTATATTCCGTTCATCCTTAAAGGGGCCCTGCAATCATATTTAGGCGTCTATCTTTTTTGTGGTTTCCACTTCTCTTGGGGTTCGGGCAAGCCAGCGGGCATGGAGAGAGTAACTAAATATCAGTGCGCCATATTTTAACCGGACGACGCGGAAACCTCCTCCCCCTACGGGGGTGACGCGCGGTGCCGAAAGCGCGCGATATGTGACGACATAGTGAGGTTTTTGGTCCGGTCTTACTACTGGTCAGAGCCGCTAAAAGCTTTTTGTTTAGTCGATATACAAAATTTAAGTGGCGCGAACTGTTTCAATTATTTATAAAAGAAGTTTTCGTTCAGTATTTTAGAACAGATTAGAAACAAATGCAGTTTATAAAGTACGGAAACAAGAAATGACCCGTCGACGTACCCGCCACCAAGCGGTGGAAAAGGCGGCGCATACTAGAAAGGGTTAGTGGGATCAGGCGCCGACGCGGAAATATCCCGGATGTACGCGGCGGCGCTGCGGTCGTATGGGCTCGAGAATCCGGCCGGTACCGAGCGTTCCCAAGGCCTTCGGCGAGCAGGCTTGGCTTGCGGTTTGGCGGTTTATTTATTTATTTATTTATTGTACATACCCTCAAGCGCCGAGGCATTGTAGAGGGGAGGGGCAAAGCAAACAAAAATAAAACAAACTGACAAAAAAAAAAAAAAAACAATCGGCAAGAAATTCAAACATCAAAAATACACTGCGATTGGCTAAAGCAGTAAGCAATATCTGTAACGAGCAAAATTAACAAAATAAAATGACTCATGTTGGCTCATTAAACAGAAAAGTAAACAAAGATTGACGAAAGAGAAAATAATCTGGTATAGTTGCGATATCTGCTGGAAGGTGGTTCCAGTCATTTGATGTATGCGGGATAAATAAATAAAAAAAAGTGTTTGTTTGGAAACGTGTTAATCCAACTTTATTCAGATGGTCCAGACGCGAAGAGTAATAGTTAGGCAATGTAAAGAAATGGTCTCGCAGCGACTGATGATGATACACTTTATGAAACAGGCAAAGTCGAAAAAACTTTCTGCGCAATGACAAAGAGGGTAACAACAAACTGGACTTCATTGATGATATGCTAGCTGTTCGATTATAATTAGACAGAATGAAACGAACGGCGTTATTTTGAACTAGTTCGAGAGCGTTATGCAGAAAAGCGTGATTAGGATCCCAAATAGAGGCTGCGTATTCCAATTTTGACCGTACAAGAGTGTTATAAAGAAGAAGTTTTAAGTTAACTGGGGCCGTTCTGAAGTTTCGTCGTAGGTATCCTAACATGCGGTTAGCGTTGGCGATTATTATATCGATATGAGGCTTCCAGGTTAATGTCGACGATATAGTAACACCCAGATAACGGTATGAGTTTACAGATTCAAGTTGAATGTCGGTTAGTGTATATGCTGAAGGGCGTGCGCCTTGCCGGGAAACGCGCATTAGTTTGCATTTGTTAGGGTTTAGTTCCATACGCCATTTTTTGCACCAAAGAGTAATATTATTTAAATCAGATTGCAAAATGCGTTCATCATCATCATCATGAACTTCCCGATAAATTACACAGTCATCTGCGTATAAATGCATGGAGGAAGAAACACAACTTGGTAAATCATTAATGAATATTAGAAAAAGAAGCGGACCTAAAACCGAACCTTGGGGCACGCCCGATACCACATTAGTCAGGGATGAATTAATGCCATTTAGAGTTACATATTGTGAGCGGTTGGTAAGAAAGCATTCCAGCCAGGTTAACAAATTAGGATCTAGGTTTAATGAAGAAAGTTTAAGCATTAGTAACTTATGATTAACCTTGTCGAATGCTTTAGAAAAATCGAGAAAAATACAGTCAGCCTGATGGTTTTTGTCCAGTATAGCATGCAAACAATGGGTGAAGTGAAGCAGCTGCGTTTCACAAGAAAATGAGCGACGGAAACCATGTTGAGCAGGGGCGAAAAATGAATTTGATTCTAGGTAATTAAAAATATGAGAGTACAGTATGTGCTCCATTATTTTACAGGGAATACTTGTTAGTGAAATGGGTCGATAATTTAATGGAGAATGCTTGTTACCGGACTTATGAAGGGGAACCACCTTCGCAGTTTTCCATTCTATTGGGAGCGTTCCACAATCAAGAGATTGCTGGAAAAGTTTAGCCAAAAAAAAGGATGAGTACATTTTAGTTTGTCTTAGAAATTTTGAGTTAATATTATCGCTTCCACATGACGATGATACTTTCAAAGAATCAATTAACTTTACAATTCCAGTAGGCAGCGCGAAGTGGCTCCCGTTCTTAACTGATCTTTACCCCGTGTTTGCTGTCGTTTGTGGCCAATGAAGTGTCATGCGGAATTAGTGTATTCACCAACTCATGTTTACAAACAAACCGGAGCGCCCGGAGCGCCCCTAGCGGACGCCACCGGCGCCGCGCATGCGCGATGGGGGTGTGGGCAAGAAACTCGCCGTCGCCCATAAACACACCATTGAAATGCGATGTTGTCGGCGTCAGTGTGAGTCCCCCTGCCCTTTTTCGCGTTCGAATTGTTGGTTCTACGTCTTCCAGGCGATGTCTGACTATCTTGAGCGGCGTCAGCGAAATTACCGAGGCTCGTTACACCGCAAAACTTCGCGTGAATAATGTGACATGTGGCCATTCATTCCGCGTGGACGCCGCAGAATGTACGCTAAAGCCTGATTCGCATGATGAGATTTCTCGGAATTTTCAGTCGCGACGCCGCTCGGGCTGCAAAAGCGTGAACCGTAGCTGAGATGGTCGACGTCGATACTGGAAATCGCAAGCAGGATCGGACCAACTGAATTAGGCATAACAAGTCGGTGAGGATCACTGGTAACAATGATCAACATCTCCTTGTATCTACTGTTTTCATCGAGCCTGCTTACCAACCTTCAAATTTAAGTCTTTTGAGGCCTGCACTTCTTATCGCAAGTACCGGGCCAACATTTGGTCTACGGACCGGCGTCGTCTAAGAGAGCAGACGACAAGCAGAAACGTTTGAAAGAGCAGACGACAGCTCGAACAATCAGGCGGCCGTTTCAACTTGAAGACGCACTGAACGTAGTCCGCAGATGGTCCGCACAACTTGACGGTTTTCTGGCGTTCATGTTGGAACAAAACAAATAAATCTGATGACCACAAGTATCCGTGAATTCAACCCAAAGTGCTTCCCGCCCAAGCAATCATTGTCCGACGGCGTCTGCTTTTCCCTTTTCACGGCACATATCCAGATTCTCGGACGAACCGAGCACGTGAAAACTGAGCTTGAAACCTTTCTCGACACTTTTGGTATGGCCCCAGGCGCGGCGTTTTGACGAGAAGGCAGGTTTTTGTCTGGTTCCTTTCAAAACAACGCAGGAATACACGTCTGGCATGGGGACTTCTGCCCACAGCCCCAGACCGGAAGTGCGACCGACGCGCCACCACCGCGCCGTGACGTCACAGAGATGAGTTCGTGTATAGTCGCTCAGCAAATGCAATGCTAGCCGCCCTGGCTGTCCGCTTCATCCAGCCTATCCTGCACATGCTTTAGTGGCGCCTCCTCTCGAGGCGTCGACACCGAGTGTGGCAGCCGTGAGCGCTCGCTGAGCTCACTCCCTCCTCTATTTCACGGCCACTCAAGCCAGGACCAAGGACGTCGCGAAGGAGGTTATTTTTTTGCCTGTTTTTGTAATGTGAATTTGCCTAAACTTTTAAAATGAAGAGAAATTCGAGAAACGTTTGACTAAGTTACTACGTTCAGTGCGCTCAGGTTCGGTACAAATTAAAAACCAGTCAAAAAGTCGTTGCAGGGCCCCTTTAAGCTGAGACTACGGTGGGAGAGCTACGTGCCCGCCGGACCAATCGGCCGCCTCCCTCTTATCACGTGATTCGGCTCTCCGCGCGGGGGGGGGGGGGGGGGGGGGTTTATGACCCCTCATTTCCTTCAGTCCATCTCCCGTCGCTTGAAGCGCCATCTAGACTTTCGTTTCAAAACTGCGCGTGCCATAGATTACGGTAAAACGCCATCTATACGTCGTGCTTCGAAACATACGTCTGCCGTAGAATACACTGCAGCTACCATAGCAGCTGTCCCTTCCAAAAAAGGTGGCGCGTCGAACGACGGCTGGCGTCTATGGGCAGTTCAGTAAAAATGCGCAGTGCAAGTTCGTCTGCTTTTTTTGCAAGTATTATGGTGACGTCAGAACGCCGAGTTCTGATTGGCTCTGATCGAAAAATAGTGGGTAGACCTCAAATCAAGCTGCCTTGAGCTCTACCCGCTATCCTTCATTAGAGCTCGGCGTTATGACGTCACGACAACCCCGGCAAAGGAAGGAGACGAACTTGCGCTCCGTATAGTCGGTGACATCTTAATTAAGAGAAAAGTGGAAGCTCCTCGCACCCCTTTCCACTTTAGCAGAACGAATGCTGGCGAGGAGGCGACATCCCCTCCAGCGTTCGCTCTGCTAAACTGGAAATAAGTGGGAGGAGCGTCCACTTTATCCTTAACCTGCCACCGACTATACACCGTTCTAATATTTAGTCCTCAGCCCAGCGTGTGGATGAGATGGCGTCATCAGCGAAGGCCAACGCTGGGTACTGATTGGACACAATGATAGCGTCATTGTTCGGCTCAAAACCTGACTCTCGAAACCGAGTGCTGACGCAGCACTCGTTTCGAAGTTGTGTCCAGCGTTGGCCTTCGCTGGTGACGCAAAAATGTCAGCACGATACGGCCTTGTCTTCTAAGTGGTGTTGCCTCGGCCAGGCACGCGGCGCGTGTTCGTCGCTTCAGAAAGCGAGCGAGTCACGGGCCATACGCACCAAGACTCAAAATGGAACCGGCCAGGAGCCCTTTTTGTGAAAGTTCTAAACTAACGGTGGCCTGCGCAGACGCCATCTTTTATCGTGACGTCACAGCGTTGCCATGGCCGTCTTTGCATCGTGCGATCCACCGGCACCTCCGCTAACATGTTCGGCAACGAGCGTTTTGGAGCGGGAAGGCTGCAAACGCATATTGGCGAAGAAAAAAAAAAAAAAATTGTCGTCGTAATTTTACGGAATGCCGGCCCGGAGGCTGTGTGCAACACAGTACCTGTACCGCGAAATGTACAGTGACGATGTTGCATTGTGTTGCGGTTTGGATTGCCTGACAAGGTTAGCCCTTCACTCTGAGCTTTTCTACGCACCTGCGAAAATGTGGCGAAATCGGGATGAATAGACCTATTGCTAAGTTACCCCGAGACGCGCTCGCCTTTCCCGGATAACATATTCGGAGTAACCAAAGCGCGCGTGCAAGATGCTTCTTGTCTTTAGGCTTTTACTTTAGAACAGTTACTGCCGCAGACGCCGGCACGTGCATCGCACGTAGACCTACATTCCTTGCATTCGCAACTTTCACGACCTATTCACCAATATTTGTTTGCAAACAAGCTCGCTATCACCCCCTATCGGCGGACCCCTGCGCGCTTCCGGTTTTCCTCTTCTTTTCCATTGGTGTCGCATCCTTTTGTTATACAATGCACTAATCCTTACAAACATATTACAGAAACTTTTCCGAAGGAAACTCGTCTTACCCGATCGCTGTGCGTTTCTGAAGAATAAATGTATACACTACCGGAAGTCCACCTGGGGCACAAAATACTGTGGCGCCCTCGAGGTATCAACTCCCGCCGAATGTGGTGAATATGAGGGCGCGCTGGCGCCTGTCGAAATGAGTGTCATCTGGAATGATCGTCGTACAGCCGTGGGTGAAATGGATTGAACGCACTTTAAAATAACCGCCATAAATCGGTTGCTTAACGTATCGCGCTGGGATTTACTACAGAGGTACCTGAAGTTGGTGGAAGCTTTCGCTATACTTCGTTTCACCTTAGGTGCGAGCGAAGGCAAAACTGGAAGCGCGAGCACGGAAGCTTCGTGCGTTCAGGCTTTGCTCGAGCGCGCGAGCTGGGGAGAAATGCAAAAAGCGCTGGTCTCGCGCTTCTAGCTTTGGCTTCGCTCGCAGATAAAGTGAAACAAAGTATAGAATTGTGGAAACGTGGGATCACCCGAATAAATCGAGAAAAATCAAAAACTGTTTTCCCTATAATTTGCTTGTATACACTAAACAAATATTATGTGTTACTGTGGTTCTTATTTGGGCCAAATGAAGTGAAGAATATGTAAGACAATTATATTTTCTTTCCATTTCGAAATTTTTTTTCAGTCGTCGTAAAGGCCAAATAGCCCACACCGATTTTCTGAGGATTTCGAAATAAAAGGCTTAGCGATAATTTTTCCATAGATAAAACTAGTTTTTTTTTTTTTTTTTTTGACTCCGGAGGTTTTATGTATTCATACTCTCAATTAATGAATGCAGCAGCTTCGAACACCTCTCTAGTAAATCCCAGCGCGATAAAGTTAAGAAACCGATTTATGCGGTCAGTTTAAAATACGTTCAATCCATTTCGCCTACGCTGTAGAACAGCAGCACGAGGCCGGGTTGCCATGGGTAATTCTGGTTTTGCTATACATATATGAGAAGTACTAGAATAACCTTACTGTTTTTTTTTTGTTTTTTTTTTCTTACGTTAGTAAGCACTTTTATTGTGAAGCCGATCATCTAGCAACTATGGAGCGCGATTCTCACGCTTTAACACCATCGCCGAAAGTTTCGGATTTTTCCCGATTGCTCGGGTAATTTAGCGGTATAGGTCTATTGTGTTGCGAAAAGAACTAACTCGGCAATGCTGGCGAAATGACGTCACACGCGCCGCCAACCGATGCAATATATACATATACGCACTTCAGGCTGCAAGCGACATGTCTCTCTTTTGGTACTGGGGCGCTCTTGATGTGAAACACCTGCGAAGCACTTCCGGCCCGCGGTGGCGAAAGCCGGCGTCATCGAGATTTCATAACCAGATAAATAGTGGAAAACTTTTATCAGTTATATCCGCCTCCGATCGAGGATACCGAAGTCGTAAAACGATGCACAACGCGTTCTTTTAAAAATATTCAAGCTTTTTCTTTTTTTTTTTTTATAAAGGCTGTAATGGTAGCCTATTTAACAGCTTCATATTCACTTATTTCAAAATTGTAATAACAATAATAATAATAATAATAATAATAAAAAAGGAAAACCCGGTAAAAAAAAAAAAAAAGAAACAATGACTATGCTGTTTCACTGTAAGTCCGACGGCAGCGTATATAGAGGTTTGCATGGCTTATCACCCGGGCGAAAAATGCTAAGTCACTGAGCGGTGGACGCGCGTGCAGCGTCCGATGCACCTCACAACAGAGCGACAGCGTATGCTCAGAAGGCCCAGCAGGCGAAGATTTCAGTGCGCAGAAGACGATATTTGCAAAAGTCTATAGTCTCCTAGTTTTTGCTCGACATTTGCTATCAGCTGAACTGAAAGCAATGGGCACAGTGCCGGCCTTGAAGGTAAGAGTTGTCTATCTCGAGCTTTATCGGAATATTGGCTTTTTGATAAGCTCACTCGCGTGTTTGGTCGCTGCATAGTGCAGACTACGATGTTTTTTTTTTTAGCGTGACATACATCCTGAACAGTATATTGTTACCGTGCACGTTCGAGCCTGCGAAAAAACGCGCGTCTTCATGCACGACCTGCGAAAGCTACGATCTACTTTAATTGGAAACGAATTACTTATCTCAAGCTTTCTTTCTCTCTCCTCCCTCAAAGTAAGAGGCAGGGCGATTCAGTTTTTAACGTGTCTAAAGACGGCGATCACCTCGAAACTAGTATTGTTTTTTGATGTTGCATTATGGCTGCCTTTTTTTATGTTGCATTATGGCTTACCTAGACGGTTGTGTCAAGCGCTCGGAAGCAAAGAGCGGGGCCCTTACTGTGCTGTGGTCAGCGGCTCCTGCTGTGGAATCGGGGCAAAGTGCAAAGCGAGTGTTGCTACGCCAGTAGGCACCAGAGGGCGGGCTGTAACCACCAACCCTGTGCTTTCTTGAATTTGCGCTTTTATTTCGTGTGGTGGTTTCTTTCGCGACATGTGTATCTTTAGAACAGACTCAATGATACCTTTACCGGGAAAAGAAAACCGAATGATTCCCGTGGCCTCGATTATTCGCGTTTCATGAAATACAGTAGCACTCTACAGCGTTTGAACCGTTTACCTCCTCGGCAGATTTTGTTTCCTATATTTTTCTTTTTTTTTAATTGGCGCGTGTAACCAGAAAAACAAAGCAAAATTATACCAGTTTTTGCGCTTTGTAAACGAAAGTGTCGACTGGACCTATTTGCTGCCACTCTCCACGTGCCAGCTCACTCGAGGTTTGTGCATGACGTCATCGCCCCAAGCGGCAAACCAAGGCCCAAGCTCGACGAGACACACCTTAGAGCGGCAGACGCGTCGGTCATGGCTATATATATATATATATATATATATATATGTGTGTGTGTGTGTGTGTGTGTGTGTGTGTGTGTGTGTGTGTGTGTGTGTGTGCATTTTTAGATAAGATACATCTTACGTTATCAAGACGTACACCTTTCAAATGCCAAAAAGCATCGCCTCTTCCTGCTGCAACCGAACCTTGTAAGAACTACTTCGCGAAACGTATAAACAATGCGCTTTTTTTTTTTTTTTTTTTTTTTTTTTTTTTGAGGGAGCAACGAGTTTAGGTGGTTATTGCTCGAAGTCCCGCAGGCTCCCGCAGCCATGACGCGTTCGTCACTCGGGGGAGCATCACGGCGCGAGACGCGATCTCCCGGGAGGCTGTCGACCCCTGCTGGAAATCCTTTTTGCTCATGCCATCACACGCGACTATCCTCTTTGCTTCGTTTCCGGGTGCAACCCTCCCCGCGTTCTCGCCGGGCAATCCCAGCTCAATTAGGCGCTCTTTCTTCTTTCTATCTTTTCATCCGCTTCATTAGCTTTGTCACCCGACGTGCAGGTATGAAGAACTCTATACAACAACAGAGAAAAGGCGTCTATTGTTGCTCGCTTTCGGCGTTCCGTCTGCTCTCTCTTCAGTTTCGGTTTGCCGGTATAAATACCGTCGTCTGCTATTTCGAGGTGGCTCCTAGCTTCTTTCGGACGTTTGAGAATTGGGCGAGCAGGGGCGCGCGCGGCGCGCCTTATGAAGAAGTCTCTGCCTTTCTTTTTTCAGGCTAACGACGAGGGCTGGGTTCTCTTTTTTCCCACTGGGATAAGAAGACCCAAGGCGCGCGAAAGCGTCGACGTATATTTCCCTTTTCAACCCCGGGTGGCTTTCTTTTGGAGTCAGCCTGGGCTCCACCCAGATGTCCTTTTCGTCGTCGTCGTCGTTGTTGTTGTTTTGACTGTTTTGTTTAGTTGTTTTTGTTGGCCGAACTGAGGACCTGCACACGTGACCTGCGTGACTCGTATGCGCCAGGCGTATCTGGGTCGACCTCTGAATTAGTGGAGTGACTAAATATGGCTCAAGTGAGCGCACTATCGTGTTCCCAAATACGCTGTTTTGTTGTCATCTGCTCGTTTGCGTGGGAAATTTATGTGCGCGTACGGTCGCAGGAGGTGAAGTTGAATCACTCTTATGCTCCGTTTCATACTTAGTATACTACGCTGTCAAAGCCACTGGCGCGAGAGCGTGGTTTCAACTATGGTTTCGTTTGCGCAAGAACGCGTGCTAATGATCTACGAGATGAAACCCCATGCTCGCGCCAGCAGCTTTGACAGCGTTGTACATTAAAGGGATTATCCGGTCAAATTTCGTATTCATGAAAACATTTAGACCTCATTGTCAATGGCTGTAGGAGCATCTTCCACGACAAATCTGAATTTTGTGTGCTTCCCTGGAGGAGTAATTGTATTTTAACCCAAGCGTGCATAAACGGCGTTTTCCTCTTCCACCTTCAGGGAAGCGGAGTTTCTGAGGTAACATCAGGCAAAGAACGCGCCGAACTGAAGAGCACTTCAAATTTTGTCCTCCGCGTGAGCGGTACGACGTGGTTCACCCTCGCTGCTGCGCTAAATTTTTTTTTTTTTTTTTTTTTTTTAGAATGAAAGGGTATTTTTGTTGTGCGGTTGGCACGCTCCACACTTCTCCGCGACATTTACAGTGGTGACTAATATGGAATGCTGCGGTGCGTCGGGAGCACTGTGTTCCCACGGAGGAATGAGGCATAGGATATGACAATTGCAAGACTGGTGTGACGTCACGTCAGGCATGGGAGTGCAGCCGTTGATACTTGCGAAATTCGGCATGGAGTTTCGTTCAATTATCCGTCGTTGATTACACTAAATTGGGGTGTCGTTTAATGGAATAAAAATGGCCTATGTTAATCATTAGGCTCCCACCAGGTAATCATCACGAAATCTTAAGAACTTCCGGTTTTCACCGGACAATCCCTTTAAGTGTGAAACAGACTGTAGCTAATATAACTTGACTTCAGCCTTTCATCAACCAATAGAGCTTCAGAGAGCTTAACCTAACCTTGCGCTGATCTCTCAGAAGTCTTAACGGAACCTAAACGTTAGCTTGTCCTGCGCTTAAGTTAGCCAAATCTAACATCGGTCGATATACTACGAATATAACTTAATCTAAGTTTTACCTCAAACCAACGTAACCTGTTGTGTCGGTGTGTTTGACTTTCGAAATTAGCATTCCCTAGCTATCCCTAACCTGTTCATATAACTAGCATCACTCTTTCCGTTGTGTTGCTGAAAATGTGAACAGAAAAACTGAACAGAGTGTGCGGGGAACATGAGACTGGCGTGAAGCACCGTGCAGACCGAAGGAGCGCATAATCATTTGGCCGACTTTAGACTTTCAGCCGAACTGAGACTTTCAGCCAAGTTGGAACTTTTAGCCGATCTGAGTTTCAGCTGAACTTGGTGGGGCTTTTGAACCCTATTGGCACTTTCAGCCGAGCTGGAACTTCCAGCCAAGGCAGCCGAATTGGAACTTCCAGCCTATTTGAAACTTATGAGCCGACCTGGAACTTTCTGCCGAATCGAAGTTTGATGCCGAACTGAAGGTTTCAGTCAAATCGAGACTGCTGCTGAACTGAGACGCTTACCACACATTACCACCGGACTAGCATGTGTTCGTTCTTTATCCCTGCATACCTAATCATAGCCTGGCATATGGTGTGGTAACAATCTCATCCTTGGCATTCTTCACCTTCAGGAAACTGCTGTGGGTGATGGTGGCGGGAGCTTTCGTCATCCGCTACGACGGACGGTGCAGCTTGACCAGGATGCTGATTTGAACATGCTAGCCTGACCTCGAGGCCAGTTTCCACCATCGCTAGGTAAGGACGTACGATTCTATAGATACGATAGGGGTCGGAGAATTAAAAAGTTTTTGACCGAACAGCAACGGAACTTTTAAAGTCAAAACTTTCTCAGTCAAACTGACAATCGGTGAAGCGGGCATTACTAAAAGTGAAGAAGAAAACCGATCAAATAATACACACGGGTTTGGAGCACACCTATAGTCGTAGCGCGAAGGCAGATATAATAGAGAAAAATAGCGCGACTGGAACGAGGGCATCTGGGACGAAGACAACTGGGACGAGGACAACCGGGACAAGGACAAGCGCTGACACCGTACAAGCGCTGACTAGCAACTCAAATCTTATTAGAGCAGAAACACGAAATCGACGCCGATGCTCGTGCAGGCACTGTCACGACATGATCTTGAAACGCTTCGTTCTTCACCTCAAATAATAAACCAAAGCAAAAAAAAAAAAAAAAATTATAGAGCGCTCGATTATTTTACGTGGAGATGGAGGACCAGCGAAGCTGTTATCTTTACGACAATTGTAAGACATCTATACGATTTACATATAATTGCAGTGAAGACACGTACACGACTTCTATGTTTAATTGCCTTTATTTAATTCTTAGTGACCAAAGTGATCATTTCCTTATGGTCACTTATGGGCAAGTTCTAAACCCAATTTTTCGAGGCAAACCTGGAGGACATTTATTTCCGATTGAGCCCAAGTCTCTTTATCAGCATCGCAGAAGCGAACGAAAAGAAGGTTAGATCGGCGCGTTCTGCACTCAGCCTAGTCACAGCGTACTCTTAGATAAGTCGGTGAGCGGAGATGATAACGAGGGATCAGGACCTCACTACCTAAAAATGCCAAGGAAGGCTGACTCACGCGGGTTGCCCCCTCTTTTTACTTCTACTTGCCACGACCAATCGGAACGAAGGAGCGCCGTTTAAACGGAATTTTTTTTGTTAACATCCATGGACGCATTTTTTTTCGAAATCCTAGCACAGAACAGCATCGCTGTAAACAAATAAAAATAAAACACGCTTTTTGTAAGGGTTAGTGATGACTGGCGTACGCACGTGAACTATAGTTTATATGGTAGGCTGCAATGTACCTCTTTCCAAATATGTGCTGCTGCCCATCGGGACATCTGCGGTTCGAGGTTGCACCAAAACAGGTCCGCCATCTGCTCGCCTTGCGAACACACAACGCGTTCGTATGACTTTTCCCACTCATTTGACTGCGTTATTTGGGCACCTTCTTAGCACTTCCAGGATTTATAGTCGCATACTATCAGGATGAGCAAATCTGGTTCGCGTTTAAGGCGGACCACCGAGTCGTCGTACCTAAAATTCGTGCGAAGCCCTCCGAGAACCGCGGTATACTTTCAACCAAAACCTTACTTACCCCGCTGCGGCACGCGTCCATACCGCTCGCCTCACAAGAAAAACAATGTTGCGATAGAAGGGGATATACGAAACCGTACGCTCGCCTCACAAGAACAACACTGTTACGATAGAAGGGGATTTCCGACACCGTACAGACGGATACTGTTTAATGTCATAAAATAATGACAAAGCACTGACTGGAAAAAGAGGCTCACGAAGCGTCGACGCTATGGTTGTTGTTGTTTCGAAGTTTGTTCTTTCCACGCGATCAAGAGTGTATTTCGTCTCTTCTTTTCGTCAATATGCTGGCGTGTGTCAACTTGTGTTAACTTTTGATGAGGCTGATCACGGCTGGATAGAAAACAAATTAACCCACGCAGAAAAAAAAAAAAAGTTGTTTTTGTTTGTTTTTTACAAAAAGAATTAGGTTAACGAGGCTTGTGCACAGCATACAAGATGGCTGATCTGTTTTGGTAGCACGCAACCTGGAGCCTAGGAGCGTCAAGCACTACGCGCATGCGCGCTACGTATTTCGAAAAAAAAAAAAAAGTTTATTATTTTTCGGTACCATTGGTCCTTGTGTTTGAACAACACTGTTGTGTCTGTAAAACGTGGTTCGCAGTGTTTTTCACTATGAACTCCTACCAACTCGCCCAAATGTCCATTCTAGCAGAGATAAGGCTATGAAAGTGTCGATTCCGTGAACTCTTGCAAATAACAAGGGTTAAGAGAAGAATTGTAGTTTAGCTAATGATGCGATAAAAAAAAAATATGAACCTGAATTTTGTATAAGTGTATTAGATATGGCCGTGAGTCCAGTGTATAATTCATGATCCTGGTTGCTTTAGTTATCCTCAAGGAAGCTAAAGCAAGATTTCGTGAAACCAACAGGTCATCACCTTGTAAGGTGACTCAGCCTAAAGGCTGGTTCGCACACTTGCGACGGCTTGCGACCGTGCGCCTAAAATTTGACGATCGTATAAACGCCCAGTTTATCGTATATAATACGTAAACTTTGATCTTGCAAATACAGTAAAACCTTCGTTCCAAGTATAAATGCCGTTCTAGGCTCGGCTCATAGATGGCGCCAGCGTACCAGGTGTGCTCTCTCGTCATAGGAGATCACAAGAGCTCACGGTCCTATAAGCCAATGCAAGTGTGCGAACGGGCCTGTATAATAAGGAATATTCTTCGTAAATCAGTGAAAAAAAAATATTTAAAAACTACTCTGCTGGAAAAAAAAAAAAAAAGCGAGACGAGTTATTGCGGTCATGACACGAAGGTAGTCGAGAAAAGTGTTGGGACTCGCCGGCACTTCAGCTTATGCCTATGGTTTCTGCCAGACTTTGTTGACAACCGGAGGTATGCAGGGCGCAAGTTCGTCGGCTTCGTTTGCAGGGGTTGTGGTGACGCCAGAACGCCGAGCTCTGATTGGCCCAATTGGAAGGAGTAGTGGGCAGATCTCAAGGCGGCCAGCATTGAGGTCTACCCACTATCCTTCCCATCAGAGCCAACAAGAGATCGGTGTTCCGATATCACCGCAACCCTCGCGCGAGAAGCTAAATTATACTCGAGCATCGAGGAGAATGCTGGGAATATAACCAAAACATAGCGTTCACGAACGCGCGTGCAAGATTCCATTTGTTGTAGACTTTTGCTTTACTGCTGCAGGCGCCAACACGTGGAGCGCGTGCGTGCTTGGGTATTAGCCAGATTTCTTTTTGCCACTTCTAAGGAATTTAGTACGTAATTACCGCGTTTTCCTTCGCGAGTTTGTAGGTTGGACAGGAGAAAGCTTTTTTTTTTTTTTTTTTTTTTTTCTGTTTGCATTCGAGCTGAGATGCATTCTAAGATATACAGGGGTGCCAATGAACCAACCTTATGCCGCGAATTCACATTGTTCGTGGCAGAGGCAATTTCTTTGTCGTCCAGTCAAAGCAGCCTCTAATTTGGTTGTGATAAAAAAAAAAGAAAAAAAAAAACACAACAACAGGATGTTAATCTGTATACACGTAACTTTATTCCTCGCTTACACATATGCTCGTTGTATAATTGAGGCTGGAGCATGTGAGAATGGAGTAGTGAAACTAGCACTAATAGCGTTGTTTACTCCTATAGAGGCAGTTTTGTGTAGCACCGCCAGTTTAAGCTCATTTGTGTAGGCTTGGCCGGGGTTCTTTTTTTTTTTTTTTTTTGCCCACGTGTTTCCAGCGTAGTGTTATGGCAGTAAGCGTGCGTCAAGGTTTTTTTCACACGTCGTCGCACTGATAATAGTTTCAGGAAATGTATGAGCGCAATTTTCGCGGTAATATATAGTGATGTAATTACAGTCAGCTACAGGGAAAGAGCAAAGTGGAAGCTCCTCCCCCATCTTTCCACTTTGGCAGAACGAACGCTGGAGATGAAGTCGCCTCCTCTCCACCGGTCGCCCTGCCAAAGGGGAGAGAGGTCACTGACTATACACGTGTCGCCGACTGTACACGTGTCTAGGAAAAGTGATAATTACGCAGGTTGGCGTCCCCAGAGACACGCGTTTCAACGTCGTACTCGAATACAAAACAAGCCAAAAGCACACAAAAAGGCACGCAAAGACAATCATGAGCCATTCCACCACCCTGTGTAGGTGGATGACCAGCGAAGCTGTTTAGCACATGACACAGACGGGGCACAGAATTTTGAACAAAGGTACGAACACGTTCATTGTCTTCGATCGGTGGTCATCGTGACGAAAGGTACGCACACACATTTATTGTTGTCTCGATCGGTGGTCATTATTTCGCGTAGACGGCTATTGCCGCCCCGAGATGCCGGAGAAAACTAGACACGCGCGACGGGACCGCCACCCGGCGAAAGTAGAAACGCGCGACGGGACCGCCCAGAGCCTCTGGGACCGCCACACAGGGAGAGCGGAAGGAAAGGAAACTAGGCACGCAAGCGCTTGGAACGACGGCAAAGAGAGGGCGGTGCGAGCGTAGACATGGCCGACGCGGTTCGCACAGTGGCAAATCTTTGAGAAATCTTTATTATCTACCTCAGTGGTTCTCAACCATTGATGTTTCGCGGACCCCTTGTGGATCGCCGAAGATGATGGGGGACCCCGTTCATGGTGAGGGAAAGAGAAAAGTATAGGTTAATTATGATAATAATTTAATAAATCGATAGAAGTAAGCGCTAGACTTCTTTCATTGACATACACTCGAGAAAACGCACTCGAAAGTTCGAAAGTTTCTTCTCAATCTAGAAAAATACAACTTTTATTGCGGGTCTTGACTAATGAGGCAGGGCTTCGCGGACCCCTTGAATGCCTTCGCGGACCCCAAAAGGTCCGCGGACCCCCATTTGAGAACCACTGATCTACCTGAAAGTCTACAGACCATGAAAATGGTGCCTATTGATTACTAATCTACTGAACAGACCTATTGCTAAATTACCCAAGCATCAAGGAGAATATAGGGAAGGGCGTTCCACTGCGCTGCACGTGCCGGCGTCTGCAGCAGTAACTGTTCGAAAGCCGAAGCCTAAAACTAATGACATCTTGCACGCGCGTTCGTCGTTGCCTTATTTTGGTTATTTGCTTCGAATCTTTTATACGGGGAAGGCGCGCGCGCGCGCGGCGCGTAGACCTGCATTCCCAGAATTCTCCTTGATTCTTGGGTAATTTAGCAATAGGTCTATTACTATGGTCCTTAGATTGCCTGGTCTCGAATTTTTTCGAGAGGTTTCCCTCGGAACAAATGGAAGCGGAAGAGGCGTGCTGCTGCCGGTGTTAGGAGTCAATCAATCAGATCGCTCGGAAAACTTAACGGATGGACGTAAGCTCGGACAAGGCGGAGAAAACCGCTCTATGCGTCTACTCTTTCATAAATTCCCGTGGACCCGTTCGGAAAGATGAACGTTCGAAAACGCCATCTATACTTAAAATGTAAGAACATTTTTTTTTAGTAATTGACGCGTTACGTGAAAAATGCCTAACAGAGACTTTCTTTTTTGTGTGTGTAGCGTTTTGGATTTGTTTAAATATAAGAATGCGACGGGAGCGGTCGACCGGTCGTGTCCGCTTGCGTCGCCTCGGCAAGAGAGGTCTCGTGTACTGACCTTCGTACACGGAAAAATCTTCGAGCGTCGCAAGCAGCAAGTGGCGGGCAATCGTTGCCCACTTCGCTGGGTCTTCCAAACCGTTTATGACGTGTGCCTCTCGTATGAGTGCAGTGTCATCCTGTATTGAAAATCGCCGTCGTTAGGGCACCGCCGACGTCGCGCTCATGACGGCCGTCAAAGCTGCCGCAGCCGCGGTCCTGGCAGCCTCCATTTTCACAATGCGCTCGTCTTTTCTTTTTAGCTAACTTTTTACGCAGTGCAAAGTCTTTTCGTGCACGCACGCGATATCCGAAATAACAGCGTATGCTAAAATAGCGCACGCAAAACGCGAAACGCGGTTAGCGTTCGGCGCATGCGCAGTGGAGAGGACGCTATTATTTGCGTACGCTATTCTGAAGCTCCCTACTGCTTCACTGTTCGAGGTCTTGTTGGGGCGGGTCGGCTCCGTTGAGTGCGCTTCCTACCGGACGCGGTCGCACTGCGGGGAAGCAACACCCGCGCAGAGCACCGTCGCTCGAAGCGCGATTTGTGCTGCCCGCGCTATTTCTACGAAGCGTAGTGCACCTTATTAAGACCCGTCCAAATAGGATACTTTAGAAATCGTGAGGCGACACGGCTCCGACATAGGTCATACGACAGTTCGCTTCCATCCTTTTTTACTTTTTTTTTTTTTTGTCGGGGGAAAAGTTTTTTCCGGTAAATTACGGCCGTGTCCTCCACGGGGGTCTTAAAGGGGCGATGCAACGATTTTTGTATTTTGCGCAAATATCGCTTAGAACGGATCCCTGACCCTAATGACCTGTGAAATACCCGCTCGCTTTTCACCACACGCAATCGAAGTCGCAGAAAAAAAAGAAGAAAAACGAGCAGAGTTCATCCCCTCAACACGCAGCCAGAACAAGCGGCCACGTGATCTGGAGCCGATTATATGCCGCCAATGTTGATCATAGCCATGCGCTGGGGTTGGCAAGGCACAGGACACGCGCTGAGTTCCAGACATTGTTATGGTTCGGCTGTTGTCGTCATTGCAGCGATTGGACACAGGACACAACCCGAATGCTTCTCGAGCTATCGATTATCACGAGCCTAAATCGAGTGTCCACGTCATGCTCGGGTCCAATCTATGAGCCGCATTCAAATGTCGTCACTGGGCGGTGCTGCTACCGCCCAGCTACGTCATCAGGTTTTGCGAAGGAGAGATTGAATGAAAACACTCGGTTTTCTCCTTGAAATTACACCGCAACAAAGGAGTTTCTTGGTCAGTGGCGTTGCGTGCGAGTATCCTGGAGTCCCACTAGTGCCAGTAAGCTCGTGTAAAGTGAAAAACATTCCAATTGAAAATCGTTGCACCGCCCCTTTAAAGGGGCGATGCAACAATTTTCGTACTTTGCGCAAATACCAGAACAGATCCCTGGCGTTAATGACCTATAAAACAGGCGTTCGTTTTTCACCCCACGCAATAGAAGTCCCCGAAAAAAATCTAAAGAAAAACGAGCAGCGTTCACGCCCTTAACTCGCAGCCAGAACAAGCGGCCACGTGATCTGGAGCCGATATATCTCGCCAATGTTGATCATAGCCACGCGCTGGGGTTGGCGAAGCACAGGACACGCGCTGAGTTCCAGACATTGTTATGGCTCGGCTACTGTCGTCGTTGCAGCGATAGGACACGGGCTACTACCCGAAGGCTTCCCGAGCTAGTAATTATCACGAGACCAAATCGAGTGCCCAAGCAATGCTCGGGTCCAATCTACGAACCGCATTCAAATATCGTCATTAAGGTGTACTGCGATTCCCACGTTACGTCATCACATTTTGCAAAGGAGAGATTGAATGAAAATGATCGCTTTTGTCCTTGAAATTACACCGCAACAAAGGAGTGTCTTGGCTAGTGGCGTTGCGTGCGAGTATCCTCGAGTCCCACTAGTGCCAGTAGGCTCGTGTAAAGTGAAAAACATTCCAATTCAATATCGTTGCACCGCCCCTTCAAGCATGCTCATTACGTGGGTCCGGACAGCCACTCACAGGCTCTGTTGGCTGTCGATCAATCGCTCAAGGCCTGCGCTGGTCTTCAGGTCGCGAAAACGGGAAAGGTGAGGGCTGTGTTCGAAATCTTACCCCAATAGATTCGAGCTACTCCGGCGGGGCGTGTCACGTGATAACAGAGGTAGTGCGAGGCTGGACGCTGGTAAGTTTGCGAACGCAAGGGTACAAAACACTTACCCCGGAGTAAGACCGAGTAAATTTGGGAACACGGCCAAGGACTCGAGGGCCCGGCAGAACGGAAGGACAGCCATTGGCAGGTGGCGTGTGACGTCGAGTCTGACGAGAACCGAGGCCACCGAAAAGCGGAGGAAGCGAGGAGGAAAACCGTGTTCAAACGGACATCGGACTGCCGGACGCTTCGACTTTCACGATTTTTCACGCCTCACGATTTCCGAAGTTTCCTGTTTGGACAGGCCTCGAGACAGCGGGGAGTTAGTCAGCCTCAACGGGCGCCTGTTGTCTCCGCTGTAGATGAGAAATTTAGCCAGTGCAGTATCGGTGCTATAACCTAGGGCGTTTAGCGTGCATCGTGTAGTGTTCATCATAGAGTTATTATGATGTACGCTAGAGGTTCTAGTGGCGCTAGTGTGCTGAGACAAATTGAAGCGGACAGCAACCAGTCCGAAATTGACTTCCGGTAATGCATTTCTATGGAAAAAAATGAGTGCATTTTCTCCCTGCGCTCGATCATAAGAGCAAATATCCGGAATAATTCATACGTACAAGGTAGCTTGGAACAGTTCTCAGTCAGGCTGACGCAATAATTGGTCAGTTACGGCGTTTTTCTTTCAAATTCATCGCATTAAAAACGGTGATAAAACGGCTTCGTACGTGTATTTGTGTACACTGTCGGACACTGTTAGCGCTAACACCACGTCTGCGCTTTTCAGCATGGGAAATATACGTGCCAAACGAACGAAGGACATCTGGAAATTAAGGACTGCAAGAACTACGCAGTAACACTGGATCAGCCACTACCCGTGCATGTACGATCAAAATAGATTGAAGGCCACGTAATATATTCCGATTTGAAATAAGTTAGTACCGCTTTATTCTTTCTGCTCTGTGCGAAGATGCTTGTTCTACGTTCAAAATATTACTCGCACGCTCGAAATCTTTCAGAACAAGTGCCCGATAAAAGCTGCCCTGTGGAGAAAACAATACGAAGAGACACCTTTCACAGCCCGCGTACTTTATTACTTTACGTTTTGAATTTTTTTATCCGCTCATGCATGACGGGGTCATTTTCATATAGTGACAGGACTGACATATTATCAATAAGTAAGCGTCACCGGAATGCTGGCGAGCCTTGAACACACTCTATATTCCTTTCGATTGTAATTTTGCTTTGAATCGTCGCTTGTTTTTATACACCTGCTGCGGAACACATGTTTGGGACTGAAATGTAGCGAAGTTAAACATCGTTCACTGATGAAGAAAAATGCGCTAACTAAAGCAATTACACTTTCACAATGTTAATCAAGGTACATACTATTCGGTACGACCCAAATAACCAAAGCGTTCCTTGTTATTTTCCGTCGAAGAGACAAAATGCACGCGCGTTTTCCCATAGGAATGCACAGGAGCACCGCAAAAGTAGACTGGTTGCTGTCTGCTTCAATTTGCGTCACGGAAGTCGCATAGACACTAGCGCCAGTTGAACCTCTAGCGTACATTATAATAACTCAATGGTGTTGATACACGACCGCACGTCGCGGTACGATGCTCATTCAGGTCGAAACGGGCATGGGTGGGGATCGAGCTTAGGGACCCTGGGTTTTTGCAGCGCGAGCTTTCGCTCCATGTGCTCCGAGCGCTGCGGTGCCCGCAAACACACTCGAGCCCCCCCCCCCCCTCTCTCTCTCTCTCTCTCTCTCTCTCTCTCTCTCTCTCTTGTACTTCTCGTGCACTTGCACAATGCGCCGCTTCGCGTAAGGAAAAGACTCCGGGTATGCCGAATTGCGATAACCGTTGTCTCCTCTCCAGGAAATGCCGCGAAAAGCGTTTGTTCCGTTAAACTTATGCCTAGCGCAATTTGTTTTTTGTCGTTTTTTTCTTAAGGCAACCGCGTGCGTTGGGGAAAAGTGCCATTCAGGGTCATCGTACGCGCGCGTTAGTAATTGTTAACAAGAAGGAAACTTGTCGATGTGACACCTCTACCGCGTCGTTTGAATTTTGTGAACAGTGCCTTGGCTGTTATGCAGGTTAAAGTCGCTGGATCCTGGGGGAAGTAGCGCCGTCACCTCCCCTGACTTGCTAGCCGGACGCAAACAAATACCAACATACAGACGACCATTCCTCGTAAGGTGATTGGCTAATCTGTCTCAGTTGCGATGGAAATCGAAATTTCGGTCCATTCAAATCTTCGAAAGGGTCGTTCTGAATCAGTCGCTCAAGAATCACTTTTAGGGAATCATCGTAGTGAAAGCGTTCCTCACCAGTATAAGCCTCTTTGACCGTGTGTATGTTATCAATTTTTAATCATGCTTATCTCCCAAGATCTCTTACAATGGTATTGTTGTTCTTGCCTATTTCGAGACAGGGAAATTATGTTTCAGTGCTGCCAAGTACCGACGCCGGGCGTGGTGTCGGTGCGGTGATGTGCGCTTGTTTCGCCGGTGTGTGGAGAACAAAATCTCGGTACTCAGGACACGTCTTTACGAAGCAACTTGTCACCGGGAATTAGGATCGGCTCACCAAGAATGGAAAGGCCGAGGAGAAACTGCTCATTTCATGGACCATAACGGCGCTATACTCTTCCAGGGTCCAGTGACTTTATAAAGTATGCAGGGAGCTTACGGAATGCCAGCCAATATTTTCCCGATGAAACTAGGGATGCCGTAAACCTCCCGAAGTTTGGGCTCGAAAGGTTTCGAAAATTCCAAACATCGCTAAAGCTCAAATTCAAATTTTAAAAAAAGAAAGTTCGTTAACTTTTGAATTTTGTTAAAGCTTCAATTTGAAACATTCGAAAATCTCAAGGCTTGTGAAAGTTTGAGTTCGAAGAGTTCGAAGTTCTCCACGAATCAAAATCGAAAAAATTGAAAACTTCGAATTGAGATTCAAGTTTGAACAATTTGAAGATTTCCGACTGCTTCGATGTCCAAGTTGGAAAGTTTCGAATTTAAGTTCAAAGTCTTCGAATTTCACGGACGGAGATTGAACCCAGCAGTTTCGAATGAAGTTTTCGAGGATTCATCTAAAAAAATATATATATATATTTACGATATGTGCTGCAAATTTTGCTGAGAACGTTGCCTATTTCTTTTACGTCGTAAGTATCTCTTTCTTGTCAGTGCTGTGGTATAGACGGCACCACTTGTACTACTCGTTATTTAGCGCAACTCACGAAACAAGCGTTGAACTGGTTGATCGGTTCATCGAAAAGCCCAGAGACTGTCAGGTGAATTAGTAGCAATCCGATTAAGTGTCGCTTAAATGCTATGATGGCACGAGACAACGAAATATTAAAGAAAAAAAAAAAAGAGGTACGCACATAAAGGCCTTTAGGCTTCCCGAAAGTTTTTCGTTTCCCCATGGGTTCATTGCGATCCTCGTTGAACAGAAAGTTTGGGGCCGAAGTTTGCGGTGACGTAGCGCCCGCGTGTCCCTACATCCCTACGCAGGCGCGGTACCTCTATTTATTCGTCCGTTGTGCCATAATCGGGCTACACTTTGATCATATCCTAAAGGCCGAGAGAAAAGATAAGAACGGCAGGGACGTCCTTCAGTAAATTCTGCTTGATCGGCGGAAGTGGGAACGATATCGGACTGTCAACTTCGACGGTGTTGATTTTAGAGCGCAATTAGCCCAAGCCTCCTCCGCCGTGCTTTCTAGGTACCGCCCAACATGACAAAATTGCTCCGAGATTGCGGGTAAAAACGACACGTACACTAAACCTGTTGGTCACAGCTGGTGATCTTTCTCGTGACGTCACACGTATGAACCGAAGTCGTCTCCGCGCACTTTCTCGTGCTCCTCTTGTTCGGCGCCTACCCTTACAAACATTATCAATGGGTTTCTATAAAGTTTGTGATGTGTTCGTATAAAATACATTAGAAACTCAATTGAAACTCATTGATACCTTTTGTAAGGGTAGGGAGTGGTGGGTTTTTTTTTTTTTCACCCCGCAATGAAAAACGTCAGGAAGGTGAACAGATCTGCGGGTTTGTGAGGCCTGCTTCAGACGGGGCAATTTCTCCCAGCAACTTGACGTCGCAGCACCAGCAACACGGCCCGCGTTAAATTTTATTTTTCTCGCGCTATTTAGACACACAGTTTCGCGCGATAAACGTGTTTTTTTACATTTAAATGGCGTTGAGAATACTAACTCATCTTTCTGAAACGGTTCATTTCCAAAAAAAAAACAAAAAAAACAATCAATTTCAAACCAGAACCAAGTCTTTAGTTGTCATCATCACCGACACGGGGTATCACGCGAAAATATCGCGTCCTTGATTGGCTGCTTCCGCTTCAAACGTCTTCGAATTGCTCCGAGTTGCTCGCTTGATTCGAGTCGGACCCGATCTCGGCAATTCGTGTCCATCTAGGGATGGCTAGGGAACAACCCGCCAGCAACCCCGAAATCGCTGAGAAAGTTGCCTCGTCTGAAGCGGGCTTAATGAAATATGCGCCGATCCAGCTTTCGCTGTAGCGCGTCGAAATCTGGAGACTTTCGTCCAGAAACAACTAAGGCTGTGAAGGACTCTCCAGCGAAGCGCCTCGGTGCAATTTTCAAGCCTGCTGACCGCCCTGTGCGGAAACTGGATAAAAAAGGTCACGATCGGCTAAGTGAAACTCCAGTGCAGTCTTCACTTCTCGCCACACATTCGCATCTTGTGCTATTTATCTATTTTTTTTTTGGTTTGTTTTAAACCTTTGGGGTGCTAAAGTTGATTGGAAGTTTGTCAATCTCTTGAAACTTGCCAGGTTCGAAACTTCGAAAATCGTCGAATTTCTTAGTGCGATAAGTTCGGAAGTTATCGTATTTCTTATCGCGAAAAGTTCAAAAGTTTGAAAAAAGAAAATCGAATTTCTCATCGCCGAACAAATCAAATTTCGAAACTTTTCGAATTTTTTGTGTAATAAGTAGTGCTGGGCACTTCATCGATTTCCCCACCGAATAGTCGATTAATGCTTTAACCACGATTAATTTTTTATCCCGTTAATCGGTAAAATGTTCACGAACCAAAATGAAGCGAAAATTAAACGCTTTACATGGTTAAAAATCGCGCACAAAAAGACAAGGACAAACAAGAAAGGAACACAGAACACAGACAAGCGCGCACTCACAACTCTGTTAAGTAAAGAAAAGAAAGATCAAGCACGATTTTTACAGGGCAGCACGGCACCAGGGGGTGAACAGGTCAGTCACCGTCAAATGTTCGCAAGAAGGCAACTTCTTTTTCACTCAAAGCTACCGACGGCTGACTAACGCAGCGATCGGCCAGGCTCAAGATGGTGAACGCCTCGAGCACTTCGCGCGTTTGTTTTTCTTTAAAGCGGCCAATGATTGATGTTTTTTCCAAAGATGGTTGAAAAAAACAGGGTGGTGGTTATGCCATACCTACACAAAATATCGCATAATCTAAAACAAGTGGCAAGTAGGTATGGTGTGCCTGTAGTACTATCAGCCCCTCAAAAAATGCGACAAATATGTTCTAAGGTCCGTCAAAAAGCCGAAAATTTATCAAAAAACACGTGCCACAAAAAACATGTGCGGCCTTTTGTTCCCTGTTCATCGGGCGTTGTATATAGCATTCCTCTTTCCTGCGGAAGATGCTATGTAGGACAAACCGGACGGTGTCTAAATGACCGGCTCCGAGAGCACAAACTGCATTGAGATCTACCCACTGTCCTTTCAATCAAAGCCAATCAGAGCTCGGCGGTGTTCTGACGTCAACGCAGTTCCTGCTCAAAAAGCAGACGACATGCTCTCCAGATACAAATATATTTGGGAACTACGACCAAGAGGAGGTCACCTTTCGGTGCATTGTAAGACCTGTACGTGCACACCATCTTTGGAAAAAACATCAATCATTGGCCGCTTTAAAGAAAAACAAACGCGCGAGGTGCTCGAGGCGTTCACCATCTTGAGCCTGGCCGATCGCTGCGTTAGTCAGCCGTCGGTAGCTTTGAGTGAAAAAGAAGTTGCCTTCTTGCGAACATTTGACGGTGACTGACCTGTTCACCCCCTGGTGCCGTGCTCCCCTGTAAAAATCGTACTTCATCTTTCTTTTCTTTACTTAACAGAGTTGTGAGTGCGCGCTTGTCTGTGTTCTGTGTTCCTTTCTTGTTTGTCCTTGTCTTTTTGTGCGCGATTTTTAACCATGTTCAACGTTTACCAACTCGCCCAGCTTACCACTCTCTTAAACGCTTTAACCACGCGGACGTGGACACATGTATGAAGGGTAAACCTTAGGGGAAATTTCTAACTCCAGACAAGTGCAGGTCGTTACACGTGTTCCGGTTACTTCAACGCCGTGCGAGTGTGCGTTCAGCGCAGCTGAGATTATTAGGAACAATCAAATGAGGTCACTCATGCCAAAGGATATCAACAAACCCTTTTACCTCACGCAGCTGAAGTTAGAATGAGTGAGTGAGGGTTTCTGAACTGTTCTCAACTACACAACGAAGTTGACTCGAAATTGCTTATTGCGCCGTTCATCAGATATTCAGCAAAACGTAATGCTGACGTTCTAAAAGTATTTGGCATGGAAATGAACAAGACCGATTAATCGTTTAAAGGGTGGCGATTAATCGGGTCATTTCGAAACGTTTTCGAACATTTCAATCCACTCTATCTTCGAACCAAAGGTTCGAAAAAAAAGTTCGAAAAAAGATGCATGCCAAACCTGTTGCAGCTGCAAGCATACAGAAAATATATAAATCGCGGCATTAACATAAATAGAGAATGACCAAAAAGAACAACGGAAGTTCGCTTCTCTACACAAAACGCAGCAAACTGAAAGCGACCGAAATCATTGTGCTAAATTGATAAAAAAAAAAAAATGTAAGCGCTGTTTCAGTTTTTAAAACGTCGTCTATAGCTTCAGCTCTTTCAACCCTTTGCCGTTTTTTTTTTTTTTTTTTTTTTTTTGCATGTTGAACTAGTTTTTGGTTTGGGGAACGCTGCAGCACGCTCTGTGAAGAATGTCTTTTCATAAAAAGACTCACTATTTTGTGTGCAAAAATGTTAATCGATGTCAGCATGCCTCCAATCTATGGCATATTTCTCATATTGTACTTTTCGATACACGCTACTATGCTGTGGCACCTCTTACACTTAGGTCACTCTTTTGACCGTCCTTACTCGACCTTTGCTTATTCAGAACTGAAACGTGCTTGTTTTCACGGTCGTCGAATACTGAGTTCGTGAGTACTTTCGAGATCTCGGTGTTCGCCATACAGCGCGAGGTTGAACGTCAGAGATTCACTGTTCTGTCACACCAAAAAAGAAAAGAAAAATGCATGCCATCAACCAGTGACATTACGAAATAAAACATTGTTTTCATCGCGCTCTCAAGCTAAATCATATACGAAGAAAAAAGAAAACAGTTGAGAAGGGCAAGGGAGCTAACCAAAACTAAAACTACACAGGAACGCGCCCGAGTCGTTTTCAACTAGACATATTTTCTGAAAGAGCACTCGAAACTGAACCTAAAACAGCAAGTAAACTTCCCCCAAATAAAAAAAAAAACACAAAAAAACATAGTTTTGATTGTAGGAATACGCAACTGACCTGCAACGTTACTGGTCCACCACCTTGCGATGTGAGGCGTGTGAACACCAGCACATGGGCAGCTTGAGTCTGTTTCGCCCAGCCTCAGTGGCTGCTAGAAGGCCGTCGCGGTCGTCCGTGGGAAATTAGGGACTACGATTCTCTTAGTCAAGCAGTGACCGGCAAATGTCTTAAGATTTTTTTGTTTGTTTTCGTCACGTGATTTTAGATGATTCGCCTTTTTTGGCATTCGATCTACCGGCACATTTCCTCCGAGGGGACCTCCCATAGGCCTCCTGCGCTGAAGCTTAGAACGAACTGCAGCGCCCTCAATTTGGGTAGTACAAGCTCACCTGATTGAGCCTCGCACTACTTATGGCACGTTGGTTGAGCTTTTTTAATTCTGTCTGATGCTGAAGAACGAAAAAACACCTTTGGACGCCTGAAATCGGTCAGACTCAACGCCGCAAGACAATCAAAGGTGCCAAATTGATGACACAACCGCTAGGGTACGCGTCTCTTATCTCTGGGTGGTGACGTCAAAACACCTGTGTCGCGACGCTTTCATTTTTCTTTTTCTTTGTCATGTCTACTTTGGAACGCGTGAAACGGCATCTCTTGGCTCGCGCTCTAAGCGTCTTAGCTTTGACGGCGTTCGAATTTTTGTTGTTTCTTTGTATATTCATCGTGATCTCGCGCTCTGCACCAGAGCAGGCACACTTCTGCATGCGTGACAGTTTGAGACGCTAAAGTTTGTACTACCCAAAACAAGGCCTAGCAAGTCCCTTTTCACAGCACCCCCTGGGCAACGCAGGAGGCCCATGGTGGCTGCTGCATTCGTGATCCGCCGACACGTGGACCCAGATGCCGCTTCGAATGCAGAGTAGCGTGGAAGGTTTTTTTTTTTTTCTTTTCTTTTGCTAGCAAAGCGTGAAGTGTTTTCTAGCACGACGCGAACGCTGTAGAAGCCAGCGTTCGGGTCGAACTGCTCTCGAACCCACGTTCGTCGCAGAGACTTCTCGGTCGGAAACCAATAAGATGTCAAAGATGTCAGTCTGTTGCATTTCTTCGTGGTGTTCTTGCGCCCCACAGCCATGTCACCAATCCACCCACAATCCATCGAATGCGGCAAACGGCCTAAACTAGACGCAATTTGCGAAACCACGGACAACGCCGTCGGGAGAAGGGGACGTCGTCTGCTCTCGGATGCAACGTGTGACGTCACGAGTGCCCCTGCTCGTTGTTGCCAGTAGAGCGGCAGCAAGTGATTCGGAGGTGTACGCGTAGGCTTCGAAATTCGATTCGTACTCACGGGTGGATATTTAGTACACGGTGGACATTTCATAAAAATCAATTACCATATCATTTATCTGAGCTCTCTTTATTTATTTAGGTACCTACATCGCCCATTTCTGGTCATTATTGTAGGGGCTAAGGCGATACAAAAAATGAAACGTTTACAAATCTCTGTAATGCGAAACTAGAGCGCAGCTCTTGAGGAGGAAGAGGAGGAGAAGAGGGCACGGAGGGGAGGGTATGCTCCTCTTTCTTTCGTCCTCCTCTCCTGCCGCTGAATTTGTTCATGAGTGACGTGACACGAAGTCGTGACGTCGTTTTCCCCGCTATATTTAGCGGGGAGACTGAGTCAGTGTTGAGGTCTCGTGACGTCAATTCAACTTAACCCGCCAAAGTTAGCAGAAAAACGTCCCATAATGCAACGCGCGCGTTTACGCCCGCCGACGGCGCTCAACCTGGAAACGGGCGCCTAAGAGCTGCTCTCTAAAAAAAATAGACAACCGAGAATACAAAGATACACACTGAACAATGTGTGATGCAGATAGAAAGGACATTACATAATAATTTTGACACACTAAAAAAAAGGGCATCATAGTCAAACAAGGCAATAATTATTCTAACAACAACTTTTGCAGGACGGTAAAAAAAAAAAAAAAAAGATGAAGGAGGTGTGGTGTAGTGACAGCTTTCTAATAGTAGCTTCCAGTTATACGCTATTCTATATACTCTTAGGGGTGAACTCCGATATTCGTATTTTTCGAGGTATTGACCGCGGCGGGTTAGCCCCGTTGAGCACGCTTCTTACCGAGCACCGGTGCACTGCGGGAAAGCAACACCCGCGGAGCTCGCTTCCGCGAGTGTTGCTTCTCCGCGGTACACTGGTGTTTGGGTAGAAGCGCACTCAACGGGGCTAAAACGCCGCGATTCGTACCTCGAAAAGTCTAGTATCGTAGCCCCGTCCTTTGAAGGACAGCACACTTTCAAAGCCGGATGGTGCACGCGCGCGCGCCTGATGTATTTAAAAAGAAACGGCAACTTTGTGAAAGTTGATAATCTACATTTTCTAAGATAAAAATCTTCAAATTGAGACTGGCTACTATGCATGAGTATATGTTAGGCAGAAATGCCCTGACAACCTGCGTTAATCATTCGGGACTGAAGAAAAAAATAGTTCGATGTAGCAAGAATATTTATAAATCCCCTCGATTAGATACAGCAGGATATTTCGTTTTACCATTTGTATGCTGCATTTTTTCATAGCAACATACATAAGAAAACTTGCTTCAAGTTTGATGACTATTTTCAGCATAACGTGAGCCGTGACACAAGACAGAAACATTAGAGATTGATTCGTGAGTTATGTTGTAGGAAAGACATTTTAACGTATTCCTTTTTTCCTCCTACCGTTTGCGAATGGAACAAGTTGTCCCACAGCATCAGGGGCGGATGCAGGAATTTCCTGATGCGTTGGTCAGCGTATCATTTGTTTAGGAACCCCCTCCCCCTCTCCCTCGTTTCCCGCCCTAAATTTTACACATGCAGAAATCAAGAGGGGGGTCAGGACATCCGGACCCCCCCTCTAAATCCGCCCCTGCACAGCATGATGGGTATTGAATAAAAGGTTAAAAAGCGCAAACAAACGAGGACAAAAAGAAACACGGACGACAGGACAGGCGCTTCACTCTTAACTGGTTTTTATTAAGACCATTGTCACCTATAGACCTTTTCTTTAACGGCGCCGCCATCTTGAGAATTGCGGCGCCGACGACGCCGTCTAGCGGCTTAGAAAAAGAAATACCGGCTAGTTCTGGCAGCACAACTATCTGGGTAGGCAACGGTGTGGGTATGGGGGGAACTTGGCTAGACTTGGCTATGGTGGGCTGCAATAACTTGGTTGGAGCTTGTCCGGTTGAATCCAGCTGGCTACTCACGGCATCACCTTGCCTCCTCGAGAGAACGAGGACGGATACGGTGGGGTGTCTTGATTGAGTTTCCACAGCGAAGTATATATGAGCAGTTTAAAGGGGCGATGCAACGATTTTTGTATTTTGCGCAAATACCGCTTAGAACGGATCCCTGACGTTAATGACCTGTGAAATACCCGTTCTTTTTTCACCACACGCAATCGAAGCCGCAGAAAAAAATAAAGAAAAACGAGCAGAATTCACCCCCTCAACTCACAGCCAGAACAAGCGGCCACGTGATCTGGAGCCGATTATATGCCGCCAATGTTGATCATAGCCACGCGCTGGGGTTGGCAAAGCACAGGACACGCGGTGAGTTCCAGACATTGTTATGGTTCGGCTATTGTCGTCGGTGCAGCGATTGGACACGGGCCACTACCCGAATGCTTCTCGAGCTATCGATTATCACGAGCCCAAATCGAGTGTCCACGCCATGCTCGGGTCCAATCTATGAGCCGCTTTCAAATATCGTCACTGGGCGGTACTGTTACCGCCGAGCTACGTCATCAGGTTTTGCGAAGGAGAGATTGAATGAAAACACTCGGTTTTGTCCTCGAAGTTACAGCGCAACAAAGGAGTTTCTTGGTCAGTGGCGTTGCGTGCGAGTATCCTTGAGTCCCACTAGTGCCAGTAAGCTCGTGTAAAGTGAAAAACATTCCAATTGAATATCGTTGCACCGCCCCTTTAATGTAGTCTATGCAGGTAAGCTCTCGGCATTTGATAGCTCCATCTTGAGTGGTGGCATGTAGACTTTTTCATACCTTTCACATACCATGGGGCTTGCTGTGATAACCTAATTGGACCACCTGCACCGGGAATTAAAATCGGTCCTCTTGTCGTAGACGAAGTGGTCGTGAGCTTAAACGTGACGTTGGGTCTGATATGAATCCCTCGCGATTCAAGCTCGCAATCGACTGACTTCATAAATAATGATTCTTGGGGAAAATGCGAAGCTCGATAACATTAAAGCCACACTCGCGCTGCAGCTTCTTGTGCTCATGGCACACTTTCTGCTATTGTTCTTATGCTTTTTAAAATTATTTATCCATCCGACGACCACGCTCTGGTAGCCAGACAACCATAGATTTTCGGAAATTGCAGCTCGGTAAAAAGGAGAACTCGGAACTAACTCATGCACGACGTCCGTTTTTAAGCCTTTTCGCCCATACCCTTGGCGGTTGCGTACCCTGTGTCAGCGGGCAATCCAAAAATGCACCAGGTCGAGGGTACGTCAGTTACTGGTTGGTTTGAGGTTATGCGAAAAAGGTCTATATATACACATTGCCCAAACCACATCGGATTCAATCGCCACAATCAGAGCCAACCTTCCAGAAACACCATCTCACTCTGAAGCAAATACAAAGACGGAGCGCTGATGCAATTGTTTTCTTTCTTTTTTATGTAGAATGCCTCTATAATTTCTCTAAAGACGGAGCGCTGACGCAATTGTATTGCCTCTTTTACAACATTTTCTAGTGCAATTGGTGAACTTTTCTTTGTTAGAATGGACTTTTGCTTACTCATTTTACTGAGTGCTTGTGTGTATATATTTGTTTTGCTGACTTTTTTTGCTGTTCTTCCTACACCATGCCTTGGCCTTCAAATGTTGGCCGGCAGTATCTTCGATGTAAATAAAATAAATAAATTTAGATAGGTTTAATTTTATGTCAAATGCATCGTTTACTTGCCATCCCAATATAAGCATTGAACTTTCTGAGGTCACAGTCGACAAGCATAGCAAAATAAAAATGAACTAAGCTTAGAAATGAACAAGTGAAAGCTTGGCAACAACCTTGATGAGTTCATCTCGGTTCTTATATAAGCACGGTATAGCAGTGAAGGGCTTAAGAGAAACTATTCATATTGATTTAGAAAAATATTAGGCTAAAACCACTATTCGCTTTAAACACCAAATCAACTATTTGCACGTGCCTATTTAACAACATTCTCTCACGTGCATCCCCCGTTTTCATTCCAGGACTGCACTCGGCGTTCATGCCACCGTGACGCCGGACAGGTCCGGTGCCGCTCTCTTCCCCCCCCCCGGAAAGGCGGTTGGCACATTCCAGCGGCGCCATGGCACTCAACATGGGGATCCTGCCGCACTTGCTCGGGGCGGCGGCTGCCGCAAACAACAACAACAACAACAACAACCCGAACAACCTGAACAACGTCCCGCCGTCTCGGAATGTGGCCGGAAGCGGCAGTTCGGGCAGCCCGATGAACAGCGTGCGAGACCGGCTCTTCCACGCGCTCTTCGTTCGAGTGGCACTCGCCTATGCCACCGCAGTGCCGCCTTGGGTCCGGACGCTGCTCGAGTACGTCACCCTGGTCAAGGTGAGGCGGGCCCCGGCAATGCCGATTTGTGTACCCTCGTCGAGGAACGTGCGTTGCCGGGTTGGGACGAGATTGTCTCGCCGGCGACGCCGACGCTTCGGTGCTCATGTTTGATTTCGATCGGGGCGAGTGCGAGAGCTTTTTTGGTTGCTGGTGAGACGTGGCGTCGCAGCTTTCTGCTAGGCGCGCGTTGTCAGCCGACGTGTCCACGTTTGGGCGATATTTCGATGAGGACGTCTCTTGCCAATTCGATAATGGTGAGGGAGATATGGCGGGTTACGACATGCCCTCTTTGAGTATTCTTTCATGCACCGGTAAATATCGGCTCCTGTGCGACAGCCGAATGACTAGAAATTGACAAACAAACCTTGCGGGTCGTCGATTGCTTTCAATGTGAAATAGCGGATGATAACAATTTCAGCTCGCGTCCGATCTTACCTCGCCGCTGCACTCGGTTCGTAGCAGACGATCCACTTTTTTCGGTTTCGTTAGCAGACGATGAACGGCGTTTTCATGTTTCGTTTTCATCCGTGATTGACACTCCTTAGCAGACAACCCCCATACACGGCTTGCACGTGACATCAGTCCGCCCCGCTTTCCGGTGACCAGAAGTGCCTCGTTGACTCAGCCAAAGATACACTCTCCCGCACGCTTTCGCCCAAGTCCGCCCCTCTTTCTGGTGGCCAGAAGCTTCTCGTTGGCGCGGCGGAAAGCTATCCTCTCTTGCGCTCTTTCCCCCATTACGTCTGACCAAGTGACGTCGGTGCGGGCTACGTATTCTTTGCCGGCGTCGGCAGAAGAACCACCTGCGAACGCTACCTCACCTCGCTTTGCGAGAGACAAATTAGATCCCGCTCGCGCGCTTGCCACGACAAAGATCTGACCCCCGGAACACGTTTTCGTTTGGTGATCTGTTTAGTGTCCTACACCACCCGGCGTGCGTCGTATGTTGCCCCTGAGCGGCAACAAATCACGTCGGAGGAGTCGTCGTGTCATGCTGTCATATGTCGCGATCCTGGCAGTTGGTCGTACGCGTTCTAGCAGATGGAAGTCATCGGGCAGGGGGACCACTTTTCAGAACGCGGTAAACGCATTAGTCGGAGACCTGTTCCGGACACCGCGCCGACGCACTGCAGAGCGGGGATTCGAATCGGAACCGAAACCCAAACAGCAAACCGATAAAGAATGGTATTTTTTCGGTAGTCGTATCAGGGATGGAATCGATATTTCATTTTGCGGCGAACCGGAACCAAAACTGGAGAACATTAACTGGTGCCCAGTGTGCTGTAACTGTTCAGCGTTAGGGACATGCTGGCAAATGAAAGAAAAGAACTGTAGCGAGGTGCAATGTCCAAACTTAAAATACATTTTGTAGAGACGCGTGCAATGGCCGATTTTTGGAGACCGTTGACAAACGATTCCTTGTACTCTTTGTAGCAATCTCTGAATGGGGGAGAGCTTGCGAAGCGACACTGAACTCCCCAAAAAAACATTCTTTTAAAGTGATTGGATGGGACGTGTATGTCACAAAAAAAGATTTCCCTCGAAACAAAAACAAATTTAGCGCAGTATCAGTGTCACTTGACTCATTTCAGCGATTCCGAAACATGCTTCTATTTTGTGTTTGACTTCCCAAAGTAGGAGCATTTTTCTGAATCGCCCTTAAAAGGAAGCTGAAGCAGTTCTTTCAAAAAATGAGATATAGGTTGATTCTAGCGTAGTTTTATCCCGTGAATCTGAATATCACATTCGTTTTCTCCAAAGATGCAACTAAACGCGAGAAAACACGAAAAACCTCTGACCAGTCGTTACGTCATACTAGGATCTTTTGGCCGCCAAGCGCGTGTCGCTCGTGTGGGCAGCGTGTGCAATTGCAAGCTTGCCAGGTATATTCCCCCGCACTGACACGAGTAGAGACGTCTTTATTTTTTACCTTTTCGAAAACCGCAAGAGTGCGCATGCACAGCTTTGATATGCGCCGAAGACGTGCGAGAGCAGAGATTCGGAAAACTCCCGGTATGACGTCGCACTCCGAGAAGGAGAGGGGCGTCAGCGGTACTTTGAAAACGGTCTTCTGCAGCCTCTGTGTGCCTAATCGAGAAATAATCTATATTCGTGATCCTGGAGGCCAAATAAAGACGATTTAAGTGTTTTTCCTCAATTACAGAACCTCTTCAGTTTCCCTTTAACTCGAAACGAGTCTCACAACGTGTGCAAAAATTGTTTCTAGTGCCCCACACTTAACCATCTCCTGTCCCCATTCCGTCCCGCAACAGGCGCTGGTCTCCTTCTTCGTGCTGGCCTACATCCATGCGGCCTTCATCCGGACCCCCATCAGCTGCCTGGATCACATGTCCCAGCAGTGGCCCCAAGACGGCATCCTGCGCGTCGAATCCTCAGGGACTCGTCGTCGTCCCAGGAGCCCTACACGCTCGAACAGTCCTATCTCAAGGAGCAACGACTGCTACGGATGGGCCAGGCACCCACACTCCCCGAGGTGCCCCCCGACAAACCCGTGAAACAGGAGAGTGAGATGGACGGAACCGCGGCGACGACGGACCCAGCAGCCAGAAAGCCCGACCCCACAAATGCGGGGCTGGTGAAGGTGATCCCGACGAACGGGACCGCGATCGACCCGGATCCCACGAACGCGGCGCCGACGAACCCGGGATCGACGAAGAGGCTTCTGGCGAACTCGTATCCAACGAACTCGCTTCCTACGAACTCGGGATCGGCGAGCGGGTGGAAGACGAAACGTGCGCCGACGGACCGCGGGCCGGCGGACGAAGCGGAGGCGCCGCCCCTGCTCGGGACGCGCGTTCGCGGTTCCGCGGGTCCCGACGGCGAGTTCGTCTACTACGAACCGGTACCCAACGGAAGTGTGGAGACCTCTCTACCCACGGACGGTAATGGGTACCCACAGCCCTTGCAGGAAACGGTTTCAGAGTTTGAAATGCTCGCGCGCGCAGGTGAGTTTCCGAGCAGAGGCGTTCCGAGTTCGAAAGACAATTTGTAACTGAAGTAACAGTGCCTAGTGAACGGTCGTTTAGTGAAAGGGTGTAAAGGCGTCACTTTGCCTTGTCACTTTTCCGACCGGTGGCATGTGTGTCGCCTCAACCGAGCCAGACATTGAATCCAACAGAAAACATTTGATTGCAGTTTATTTCGGAGGCACCAACAAGTCGCCAGTCGCAACACGAAATGTGGAGAAACATTGCGTGTCTGGAAAAACATTGTGTTGCTCTAGAGTGCTGGCACCAATTTCTTTTGTTTTAAAGTTATTCAGATGCTGTCGATGATGTTGGAATACTGAATAGTTCTACTGTAGGTGTAATTTGCCATTTTTTAAAGCTTCTTGCGAGCTTTTGAGGTTTTGTTTTACTATCATGAGTTGACGAGACATTCATAGGGTTTACCTCTACGACAATTTGTTCGTCATCATCACCAATGAATTGTCAATTATGGCACAAGTCATTCATCTTAAATTTCGCGGCATTTTTGCCGCGTCGAGGGCAGCAACGAGGAACAAGCGGAATGTGCAGGCACTAAGCGATAGTGCAATGACGCACGACGTGAGATGGTTTTTTCTGCGAAACATCTGTTCCAGTGTGGCCACAGGACGAGTACATTGTGGAGTATGCGCTGGAGTACGGGCTGCTGCGGCTGAGCCACGCGACCAGGCACAAGCTCAACATTTCCGTCAAGATCGTCACCCTGGGTGAGGGAGTTTCTGGCATTCTCGTTACTGTAGCTCGGGCTCCACTGAACCCTAAAAGTGTTTTAGGGGCGAAGCTCCTTAGGGGCTAGCCATGTCCGTATGTTCGTCCGCCGTAGGCCGGCGTCGGGTGCTCGTGCTTCTGCTCGTGAGATCACGTGCTCACGTGCTCGTGTAGGGCAGAAAAAAAATTGGAAAAAAAAAAAGATGAAAAAAAATTATGAAAAAAGAAAAAGAAGAAAAAAAAAAAGAGTAGGGGGTTCTGAGATGCCATCCCATCTGTCTGCTTAAAAAAAGAAAAAGAAGAAAACCACACATTCTCCTACTGCCATGAATGAAAAGGACCGAAAAGCTCGGCATGCAGCGCCTCAGCGTTTACGTTGACAGCAAGCTGCTCCGGAGACCAGGGCGCGAGAAGCTGCTGCACAGCGTCAAAAACGCCAAGTGGACCCGGAGTTGAGAGCTCGGGAAGCGGCGGCAAAGCGTCAACGCCGACAGCAAGCAGCAATACCTATGACCAAAATCAGTATCATCAGCACCACCCGAGCTTCGCCCCAATCAACATCATTCACCACGTGGAGATGCGGTCATTTTTTGTTGAATGCCTCAATAGAACACGTATGTCACAAAATACGCTGCCCCCTCCCAAAAAAAGATACAAAATATTTTTTAAGTGCAATATTTAGATAGCGAGACTCGTTTTTAATATGGTGACATGCTTACACATTTTGGGAGGACGTGCCAAAATAAAAGCACATGTCCGAGTCGTTGCTAAATAGAAACGTGACTTGTGACGTAAATATTGTGCTAAACATATTTTTTTCTGGGGTCACTTCAGTTTGCGACAAATGTCTGCAATACCGGCACTTAAAAAGTATCTTTTCGTGGGAGTTCAGCGTCTTTAGGAGTGATTCTAAAACGTGCTTATATCTTTATTTGGGGAGGAGGAGGAGGAGGGACAAAAAGGTGCAGCATCATGGGTGGGTTATGACATCATAAGCATATGCATTTCCCAAGTCTATTTTGTCGACCTAATAATTGTCATTTCACCAAAAATGAAACATTTCTTTCCAAATAAGGCTGATGTATCTCGTTTTTTTCCCTGAAAGGAGCCGCCCTAAGGAGCTTGGAAAGGGGGAGTGGCAGTCGCTGCCCCCTCTTTTGCGCTCCTATAATTTGCGCTTGCATTCCATTGGCTAAATGTCTCGTCTACGGCAGAGACACCAGATGCTTGTTGGGACCGACTAACTTCCGCCCGCTCGGCATACACACGACACAATTTCTATTCATGTTCAACATCTTATGCTCTCTTGTGCATTTTGCTGTGGGGATGCCTATTTGTCCATGTGTGTTGCTGGATTATAGGAGTGCAGCAGGGGGGAATGCTTGAAGGACCCTGCAAAGGAAGAAAGGTCGCACGAAGTAAAAGATATCCGTGGAAATGTTTTGTTCCCCCCTCTCCCCCCCTGCACTTTATCTTGAAGACGTGCACACAAGTTCTACATCTGAGTCTAGGCTTTTTTCAAGTCGGAAAGGAACCTTTAGCCACTTTGTCTAATGAAACTAGCTAGGGGTCTACGAATGCCCTGTGAAGATTGGGCAGTTGAGATAAACAATTACGATGAAGTTACTGCTTTGCTGTCACAAGCGCCAAACGTTTCCTCTACTGCTACGCTCTGTTTCAGCGTAAGTTGGCAAACAGAAAAAGCTGCAGGTCCCAGCGAGCCAAACGTAGCGTCGGATTGAGTTGCGTGACAGCGGCTTACGTTTTTCGTGTGCAGAGTTGTCATTTGTTTTGCTTTATCACCTCTTATTGGCTCACGGGTGCTGTAGCGTTTGTGCTTTGCCAAGTTATGTTGAAGCGGAGTATAAGGGCCCGTTTGTCTCGGCGAGAGGGAGTTGTGGTGTCCGCAAGACACGAACACGAAAAAGGTGCTGTAGCCTCCGCTAGTGATCATGATACGGCAGCCATCCAACACTGATATAAAGCGGCGTCCTAGCGTCCCATCGTGCACGACCCATGGTCGCCTATAAGCGCCTGCCTGCGTTTTCAGACATGCTGACAGACTGTTTGAAAGAACTAAAAGATCTTTTCAATCGACAAAAAAACAACACAGTTCACACCTTTAGCACCTCCGTCGAAACGCCAACATGATTTCTCCTGAACATTTCTGTTCTCGTTGTATTTGACAGATTTACACCAATGGGGGCTAGCGCGGGGATGCGCAACCTGAAAGCGACCTAAATGTATTCAACTTTGCTCACCAGGGGCGCTTCCCTAAACTTATAGCTTTGGGCCAATGGCTGCCAGGTGGGCCTCTAGGACTAACAGGATGTCTTTTGCTATTTTTTTGGCCCCAGACCCGTCTGAAGACGGCTGCTTTGGAGACTGGTTCAGCCGGCTCCTCCTCGACGGCTTCCTCGGCTACGACGATGTGCTGATGGCAAGCCTCAAGAACCTGGCGGAGAAAGAGGACAACAAAGGTCGGTTTGCAATCGTGCGCTTCCCACGTGTTCTTCTTTTTTTTTTTTGTTTTCGGTGTGTTCATGCGCCGTGCAACCGAAATGCGTCCCCCTACGCTCGAGGGAGAAGGTGCAAAAACGTGAGGGTTATTGATCGTGCTTGCGGCTAAGCTTGTTGGCTTAGCAGGTGGCATTTCTCTTGGACAAAAGCACCACACCCTTCGAGGTACTCTGCTTTCTGGCAGAGTCTCCTCGTTTGTAAAGAAACGGTACTTTTTCAACAGTAAAAGGCAAGGCAGCCATTGTGACGCCTAGCGAGCGTCGGCGCTCTCACTCGCTCGCCGCCGGTGCGCCTCCACCACCCGATTGTAGAAATCTTCCACCCAAAGCTCGGCGGCGCGACACCACCACAATCCTTTGTGCAAGGAGCAGACAAACTTGCCTGCCGTATAATCGATGCTTGTTGGACACCCTTGTAACTCATACACGTCCTTATGCCAGACATGTCCCCTTCTTCCACTTAGTGGCGGTGTAGTAATACTATATGCCTCGTGTCTGTTGCCCTTTTATGTTGTCGGAATGCCTCGCTAAGTTGAGCAGCCCAGGTGTCTGCCGAGAGCGAGGGAGGCTTCACTGCGTGCAGTTTTAGAGGGCAGCTCTTTGGCGCCCGTTTTCGGGTTGAGCGGCGGCGGCGTCACCGTTGGCGTAACCGCGTGACGTCACGAGGGTCACGCGGCTCACAAGTGACGTCACGAGGGTCACGAGTGACGTCGCAAGGGTCACGAGTGACGTTGCACGTGAAGTCACGCGGGCATACCCTCCCCTCCCCTCCCCTCCTCCTCTTCAAGAGCTGCGCTCTAATTCGGCATTACAGAAAATTGTAAACGTCTTTCATTTTTTTAGACAGCTGATACTAGTGTGAATCTCTCCGAAGGACTGTGTTGTCGTCCTTTGCACAAACTCCCTGTTTCTCGAGTGTGCACCAGAGCTTGAATCGAAAATCAACGAGCACGTTAAGTTGGCAAATCGTTCGAAAGAGACACCCTGTTGTTCTCACTTTGTTAGTGGCTGTAGCCAAGACCTCGTTGTGCCGGTGCACACGCACGGCCGTCCGAGCAGACGAACTTGCATGCCGTACGACCTCGGAAGGTTTGTGGCAGGCAGTCTGAAGAACTCAACTTTCGGTTACAGCGTGCCGGGGCAGCTCGTTGGAGACAATGTAAGGATCGGGCAAAAAAGCGGGATCAAGAGCGGAAATGGAAATGGAGCGAAAATTTTCAGAACTGTGTTTGGGAGAAGGCGCAGAAACGACGACGCCACAATGATAGCGATTTATGCAAGCGCCAAGCTGTCGTCAGCCTGACACAGATTACTCGATAATGTGTAGGTACACACTTGGATCTTTTTTTTTCTCTAATGCATGAATTTTCAAACTGGGCTCAGGCGCACGAGGCTTCCCTAGGAGTATGCCCTCATGTTTCACGGGCACAGTGTGCATAGTATTATATGTAGTGCTTCAAGTTTTTTGTTACAAAAATAACATCGGTGGGAAGGGCTCCTTGGCCGTCACTCGAGTTTGATTGACAGCCAAGTTCTGATGCCTCATTCTTCTCGTAAAGAAGCCCACATACTAGACTTAGAATGTCAAAACTGGCTCAGATCAAAGCTATAAGTGGAAAAAGGATAGCTTTTTCCACTTATAGCTTTCCAAAAATCCTCGGAACCCTAGCCATAAACAGCGAAGCTGTTTATGGCTAGGGTTCCTTGGATTTTTTGTGTGCAGTGACTAAAAACTCTATGCTCGCAGCGCCGCACGCGCACGCCTTCACCGTATAAAAGATTCAAAGTAAATAACAAAAAATCAAGCGTTGACGAACGCGCGTGCGAATTGCCATTTGTTTGAGGCTTTTGCTTTAGAACAGTTACTGCTGCAGACACCGGCGCCGCATGCGCATGCCTTCTCCGTATAAAAGATTCAAAGTAAATAACCAAAATAAAGTATTGACCAACGCACGTGCAAGATGCCATTTGTTTTAGGCTTTTGCTTTGGAACAGTTACTGCTGCAGACGCCGGCACGTGCGGCAGGTGGAACACCATTCCCTGCATTCTCCTTGATGCTTGAGTCATTTAGCAATAGGTCTAATCAGTAGATTAGTTATCAATAGGCACCATTTTCAAAATCAGTAGACTCTCAGGTAGATAATAAAGTTTTCTCAAATATTTGCCGCTGTGTAACCCGCGTCAACCAAGTCTACGCTTGCACCGCCCTCTCTTTGTCGTCGTTCCAAGCGCTTGCATGCCTAGTTTCCTTCGCTTCCGCTCTCCTGGGGTGGCGGTCCCGTCGCGCGTGTCTACTTTCCGCCGGCTCCTCGGGGCGGCTTTGTATCGTGTGCTAAACAGCTTCGCTGGTCATCCACCTTCACAGAGTGGAATGGCTCATGATTTTTTTGTTCTACCTCTTTACATCGAGAAAGTGGAGGGTAGGTCGTTTCAGCATAGCTGCCAGCTACACTTCCACGCATGCGCATCCAAGGTGCTTGTGACACACCAAGAACTTTCTTCCGATCTCTGATTGGCCCTCCCTAACATCAATTCTTGAATTACGTTGGGTGTCGTCCACAGTGGGCATTATTCCCCACAAACAAGAGTGACAATGGAGAGTGGAGACGATACAGACAACCTTATTCTTGGAAACGTGTTCTTGATACCACCATTTTAATGGGAACGTGTGGCTCAACACAAACAATTTCTCTTTCTTAGTTTTTGTTTTTCTGCAAGAATGTGGTGAAAAAATGTATGGTATATAGAATTTGATGCAATAGCTGCCTTCACTGTGAAACAGTCTACCCTTTTAAGATAGCTTACCTTCATTTGCTTTACTCTCGATCGAGCGATTTGTAATGGTGCTGCGAGTGTTTTCACCAAGGCAGTTTCATCGTTCTCTTGCGGGCACAGCACTCGCTTCGTAACATGCTTAGCTTGTCTTGAGCTCCGGAATGTTTCTGGTGCGCGCCTTTGTTTCCGTCGGCTTTAGGCCCTAAAGTCGAGGTCAGTCAGAGGTACAGCTGATGCTCATTTTTGCGTTCTTTCTTTGCGTTGTGTTGCAGGTTATGTGCGCAACGTCGTGACTGGAGAGCACTACCGCTTCATCAGCATGTGGACAAGCCGCTCGTCGTACATTGCAGCCGCCTTCATCATGGTCGTCTTTGTGAGTATCTCTTGCACCTGCCGACTCCAGCCACGTCGTGTCGAAAGCACCCCAACAACGAGGTGCACCAGGGCGGTGTGTTTGCTCGCAACAAAAGAGTGATCGCTTAGACATTTGGTAAAACTACAAAAAGTTCCAAGCCTTCTCTTAACCCTCTGACGGTCGCGCGTTTCGCACAAACGACGTTTCCCGGCGTTCGGGTTTCGTTTACAAAGGAACGGTATAAAGAAAGGGTCAATGTGCAGGTCGTTTCTTAATTATCCGTATGGTACTACATATATTACGTATGGTACTTGTAAGCTGTTCAGGTTTAGGTAGACCGAATGGAAATATTGAAGGCGAAAACTTGTCGCCTTTTTTTCGTTCGGTTCCGTTTTAGCACGTCTGCTTCCCCGGCGTTCCGGCGGTTTCGGATTCCGAACCGGAGGTACTTTGCAGATTTGTTTCTCCATCAGATGGGAAGCCCTCATCCTCCGAAATCAATTCCAAGAAGTGTTAGAAGTCTGAATTAGGAGAGACGGTGCTCCCGTCGCCGCCACCGTTGGCGCCACCGACGTGCGAAGCGACGATTCTATAAATAGCCCCAGCAAGGTGAAGCACCGTGCAGAAATAACAATCATAGTTTGTTTGTTGAAGACATAACCAATAGCAACACCTCCCGCAACGCGTGCGGTTTCGCTTTTGGGCGGACACTTTCAAACGTGCAACTGCCATGGCAACAACCGTCAAAAAATTAAGAGAAGATTTTTTATTTTAAGTGCGTTGTGTTTATAGGGTTGGCTCTTAGTGCTTTTGTGTTCGAGCCTGGGAAGTAGCCTCGACGGGGCATGCAGTGCAGAGCGTGCGGTCGGCAACTGGTCATTGAGTGGAGACTTTTCTCAATCTGTTTGGCAACAGCAAAGGGGACTACACATACCACAAAGGCTCTCGCTTGCGGTTCTTGTGTCGGTCTTCACGTTGCCGTTGTCGTCAACGTTGGGTGCAGTTAGGTTGAGGGTTGAGGGGGGAAGGGACCTGGTCGCCTTGACGCAGCGGCTGACCGACAGTTCGAGCGCCAGTTCACAGAAAACGCGTTCGGTGCAGTGTGTGCTGTGTACAGACGAGCGGTTTTGGGCCAGACACGAGCAAAGGCATTACTAGTGCTATGCATTCAGAATTCCTTGAGGAAACCAAAGAGACGATTGGCCGATTTTTTTTTTTTTTTTTTTACAAAATACGGCGTGCGAGGTTATTTTTTTTTTTTTATTTATTGATACTGCCGGCCGCAAATACGCAGCCAAGGCAGGATCATGGGATCATGAACTACAACTTTTACCGAGTATCTGAGAGAGAGTGGTTGAAGATTTGTCTGCATCGGTCGGCGTGTTCTTTAGTACCTTGGTTACACGCCGCAGCAGCGAAACTAAGCTTACAGATTTACCTCCACATCACCCAAAGGGTCCTCTGGCAACCCCAAAGTGTTGCGTTGCTTTGGTGACATCCCGCGCCGCCTGGTGATGGTTACGAAATTGCAGAGCGGAAGCAAATTGGCTTAGAAGGGAGAAGGGAGGAATCATACTTTCGATTTTTAATTTCTAGGCCAGGTGGCGCAAGCTATCGCTCGTTATAAAGGGTACAGCTGTTGGCATCAATCCATTGGGGTATTAGACAATGGGAGAGTGTGCCGTTGCTCCCGTCAAGTCGTTGAGCTTACCCAGACGCTCCCCCAAATCAGCAGCTTGCCGGTGCTGAGCAATGAAGTTTGGCATAAGTGGCACGGCATCATGAACTTTGCGCGAATCGAACGGGCCGGTGCAATCGCCAACTTCGTGTGAATTGAAAATTGAATAGGACGTTGCAAAAGCCTGTCCTTTCTACACCCAGTTAAAGGTCATGCTTGGCTGGAGAGAACAGCGTAGAAGCATGGTGTGGAGAGGCAAAAACAATGAAGAAGACAAAGAGCAAAGCAGGACGAAGAGTTGGCCGCACCGGGGCAGCCCAATGCACTGCATCAGCAGTGTCTGTCTGCAATTTTCGACGTAACAACCGAGAAAGCAAACGCAAGAAACAAGAAGTTAATACACATGTCACCGTGGGCATTCAATGGGACTGGCATTCAGGAACGTAACAGCCGGGAAAATGTATCAACTAAGAATGTGTGAACACAATTCTACTGTACTAACATTCTAAGGAAACAACTCACCCTCATGTTACATTCTCATGATTGAACTCACTTACTTTCCCGCAGACGGCATCGCTTTACAGTAGTAAACAACATACCATACACATGCGTGTAACAGCCACATTTTTTTTTTTGAGTTTTAGAGTGAAAGTTAAGAATGTAACCATTGAAAAGAAACAAAAAATTTTATTTTTTTTCAAAATATTTTTGTGGTGTAATTAGAGTTTCAATTTAAATTTATTCGATAAAATTACTTCCGTGTGTCGGAAGGAGAAAAAAAAAAAAAGAGAGTTTATTGCTTTTACGAACACATCAGGAGTTCATGTCTGCACTACGGTCAGTATATAGTCCGTACAGTCATCCTCTGAAGTTGGCTCCGCATCGTTGGAAATCGTCTCCACGTTGCTGTCCCTATCTTCCTGATCTTCTACCTCGTGTAACGTGCTATGCTTCCCTTCGAAAGCTCGCTTCGTTTGCTTTGTCTTCCTTAGGGCGTCTTCTTGGAGGCGCCAGCGAAGTACACATTTTTCGTCATCTTCGAACTTCCTTTTGGCGGCTCTTTTGCCACTTTGTTTAGCACCTGTATAGCTTGCATACTTGCCACCCACGGAGAGAGTCGCTGGCGGGGAGGTACATAGTCGACGGCGGAAAGAACCGTCTGTAGTCTCCGTGATTACGCTCGCTCTGAGCCCAAGATGGTGCATAAAAAAATGGCGCAAAAGTTTGTTTGCGATCTGGCGCGAGCTGCTGACAGAATGTTCTAGAGTCGCTTGTTGTAGCGCCACAAAGCAGATGGTGCTTCCAACCCTCTTCAAATCACTAGTACAAAAAAGTAATTTTAAATTTTTTTTTTTTTTTAGCTTTTTTTTGTTAGGAGTTAGGGGTACGGCTATTACACGCATGTATACGGTAAGCTGAAACGACCAAGTGACGACCGGTGGCGCTGCCTCGATGCGAGAAGTTGTACTTGCAAATGAGAGGTACCGTGCAGACGAGTGTGCGGTGGCCACTGCTATCTGACTAAGCCTTTTCATCTTCCGTGTTTTGGGAGCACTTTATCGTGACTAGCGTCCACTCTTGGCTCCTGCCTACTCGTGCCCGTTGCTGCCGTCATTATCTCGTTGCGCAGTCCGGGCATTGGTTAAATTGTTAATTAACGTGTGGGCGAGCAAAAGTGACAATAACTGTGAATGTGCGCAGTAGCAGCACTTGTGGGGACAGTTTTCAAGCTTGATTGAGCCCAGTCGGATAGCTGTAACCAGTGCAATCTCGTCCGCATGCTCTTTGTCGTTGATAGTTCGACTTGCGTCGAGGCAACGCTACCGGTATGTTTCGGTCGTTGCTCGTTCTTTTCGGCTCCCATTATTCCTGGCTGTGCATTTTGTGTTTGGATTTATTGAGTACCAGTAAGACATGAGTGTATCTTGTTGCGAGTGTTTCGTGGCTTCGCTACATTTACGGAAAATTGTCCGGATTGTTTTAAGTGCTGCTCCTTCCGACATCATTTGCTGACCAATCAACAGCTTGACTTCTCCAAAGTATTGATGTAAGAAATTGCTCACACACAGAGTACACATATTGCGTTTTGGTGTTCATTTTGGCGCATCGTTCTCTACTTTTGGGTGCATTCTGGCAGATATGTATACTAGTATACATATTTGCTGATGCCCGAGGAATGCCACAGTTCTGCCGTGTGACACTCTGTGTCTGCGGTTTTGTGCCGTCTCGAATATTTCAAAAGCTAGATCTGTTTTCCCGACGAGCCATGACCGCATCTGCAGCCTCGACAAAGCAGAATGTCCCAAGAGAAATGTAGAATCACCAAACTTATCAAAGCGCGGTGTCACAGGACACGAATTCAATCCTCAAGGCTAATAAAAATCCTGGAGAGCATGCAACGGAACGCGGAATTTGCACTCCCTGTTTGAGCAGTCTTTATCCGAGTTTAGATGCTCCGAACCGCTCGGAGGTGTCAAAATGAAACTATCCGAACTACAGACAGCAGACTTTGGAACATCATGTGATCGGAAACGATCATTTACGAGGTGTGATCGAAAAGTTCCGAGACTGTTTTTGTACCTTGAAAAGAGAGGGCAGCACATTCATGCGCGCACAGCAGTCGAAGGGAGGGACCTTCGTGCCTCATTATGCCGAAGGATATCGTTCTGTGAAGATCCGGAGCTGTGCAATATCAGTTTTTGTTACCTTGAGTGCGAGTGCAAAGGCAATTTCACTATAGACCTTTTTACTGTTTACAAACATGAACCGCTGCTTGCGTCCCAAGCAAGTTCCGGTCGCTCCCTCTTTGCAAGTCTGTCGAGCTTGTTTATGTCACCAGTGCTAGAAAGCATAAACGTTACACAGACAACAAAGTTGGAGATTTAGTGAGGGCCTTCGGCTGTACGATTTAACGTCTTGGAGGAGACAAGTTGGTTTACAAGAATATTCGAAAAAATTTAACAAATCTCGCGCTTCTCGGTTTCTTTGGCATTCGCTTGGAGAATTGGTGGTCAAATGTTTTATTGACGTTTCAAGCAGCTATGTTAAGGTGGACTTAGTTCGTTCTTTTTACGAACCGGAAGTTCGTTGGGACGTCGAAGACTGGAGCACCGCCTGGTGGCGTTTACAAAGAAAAGGGTCTATAGTCAAAGCCGTTTATAGCGAACAGCAGGAAACACTACGATCAGTTCGATATAGCAAGTAGTTCGATATAGCAAAAACCATTTACAACGAACTTCCATGATGCGGTCGTTGTAAGACGAGAGCTTCTCTTTCTTTCTCATCTCTTCGCTTCCACCTTGTAACAAAACGCTGGAATTTTTTTGTTTGCATACGTGCAGGGTTTTTCCCTTCTGAATCCCTTCTCTTTTTGGACAACCGCTTTGGGATGAAAGTTTGTTTTTCTGTGTGCATGCGTGCAGGGCGTTTTTGTTTTTTAGCTTTCTTGCCTTCTGAATCGCTTCTCTTCGCTCAGTTTTGTTCGCGGCTTGCGCTTTTTAAATTTTCTTTCTTTTCTACTTTTTTTTTTTTTGGGGGGGGTGGGGGGGAGGGACAGGCTAGAAGACGATTGTATACGCGTTTTTGGAAGCCGTCTTTTGGGGGGGGGGAAAGTTCGATATAGCCAATAGGTTGTTCGTTATAAAAAGTACTTTTTACGTGCATTTTTATTTAAATTTTCCGTGAGTTCGATATCGACAATAATTCGCTATACGTGGGTTTGTTCTAAACGGGTTTCACTGTATAGATTGCAAGCCAAAGCGAGAGCGAGCATCATTTTTGCGTCAAACTCGGCAAATCTAAAACAAATATCTTTAAAATGATTCGAGAGACTTATGTCAAAAAGCAGTGAAGTGTGCGAAGTGTTTTGAGTGGCAGTCGCGCTCCAAGAATGGCAGAATGTCACTGGAAGACGAATTGAGGTCGGAGAAGGTTGCCGTACCTTTCTTCGTCTTTCAGCAATGTTCTGCCATTCTTGAAGCGTGAGTGCCGCTCAAAACCCTTCACACACTTCGCTGCTTTGGGACATAAGGCTGCTGAATCATTTTAAAGATATTCGTTTTAGATTTGTCGAGTTTGAGGCAGAATTGATTTTTTCTCTCCCTCTGGCTTGCAGTCTATGGTGAAACCGCCATTGTGCTTGTGCACCTTGTAACAAAAACTCGTATCGCGCAGCTCCAAGTCTTCACAGAAGGACGCACTTTGGCATGATGAGGCACGAAGGTTCCTGCCTTGGACTGCTGCGCACACATCACCGTACTGCCCTCTCTTTTTATGCTACAAGTTCGGTCTCGGAACATTTTGATTGCACCTCATATTTATGTCACAGTGGGAACCGACAGACAACAACGGCAGTTCACGAAACAAAATAAATCTCCTCTAGGCCTCGGCCAAAGCTGACGACGTCTCCGAGCAGCCGAGGGACTTAATTGACGAACAAAGCGGAAACGTAACATGCCGCAAAAGACGGGAGCACAAAAAATTGGGCTGTCTCGTCGTCATTTCTCAGATGCGTTCTAAACGCCGTGCATTCAGAATGCCTGTGCTCACGTCCGCCCGAAACCACTATCTGTCACGCACATTACACTCCGCGCTAAATGAATTTTCTGTTAAGGGAGGACGTAAAGCCGCGCACGAAAAAGTTCATTTTTCAAGAAATTGACCGCATCTCCACGTGGTGAATGATGTTGATTGGGGCGAAGCTCTGGTGGTGCTTGTCTGCGTAGACGCTGAGCTGGAGCATGCCGAGCCTTTCATTCGTTTTCATCCATGTCAGAAAGAGAATGTGTGGTATGGAACGTGGTTATATACGCATTTGAGCATTTGACCGCAGCGCCCTCTCGTCTATAAAAGTTGAGCCAATGCATGCAAAGTTTAACGTGATTATATACGCATTTGACCGCAGCACCCTCTTCTGTATAGACGTTGAGCGGCTACATGCAACGTTTCATCCGTGAAATCCCCAGCTCTTGAGTTACTACCACATCTCAGAGCCCCCTACTCGTCCCGCAGTAGTGGCCGAGTGGTTAAGGCGATGGACTAGAAATCCATTGGGGTCTCCCCGCTCCGGTTCGAATCCTGTCGACTGCGCAAACATATTTTTCATCATTTTTTTCCTCGTTTTTTTTGCCTTACGCTAGCACGTGCTCACATGCTCGTGAGCACTTGAGCACGTGAGCTCACGAGCAGGAGCACGAGCACAGGACGCTGGACGAACATACGGACATGGCTAGCCCCTAAGGAGCTTTGCCCCTAAAACCTGATATTTGGGCGCCTCCTACATCTGAGCACCTCTGTGCAAAATCTCACGGCGTAATTCAATCTCAAAATATAAAAAAACGCGATCATTTCGCGTGAGAAACACACCAAGAAACAGCCCAAAAGAGAAAACGAACGTAAAAACATGCACACTTCGCGTTCCTCCTTTGCGCATTCGATCGCCCCCATCTTAGACTCATTGGAAAGCTGTTTTCTTTGTCTACGTTTCGGCACACATAAAGTGGCGTCGGCCTTTGGAAGCAGAGATATCGCAGTTTTCCCCCGGGGAAGATACCGCGCTCCTGATTGGTTACCGAGCGCGGGCCATGGAGAGGGCTGCTGCTATCGGCCGGAGCGAGCGCCTCCTCTGCAAAACTTTGTGGCCTTCTCTGCCTCCTTTGCTCCCGCGCACTGCGTGGGGAGCTGTCGTCTGCTACCGTGGCCGCGTTGTTACTTGTTGACTTCTGTCAACAAGCACTTTTTTTGGCGATCGCCTGCTTGGTTTAGCTTTGCGTCTTTCCGGAGCCATTGCAACTGCTTGCGATGCCTAGCGACACTCGTTTGAAGGGGTCTACGCAGCGTGCGTACGGAAAGCGGAAACAACGCGCATGGAGCAAGAGCTCGCCCGCGTCGCCAGTCACGTTGCTTGTGGCAGACTCCCAGGAAGTTTTGCTACCAGCTGCTGCGTCGTTTTCGTCAGCTTCTGAGTTGGACACTGAAGTGGACAGCACCATCAGCGGTAGGTGGTACGCTACGAGCCGACAAGCATTTCTATTCGCCGGACGAAAGTGCAGAACGCACGGCGAAGGTGAAGAAGTGCAAGCAAGACTTGGCAGCAAAGTCTGCAACAGAACGGAAGTTTGACCTTCTGAACGTCGCCCGCAAAATTGAAGAGGTGGACCTTTCAACGCCATCTGCAAACTGTGATGCAAGCCTGTGAGCTGACAGCAGCCGCCTGTTAAGCAGAGAGTGTGGCAATTGTGAGGGAGCTCTATGCGGACTTCCTCAACCCGGCCAACAACATCGACGGGATGTATAACGGCGCCTAGAAGAAGCGGGGTCGCACATCCCACATCAGTGTTGGCTGCATTGTGGAGGTCTACTCTGGACTTGTGATCAACCACGTTGTTTTGTGCAACCTTTGCCTGGTCTGTTCTCTTGGCTCAAAGCCTGAGGTTGAAGGGTACAGTGCATGGTTTACAGAGCACAAGTCAGAGTGCAAGAAGAACATTGACTAAGTCTGGGCGAATGGAGGTGGAGGCGGCGTTGATAATGTTTAGGAGGTCCTTTGAGAAGCACGGCCTGCACTACACAACGGTCCTTTCTGATGTAGACAGCAGGACCTATCATGCTTTGGCAGAGGATGCAATGTACGGGTTCGTGAAGATTGAGAAGGACTGCCTCAATCACGTCTACAAGCGCATGGGGTCTGCTTTGCGCACACTTGTCGACAAGAAGAAGGCCCAAGGCGAAGCACTGAGGGTTCAAGGGAAGGCCGACTCAAGACAGGATCAAGAAGATAACCAATTACTATGGTTACGCCCTGCGACACATGTAATCCACAGATGAGTTTCCCGATCACAGCTTCTGTCCCAAAAGCGCAAACTCATGGTGCTCCTACAACAGAGCTCTGACCAACAGTGAGCAGCCACAAGGCCACAAGAACGCCCTCCAGGACTTCATTTGAGAAGGACTGGGACCAGTGTTCGCCAGGCTCTGTGACAAAGACTTGCTTGAATGGTGCAGCGATGGCAAAATGCAGAACTTAAAGGGATTGTCCAGTCGAAACCGGAAGTACTTAAGTTTTTGCGCTCGTTATGTCGAGGGAGCCTTCATGTACACAATTGTCATTTTTATTTTGATATATGATCTCCCGTTATTAATTAATCCTTTCATGAGCGTATGTACGAAACTGCACCCCGAATTTCGCCAGTGTCAATGGCTGACATCCGTAGCTGCTGCGTGACGTCACAAAACGCAAAGGTTTGTCGGATGGTCGGGATAACAAGCGTTGGTCGATGAATGTCTTGTATTTTGTTTCGAATTATATAGTCTCCTAGGCTGTACCCTACTGAAATACGGTTCTTTTAGTGCAGTTCCCAAGCGTGTGCAAAACAAATCACGCCTTTTAGCAGGATATTACTCGAAAACAACCATAAGCTTCGAGCAAACGTATGCCGTTTTGCGCAAACACGACTGCGACGGCCGCCGATCGAACTAGGAGCGCTTGCAAAGCAAAGGATGCAGATTTCGCCTCTGAAGCCGCAACTAGGTACACGAAGCGGCATCTGGGTAGGTACGCATTTCTGCGGATCCACTGGATCTGTGATGAGGCTGCGGGTCGTTCCCTCAGAGGCGATGTCCGCGGGTCGAAGGCAAACGGCGAATCGTTCAAATGCATGTCGTCACTTGACTTGGACGAGCGTGGTGAATCGTAGCCATGCTCTATTTTCACATGCGGGTCAAACAGAATTTGGCTGCACGCGTGCTAAATACAACTTCTGATATCGTTTCCAGGTGGTCTAGCTGTTGGTTTCGGTTTCGCTGCATAATCAAATGGATTGATCCGATTTGGGCGAGGAGTGGGTGGACGTAGTTTAATATTGTTGGCACAGCATCACACCTCAGCTTACGAGCCTTCCGTCCGCTTAAAGCTCAGCTCATCTCTTCTGTGAGATGATTGCTGCATAAGCGGGATCTCTATCTTGACGGGAACCCAGTCCCTACGCATGGCGACGGTCTATTTTGCTCGTCACTGCACGTCTCGCGGAAAAGTGCGGAACGTCATGTCTTGGCTCGCATGTGCTGCCCGGTAATTGTGGCACCCAACCGCGCAACAAAATCTCGCCCAACCACGAAACAAGTTGAGCACAACAACAAAAACGAAGCACGCTGAGGCGTTCACTCGCAGGTAAACGACGAGACAGAAATGCTCGCTTTGTGTTGTGTGACATCAGAGCTCCAATGTTGCCAGCGAAAGCAGCGTTTACGCTAGAGTGCGATTGGAGCAGTATAAATTCAATTACTCGTGCAAAGGGGCATATACAATTCAGATATTGCACATACGATGGGTCTCGAGGCAATAACAATGATATTCAATTGTTTTCTCGAATACAAAATTTGACCGGACAATCCCTTTAAGTGAAAGTCTACACGCCGTCATCTGGGCACAGACTTCAAAGACACACACCCATCACTGCAGTGTACAGAGGGCTGTTGCCGAAGCTATGAGCGTCTTCAATCAGGGTCAAACGAAGACCAACGAGAGTATGGTGGCAAGCCTGGGCTACACCTCTGGAAGCGCTCTCATTAGGAGAAGCATCAAGAAGGTTGACAGGAGACTCTACAAGGCCAACGAAGTGTTCTTGGACAGTGAGAGCATGAAGAAGCAGCTCTTTACAAGGCACAGGGCAGACGCAGCGCAAGGCTACAGTCCCGGGCTTCTTTAAAGACCAGCCAGCCTCACCTGAGCCAGCGTTTTTGATGTCACCCCCAGAAAAAGCTCTTCTTAGGGCTAAAAATCCTTTGCTTATTGGGCTCCTTCTTGGGCACATGTCTTCCCATTTTTCCACAGTTCAAACCAGCCAGATTCTGTCTACTGTCTGAGGTTGAAACATCCAGACTTATGCGTGTTCAAACTTCAAAGTCGATTTTCTCAGTTTCATTTTTTTCACCATATGCTCCAGCCTTACCGGCTTCTTTACAACGGAGCTGTTAAGGGCTAGTTTTCTCAGAATCGTGTCCCCCGCAAACTAACGTTGACACAAAACTCTGGGCAGCTACCGCCATCTATGAGCGACGGTGGCAACCAGACAATCGGCTTGCCAGCCTTGCTCATAGATGGCGACAACCTTTCCAGCCTTCCAGAGTGGAAATGCTGAATTTCTGTAGGCGTCGTCCTAGATGTCGTGCTTGAGATCGTCCTAGAAATTGTCCTTGAGGTTGTCCTAAACGTCGTCCTTGAGGTCGTCCGAGAGGTTGTCCTCGAGGTCGTCCTAGAAGCTATTCTTGAGGTCGTTTTAGATGTCGTCCTCGAGGTAATGCCAGAAGTCGTCCTTGAGGTCGCCCTAGACGTCGTCCCTGAGGTCGTCCTAGGCGTCGTCCTTGAGGTCGTCTAGGTGTCGTCCCTGAGGTCGTCCTCTAGGCGTCGTCCTCGAGGTCGTCTTAGAAGTCGTCCTTGAGGTCGTCCTAGACGTTGTCCTTAGGCGTCGTCCTTGAGGTCGTCCAAGAAGTTGTCCTTGAGGTCGTCTGACCATAGTACAGCTTCGCCGGCCTTCCTTGTTTACCAGAGTGGAAAGGCTGAAAGTTTTTTAATAAACTTCTACTCAGCAGATACTTACGAACTTTGTATTATTCTCTTTCGGAATAACTAAACTGCATGCTAAAGCTTTTTTTATTATGGTATTGTTGTTATGATAACACTAATTTTTCATAATTGGGCATTGGTATAGCCTTTATTTTATGGCCTTCAATTAGTCTTGTGTTTTTTCTGCAGATTATTTGGTCTTAAACAAATGAAAATAGCTTTAGCTTGCATGGCCTATCTCTCGGAACCAACTGACACCAATTTTAAAAATGTATTTTAACAGGAAAGTGTCTTGTAACCCCGAAAGAAATGAGCTAACTAGTATTTTAATTATGTTCGTAACTTTTTATAAAAGACAGATATCTGAAATCTGACTGCATTTCTGATATCAGCAGAACAAACTGCATAACCATGCCAAATATCAGGGAGCAATAAATAAAAACAAGTTTAAGAAGCCACTTCCTCCTTTAACTTGCTCTCAAACTGCCAGCCGCTGCATAATGGCGACTGGCCTACTGTCGCAGATGGGCCCAGTGCTTTCGTCTTGCAGTTGCATTCTTTGTTCCTCCCTCTCCACCTTGCTGCAACTGCCACTGTCGTTCCGGCCCAACTTCTGGGGTAAACAAAGCCTGCAAGCTAGAGCCTTCATAATATCCGTAGTTCGCTCTGCTGCCACTGAGAGCGCAATGACAAAAGTCCCTGCTCGAAGAATATACTAGTCACCGATTACATGCGGAGTGTACAATCATGACTGCACCCTCTGCGCTGCACGCTCTATCGAGGTTACATCGGCAAACAGGAAAGTGCCAAAGGCTGGCACTTGTGAAATCACTACATTGCGATTGGACATCCTTTGTGGACCGCTGGCACCATCCGTCTGTGTCGCTCCAATTGGACGTGTATCGTGTGCAGATGGATGCCATAAAAGGCTGTCCTCTACTAGACAATGTGAGGTTTGTGTAATTTTTTTTCTTTTTTCTCCACTTTCAGACATTGTCCATCTCGATGCTGCTGCGCTATTCACATCACCAGATCTTCGTCTTCATCGGTGAGTGTCTCTGTCTTTCTGTCTGTCTTGGGCCGAGGGGTGACGTCTCGAGGGGCTGCATTGTTTCGACTTGTAAGAACTCGCGTGTGATTTTTAATAATGATAACTGTGGTCAGTATATAGGCTGTCCCAAGTCACCAGGCTCGATCTAAAATGGACCGCACAAATCGATGCCTGCACGTAGCAATCTAAACTTTTTGAAAGGTGTATTTCACAGGTCGGTTTTTTTTTTTTTGTTTTGTAAAATTACAAAGCGTAGCTCTTTTTCTGTAAAATATAGGGCCAAGAATCTTGCCCGGGTCAACGGCGGGCGGCGACGCAGACAACGAAGTTGAGTAGCGGAGCGGGTTTGGCGCTCGTATTGATAGATGGCGTCGGGAGCAGAGTCGGAAGGTGGAGCCAACCAGCGAAAGAAAGCAAATGACACGGATGGAGGCGCCTTGTTTCGGCCTGTGTAGAGACGCTTGGTTTTTCCTCGGTTGTTTTCTTTGTTTGTCTTGTTTCAAACGTCACACAACTTGTGAGTGTTCTGGGTTTTGTGCTCGACGATCAAGTGCTGTTTCTGTCACGCCTGACAATTGCTGTGTGCCTCAATGTAACGGTAACTACAAAACGGGGCCCCAAGTGCACGTGTTCGACTTTCCTAAAGATGAAACGCTGCGGAATGCCTGATTAAGCGCCACCCCCAAGAAAACCTCATTGTTTCCCAGAGAGCAAAGGTGACGAATTCCCGTTTAATTGTTTATCTCACATTCGTAGTGGCATGGCGCCCTTTGGACGGGATAGCAATACAAGGGTTGTGTGAATAGGCGATAATTGCGACGTGTAACGTTTAATGGTAAGTTGCTATTATTTATACCAAAGGTATATATTTTTATACGTGTGCGAATGTCACTTCGACGACAACAATGTTATTCGAGAGGTGACTCATGTCGACAAAGTTTCCGGGAAGATGGTGACTATGCCGCTGTATAGGGTGCGCCTTCGCCTAGGTGCAGTTCTATGAAAGTTCCCTGGCTGTTCAGATTATTTGTCAAAACACCATGCGAGAAGAGAGGACCCGACAGCAAGTGATTGCGTCAAGAGGCTTCTGCAATGGAAAGAGCACTTGCAGAGCCAGTCGATTCATTTCGCAGTGAGGAAGAAGTGGACCGAATACTGAGCATAGACGACTTGTCCGACCACTTGAAAAACGTGAAACCGGCATTCTGGCATGCTATTGAGGACAATCGACACCTCGCCCTTGTGCACATTGTTGAGGCTGAGGCCCGTTGGATAAAAGACTCGATCATCGTGAAGGCTGATCTAACACTCGCCCTACATTTTGCGAAGACTCTGGTCACAAGGTTGGGCTCGAACTTGCTCATACCAAGCATCGCAAACAGCAAAAGGGGAGCAGTAGAACTCCTCTAAAGTATCGAAAATTGGGACAACGATCTCAACTCAAGCTCTGAAAGCTCGCACAACGATATCTGTGCCACTATTCGTTTTCTGCTTGACAAGCTATTTGCAACGCAAATGGAAGATCAAGCAGTGGTCATCCAACTGCTTGCCGAGCAACTGAAGCTGATTTCTACCAAGAAAGAGTGAAGGCATTATTCAGTGGATTTTATGGTGTTTGCATGCATTTTTTTCACAACATCGCCTCATGCATACCAGTATATTCGGGGCTGTGGAAGCATTGTTCTGCCACGCCCTAGGGCCATCCTATTGATATGCTCATTGTTTGAAATGAACCCTCAACAAGAGCAGCAAAGTTCAAGTTTCCTCAGCTACATGGTGAAGAGGATTTCTGACTTGAACAATGACCAGTGTTTGTGACCTTGATGGTAGACGAGGTCCATGTGAGACCCTTTTTGGATTATAAAGAAGGCAACATTGTGAGTGTCACACTTATAATTCCGCCAAAGTAGCGAATAGTGTGTTCGTGTTTATGGTGCAAAGCATCAAGTGCCCATTTAAGGAAGTCACTCACATCGTTCTCATGCACGGAGCCAACGCAGAGTTTCTGCACAAGTTGCTTAGAGGCATGATTTGCGGGCTCGAGAAAATCATCTACCGGGAGATGTCTGCCATAATGGATAACAATGCAGTGAATCGAAAGGCTATGGCTCTCTCTAAAAACTCGATGGACAACCACGACACGCCTGGTACAACAACGCGTCGTTCAAACGAGTTTTAATGCGAAAGCATTAACTGTCTCGTGGAGCAAGCTGACGTCATCAGCTTTGAAACAGCGCCAAATGACACCTTAAATCCTTTCTCCAAGTGAAGCCAGCTCCCAGCTATGAAGCCACGCAAAAAGCCAGCCAACGGCACCTAAATTCCCCGATCCCAAAGGAGCAGAGTAAAGCTGATGGATTTTCGGCTTCGGGCCCATTGACTGGCGCGTGTCCACGAGGCTCCCATTGGCCGCTGCGCGTCAGTTTCAACGACGGCCACCCCATGGCGCTGCGTGTCCGTCAGCGCGCCGCTAACACGAAACGTCCAAGGTCAGAGCGGCTAGGAGAGGCGCCTTCTCCTCGCCGGCAGAGCGCGCTGCTCTGCCGTCGACGCAAATACGCTGCAGACGAAATAAGGAAGCGGAAGAATGACGTACATGCTTTCGCATTCACAACTCGTAAGAAGTGTTTAGGTGTACCTCGAGCCTCTTTCTATCCACATCCGTCTCATCCCAACAAGCCACTGTTTTTTTGTGATCAACAGTGTACACATAATCATGTGCATACACAATAATTGGCTGAAGCAAAACAATAAATTCATCTGGTTCCCCGAGCTTCAGGCTGACACGGAAGGCCAGCGGCGCATACTGTGTGCATCGTTCAAAACCATCAAAGCCGCCTATTACTTGGAATGCGACCAACTGCTGCACTATGGATACAAATTAGTCAAGTAAAGCCCTTTGCCTGTCAAGCATTGAGAAGTCGAATGCGAAACTTGCTCTCCAGATATTTGACAGCTCTCTCCCCATGCCCTTCGTGCCATTGGAGAGAAGTACAACCTGAAGGTTTTTTAAGGAGACCACCACTTTCATTGATATTATAGTAATCTGGTTGAAAATCGTGAATGTGAAGTCACCGGGTACAGGAAGCAGGCAGGAAGATCAGTTCCAAGAACCTATGCCCCCGGCTCCAGACGACGAGAAGGTGGATTTTCTCTACAACATTTTAGACTGGTTGGATGAATGGGTAAAATATGCCAACAACTGCCAGTTGACCGACAAAACTCGCACCGCATTACACCAGTCAACTTACGTGCTTCTAGAAATATGCAGGTACTGCTTCGAAGAGCTCAAGCTGCCCTTCGTCCTCCTCGGGAAATTTTAGATGGACGGTTTAGAGGACCGCTTAGGAAGGTACCGGCGGCTGGCAGGTTCCCAGTACCATGTGTCTACAGCAGCTTTATGAAGGGGAAAACAAGCTGCGGCTGCAAAACACACTTGCATCGATTGGCAAAGCTTCTGGAACAGAGAGATGACAAATGGGAGGAAACACAAAAGCGAGGAGATGCGCCGCGCCCTAGCTACAACATAGTAGAAACAGAAGATGCCCTTTCTAAAATAAGACGTCATCCCCGTTCTAGCCTCTGTGGCCGGTTATGTGGTGTACGCGACGGTGAAGAAGCTAAAGTGGGAGAACTGCATAAATGCCCTGACACCAGACAGACCGCACGATCGCAGCTTCCACCGGCCATGAGTACTGCCATCTTATCAAAGACATTGACAGAGGAGGCCTTTTGTACCCAGCAATGACCGCAGTCAACGCTGTTGCACACTACTACGTTGTTGTTGAGGAAATTTCGAAGCGGGTGGACTTCTTAACGATGAGTATCCAACGCCAGCTGGTCACGGACCTCACACTGGACTTGCTGTTCGACGAGGATTGCTCCGACTTCGATGTGTGTGAACAAGGACACACGAGTGACGTCGTGCTGAAGCATGTGTTGTGGTGCTCTACAAACATTCTGCTTTAAACTTTTGCCGCAAGCTAAATGACAAAGGTGTAGAAACAAACAACAAATCTAAGAAAAGAAAACTTGCTACGTTAACAAAACAATTATGTGAATATCTTAGCATGCACAGTGGCCACCGTTTTGTTCGATATATTTAATGAGCGAGTCAATAAACATTTGCGCCGAAAAAGTCGGAAGACACCTAAGCACTTCTTATGAGTTGTGCATGCGAGTGCATGAATGTCCGACGATGTGGATGCTAGAATCGGCGCCATGTTCGTCGGCGGCGAGACGAGCAGAAGCCCCGCCGACGATGTGGATGATGGAGGCGACGGCATGTTGGTCGGCGGCGAGACGAGCAGAAGCCTCTGAGCGCGCTCCAACGTGTCCGTTTCACCCGGCGCGGGGCCCGTAGTGGCATGGAGTTGCGGCGGTTAGTTTTATCGGCGCGCTGGCGGCACGGACACGCAGCGCCATCTGGCGGTGGTCGTTGAAACTGACCCACGCAGCGGCCAATGGGAGCCTCGTCGCCGCGTTCCAGCCAATGGGACCTTTGGGATCAGAGAAACTAGGTGCCGTTTTCGCGCTTCAAACTGATAACGTCGGCTCGCTCCATGAGACAGTTAATGCTTCCGCATTAAAAACTGGAGTAATTGCTACCCTTGAGTGCTGCTCCGCGGCGCGTTTCGGCTTTGCCTAGGCCGACTAGCGTGACGTCACGCGCGGAGCCCCCCGGCCTTCCGCTCTAGGTAGCTTTGATAGTGCCAGTTGCTCACCTGCCCTCAACCATTCGCCTCCGTGGCCTCCGTCGTCTGCTACAGCCGCCGGTTCCATGCAGCCGATTCCCAGGATACCTTTCGGCACCAGCGGGGAGCACTGCACGTTTTGAGAATGGTCCGTTAGCTTGTCTTGCCAGTGGTCTCGGTCTTTAACCGCAGTCTGGAAAAAGATTTCTCGTCCGAGAGATTGTGAATGAAGCCGTTCTTTCGTCAGAGGAGAACTCTCTCTAAGTAAAAAGGAAGAATTGACACTGGCAAAGCCGCATTAAAATGAAAGAAAAGAGAAAACCACTAACATTTCAAATTTGTGAAGTGTGAGAGCTTGTGGACTGACCAACATCTATATGTCTGTGACATGAACAATACCGGTCGGCCGTTTTACACTGTGGATCAGTGACATGCAGTTCTCTTCAGCTAAGGATAAGGATCGATAAAGTCGTAATTAAAACCTATTTGAGCATTGAACCTTTATTCCAGGACCAGTACCGACGACTCTTGTACCCCAGTTACAGAGGTAACCACAACTAAGCTGGCTGAGGTCAGACATAACTGCAGTTAAGGGTGCTTGACGGGTACTTTGCTGCATGTAGGAATGCGCTGCGTGTAAGAATGCATGCTTTCGCATCTGTAATTTTTAATTGAACATTCTCGTTACCAGCATTGCTGTTCGTAGTCCCCGTCATGTCTGTGTAACTGTATGCTAAAGTAATTTCATTGCGTTCTCGTGTACATTTCCTCTGTCGCAACTGTTGCGCATTGTCAGCGTTAGCTTTATCATTCTAATTAGCCTTTTGTTGCACTGCGCGAATGTGCCAAAGTTTCCATGCGCTTTGGTTAATGACTGGGGAGTTTTCTTGGCCACGCGTGTTGTGGAATGTCGTAATTCGCTAAATACTGTAAACGACTTAATTTTCCCGAAGTCCTAATTTTTGCGAGGACCGAATTTTCGCGAATTTCGCAAATCTCCTAGAATTCGCGAAAAATAGGTCCCGCGAACGATTCCTGTAAAATGTAACCACATTGGAATCTACATTGAAATCCCGCCGTATCGCGAAAATGAGAACCCGCCAATTATTCCGAAACTTCAGCTTTTACCTAAATCGCGAAATATTGAGCGCGCGAAAAATAAGTCGTTTTTAAATTTCGCATTCAAGCATGTGTATTATTGCAGTTTTTTTTTTTAAATATTTACTCTAACGTTAGTTTCTGTGTTTAAATACTTATCTGGGTTTATTTCTTTAGTTTTTCTTCTTTTATGATTACTACTCTTTTTTTTTTCGGCTCCCGAGATTGCGACAGATCGCTAATCATCATCATCATTTATTAAACCTTGCTAATCCGGCCCTTTAGCCAAAAAGTTTGGAGACCACTGAAATAGGGTGTCAGAAGTCCTTTGGCTGGCTTTAAAATCGACCGGAAAAATCGGCCCTTGCACTTAGCGATCTCAAAATTTTATGAAAGGTGTATTTTAGCGGTGCAGTTTACCTTGTAAAATTTCCAGGCGTAGTTCCCGTCCTGTGATAATTGAGACAAACAAACTTGCCAGGGTGAACGGTGGACGACAACCGAGTTAGCGAGATTCCCACAATTCAGAGCCTTGTAGCGCCATCTCCCGATAAACGCAGCAAACAGACGACGCACTCAGCCTGGCCGTCTGCTGGCTGCACCTATCTAAAGATGGCGCCACGGGCCTAATCCTCGCTAACTCGAGAAGCAGTGCCTTGAATTGTTTCGTGGCATTGCTTCTCGCGAAGTAGAAGATGAACACACGTGTGTTTCGAAACTTGCGAACAAGAAAGTGTTCAAGATGTTGAGAGTTCACCAGCTGGCCCGCATGTTGTTTGTCTTTCTGTGTGTGTCTCCTCCGTACTGGTCTTTTTTCTAGCACTGTTGCTGCCACCGGGTTCCGGAAGAAATGTCCCCGGAAAATATGTCCCCGGAGAAAAAGTCTCCGGAAAAAAAGTCCCCGGAAAATATGTCCCCGGAAAAAAAAAGGCCCCACGTGGAGAGTAGGAAAAAATGTCCCCAAAGGGTTCTCTATCGCTTGGTTTTCCCCGATTCTCATGGCCTTCGGGCGGTACTGTCATTACGCAGTCACAAATGACCTGACCCACCTAGAGGTAGAAAGGGAGACTGAAAGTCACACAAAGCAACCGAAGTAATCTATTGGGGGGTATTTTGAAGTCCGAAATAATTGTGTTTGCCAAAACCAAATTAATGCATTTTTGTTTTTTTTCATTATGAAATAAACATTTATAACACTTAGCCAAAACCGAATTATTGTGTTTGGGGAAATTTGAGAGGTACTTGTGTACCAGTTCAGGATAGGTAAAACCCGCGACACTGTTAGCAGGAACAAGCGATCGGTAGTTATTTTTCCTATTTTTTCGTAGAAACGAAAGGTTGTCATCGAAGTTATCATAGGTGCTGAAAGTGCTTATTTGGGGATATAATGCGGACGGTAAAATTTCGTTCCCACTTATACTCTAAGTTAAATGTAAAAATGCGCCGATATCGTGTTCGCGCCAACAGTGTCGCGATGTGTACCTCGGGGAATCGTATATTTCCTTATTTGTAGGGGCCGTTTTTTCCTACTTGCCACAGGGTGCCTTTTTTCCCAAGGTCATATGACCGGACCGCCCGAAGGCCATGAGGATCCGGGAAACCCAGAGATAGAGAATCCTTTGGAGACATTTTTTTGCCTACTTCCCAACTGGGGCCTTTCTTTCCATGGACATTTTGTCCGGGGACTTTTTTTTCCTGGGACATCTTTTCGGGGTACAGTTTTTCCTACACCCGCTGCCACCAATAAATGTATTCAACGTGTATCGGTGCTTCCGTACCCCGCAGAAAAGCGCGCTAGCTTGGCCAGGTAGGTACGGCTGGGTTTAATTTGAAGTAAAATTATTGGAAACGTTTTCATTTTCAATATTTCTTTTGATTAGCATGGTGGCGCTATAAGCATGGGGGGGGGGGAATTCTACGGCTCTGGCAAATTGAGCCAGAAAGATCATTTGAGACGTTCACTCGGCAACATAACGCACTACTAAAATTGATCCGAGCAGGTCGTGTTTAGCGTACGCTGTACTATTGCGTACGCAAGAGCCAGCAACGCTATACTAAAACTGTCTAATGTCTGAGTACTTTAGTGACCTGAGCGAAATAAACGTCGCTCGAGCTCGAGCGAGCGATAGTGAAAATCGCAATCGGGAATCCGGCATAACAAGTCGGTGATGACCACTGTTAAAGGGCCCATGAAACGAATTTTAGGCTGAGATAAATGAATTTAGATAGACATTTTACTAATAGCACATTGTTTAGTGGGCCTAAAAAAAAAGATAGAAAGTCAGAGCCTGACTTTCAGTACGAAAATTTGAAAACACAGCGGACTATTTCGTACCTCCCTCCCTTCGTAAGCTCTCTGCCTATTCACTAAAATACATCCGCGGTACCCAAAGGCGCGTCACCCGTCCTAAACGCACGTCACACGACACCTTACCTCACTTATTCCCTTTACCCCTAAGCTGACAGTGCGGTGGAAGCTACGCGCTTGCCGGACCAATCAGCCGCCTCCCTTCCATCACCTGATCTCATTCTTTCTATGCGCGAGGGAGCGTGATCACGTGGCAAAAGTGTGGCATGGTCCACTGAGCACCGAGCTTCCACGGCACTGTCGGCTTCGGGGTGAACGGAGTGGAGAAAGCAACTTTTGTTCGAGTTTTGAGCGACGGGCTAAAAAAAGAGGGAAGTCCCTCCTTTCCGTCTACTTGAACTGTTTGGTACAACGCGCGATTTGTGAGTTGAGAAGGAAAGCTAAACAGGAAAAAGTTGAAAAATCGTATCATGCGCTTACTTCTTGTCGCATCGTTTGATCTACTGGGCGCTGACGAGCAGACGACAGTTTGAACGAGTTTGAAAGAGCAGACGACGGTTTGAACGGTCAGGCGGCCGTTTGAACGCGAAGACGCACTGAACGTGGTCCGTGCGCGTGGTGCGGACAGTATGACGGCTTTCCCGCGTTCATGTTGAATCAAAACAAAACGGTTTTCTCGCGTTCATGTTGGAAGGACCAGCCATGCCTACTTGCGAAATTTGGCGTGAAGTTTCGTATTGATGTTTATAATTGACTTAATGAATACTGGGGCCTTTTTAAATGAAATAAATATCGCATATCACTATATTTATGCCCTCTCCACGGGACCAGAGCAAAAACTTGGTAACCTCCTAAAATAACCGGACAATCCACTGATCTCTATAGTAGTAGGCTGGATTGCGGACCTCGACCTCGGCAGCTGGGGTGTGGTGTACTAGAATACTATAGCTGGGGCCGACTGTCGCCACCGGCGGCCATTGATTGACACCACCAAATGCATGGGACTCTATGGAAAAAACGAGAAAAAGTGCCGTTTCCCCCGTTTCTAAGCTGTTGTCGGCACTGAAACTTTTTGGCTGGTTTTCGGGAAGCCTGTTAAATAGATTGTGCACAAACATCAAAACTGACGGCCCTTATTCTTATAAATGTTTTGTGGTCGAGAGTGACTCCGCTGGGCGAGAAATGTAGTGCAACTCAATGAGACGAGAGTTACCTGGAGATACCGCGGAGTCGGTGGCGGTTTCGGCAAGTTGGGTTTAGCAGATGACAAGCTTGAGGGCTTTGCTACGCGGAATTCGCTCACTCCCGGAAAGCCGCTGTCAACATGGAACTTTTTCGACATTCATCAACTTCTGGGTTTCCCCGAGGACGGCCTTATTGACGGCAAGTTCCTTTGTTTACTTCACTACGAGAGCAAGTTCGCGAGCTCAGCCGTACGTGCTCCGGCACGTTTTGATTTTTTAAATTGGCATTCGAACGCTTGACAAATACCGATTCGACATCCAAACACCCGATATAATGATCGCATCACATCATAATATACTCGCCTTCAAGCACAGCATACAAGCTTCAATATTCCTACATTTGTGTGTTTCTCCCATAGACTCGCGTGTATTGCCTGGTGTCGATTAATGGCCACCGGTGGTGCCACCGGCGGGCTCACGATCCGCGATCCAGCCTACTACAATAGAGATCAGTGGGACAATCCCTTTAAAGGGGCGATGCAACAATTTTTGTACTTTGCGCAAATACCGCTTACAACGGATCCCTGACGTTGATGACCTATGAAACACGCGTTCGTTTTTCACCCCACGCAATAGAAGTCCCAGAAAAAAAATTAAAGAAAAACGAGCTGCGTTCACAGGATATTCGTTGCTCGTAAAAATGTTCTCCTTAGCTCGTGCCACGCCCACGCAACTTCATACCGAAAACGTCGGAAAAATGGCGGAATGTCAAAAATGTATTTGAGATAATGAGTACAAGATACTCAGAATTGTATTTAAGATAGAGTATCAAATACTCTCAATCAAAGTATTTGCAAGATACCAAGATACTTCAAAAAGTATTTGAAATACAGTATCTTGAGTAAGGTATTTGAGATAGGCACAAGTCTGACAGATCAGACACACTTACAAGAAATTTCACGCACACAAAGGAAGAACTCTCACACAGCGCTGTCTGAGTTCTCACACTGATGTGTGAGAACTCTCACACATCAGCGCTGTGTGAGAGTTCTTCCTTTGTGTGCGTGAAATTTCTTTTAAGTGTGTCTGATCTTGTGCGCTGTGAAGCAGTATCATGAATTACCAACTCGCCCAAGCTGAAGTTCTGACCCTAAGCTGACAGTGCGGTGGAAGCTACGCGCTTGCCGGACCAATCAGCCGCCTCCCTTCCATCACCTGATCTCATTCTTTCTATGCGCGAGGGAGCGTGATCACGTGGCAAAAGTGTGGCATGGTCCACTGAGCACCGAGCTTCCACAGCACTGTCGGCTTCGGGGTGAACGGAGTGGAGAAAGCAACTTTTGTTCGAGTTTTGAGCGACGGGCTAAAAAAAGAGGGAAGTCCCTCCTTTCCGTCTACTTGAACTGTTTGGTACAACGCGCGATTTGTGAGTCGAGGAGGAAAGCTAAACAGGAAAAAGTTGAAAAATCGTATCATGACCCCTTTAACAATAATCAACACCTTAATTCTTGTATCTACGGTTTACGCCGAGCCTACTCATCCCAAACGAACTTTAAAGTATTTTGAGGCCTGCGCTTACTTCTTGTCGCATCGTTTGATCTACTGGGCGCTGACGAGCAGACGACAGTTTAAACGAGTTTGAAAGAGCAGACGACGGTTTGAACGGTCAGGCGGCCGTTTGAACGCGAAGACGCACTGAACGTGGTCCGTGCGCGTGGTGCGGACAGTATGACGGCTTTCCCGCGTTCATGTTGAATCAAAACAAAACGGTTTTCTCGCGTTCATGTTGGAAGGACCAGCCATGCCTACTTGCGAAATTTGGCGTGAAGTTTCGTATTGATGTTCATAATTGACTTAATGAATACTGGGGCCTTTTTAAATGAAATAAATATCGCATATCACTATATTTATGCCCTCTCCACGGGACCAGAGCAAAAACTTGGTAACCTCCTAAAATAACCGGACAATCCACTGATCTCTATAGTAGTAGGCTGGATTGCGGACCTCGGCAACGGCAGCTGGGGTATGGTGTACTAGAATACTATAGCTGGGGCCGACTGTCGCCTCCGGCGGCCATTGATTGACACCACCAAATGCATGGGACTCTATGGAAAAAACGAGAAAAAGTGCCGTTTCCCCCGTTTCTAAGCTGTTGTCGGCACTGAAACTTTTTGGCTGCTTTTCGGGAAGCCTGTCAAATAGATTGTGCACAAACATCAAAACTGCCGGCCCTTATTCTTATAAATAAATGTTTTGTGATCGAGAGTGACTCCTCTGGGCGAGAAATGTAGTGCAGCTGAATGAGACGAGAGTTACCTGGAGATACCGCGGAGTCGGTGGCGGTTTCGACAAGTTGGTTTTAGCAGATGACAAGCTTGAGGGCTTTGCTACGCGGAATTCGCTCACCCCTGGAAAGCCGCTGTCAACATGGAACTTTTTCGACATTCATCAACTTCTGGGTTTCCCCGAGGACGGTCTTATTGACGGCAAGTTCCTTTGTTTACTTCACTACGAGAGCAAGTTCGCAAGCTCAGCCGTAGGTGCTCCGGCACGTTTGATTTTTTAAATTGGCATTCGAACGCTTGACAAATACCGATTCGACATCCAAACACCCGATATAATGATCGCATCACATCATAATATACTCGCCTTCAAGCACAGCATACAAGCTTCAATATTCCTACATTTGTGTGTTTCTCCCATAGACTCGCGTGTATAGCCTGGTGTCGATTAATGGCCACCGGTGGTGCCACCGGCGGGCTCACGATCCGCGATCCAGCCTACTACAATAGAGATCAGTGGGACAATCCCTTTAAAGGGGCGATGCAACAATTTTTGTACTTTGCGCAAATATCGCTTATAACGGATCCCTGACGTTGATGACCTATGAAACACGCGTTCGTTTTTCACCCCACGCAATAGAAGTCCCAGAAAAAAAATTAAAGAAAAACGAGCTGCGTTCACCCCCTCAACTCGCAGCCAGAACAAGCGGACACGTGATCTGGAGCCGATTATATGCCGCCAAGGTTAATCATAGCCACGCGCTGGGGTCGGCAAAGCACGGGACACGCGCTGAGTTCAGACATTGTTATGGCTCGGCTATTGTCGTCGTTGCAGCGATTGGACACGGACAACTACCCGAATGCTTCTCGAGCTAGTAATTATCACGAGCCCAAATTGAGTGCCCTCGCAATCCTCGGGTCCAATCTATGAACCGCATTCAAATATCGTCATATGGGTGTACTGCGATCCCCACGTTACGTCATCAAAGTTTGCAAAGGAGAGATTGAATGAAAATGATCGTTTTTGTCTCTGAAATTACACCGCAACAAAGGAGTTTCTTGGCCAGTGGCGTTGCGTGCGAGTATCCATAAGTCCCACTAGTGCCAGTAAGCTCATGTAAAGTGTAAAACAATCCAATTGAATATCGTTGCACCGCTCCTTTAAACATGATTAAAAAAAACCGAGACCGCAGGTAACGCGACACACACCCTCAAAATACTTTCGAGTATGTGTGTGTCATTACCTGCTGTCTCGGGGTTTTTGAATCATGTTTAATGTACACCAGCTCGCTTGCGCCGTTACATTTATTTCATTAATCACTTTAACCTGTCACGGGTTATATAGGTGGTACCAGTGCGAGCTAAATTTGATTGAACTTTCGGCGGTACCGACAAAGTCGCAGCATGAGGGAGGTTTAGAAGATATATTTTGTTTCCTCTTTTTTCGATAACGATATCCGGTACACCGCCGCCTATCACAGGAGAAAAAACTCGATCGAACGGCGTTGGTGTTGACGTTAGCAGGCCACGCAAAAAAAAAAAAAAAAGGGGGGGGGCAAAAAAAAAAAAAAAAGCAGACGACGATTTGCTAGAGGGACCGACAGATGGCGCGACAGGCGCGTTCGTTGCTTCGTTGGCCCGGTTGACTCGAGGAGCAGCCGCTTGGCGGCGGACCGTGTCATCGATGGCGGGAGCTCTACTTCCGGTTCTGACTTCCGGTTGCGGGCTTTTCGAAAGGATCACGGGGGGGCGAAGGGACCCAATCCTCCGTGGCCGGGGCAGGAAATTAAGATGGCGGATGAGGAGGAGGGGGACCGAGGAAAAAGGCTCAGAGACGGAAATGCCCGGATTGTATTGGCCGGGGGGACAGATTTTTTGGGTTTCTAGCCTGGCTGGGGCTGGCTGACTGCTTTGGCTGCGTGTTCCTTCGTGCCGCGTTATGCGACGCAGGGCTCAGGCTTTTCGTTCTGTTCTTTCTTGCTCGCGTCTGAAGAAGCCTTTGCGCGCCAGGACTCGACACGAGGCTAATCGGACATCGTGCACAAGCGTGGCTTCCGGAAATCAAGTGTCACTTTTTTTCCCTTTTTGCGATTGCCTGATTTAAAGCAAAACGGAATTCTCTTTTTTTTTTGTCACGCAGAATGCGCATGAAGGCTACTTCACACGCTGACAACTGCTGAAGACTGAACAGAGTTATATCTAGAAAAAGAGTTCGGTCAACAGGCGTGGCCTGCGTGACAGCTTCCTCAACTACGTCACGCCAACGCCATGACCAGGGGGTTTGGTGGCCGAGTGGGCTAGCGCGCACCTGCTCGGAGCACGTGGGGCGAAAGCTCGCACTGCAGGATCCTGGGTTCACACCTCACCCCTGCCTGTTTCGATCTGGATGTGCATCGTACCGGTGTGCTGTCGTGTATCACTACCGCGCGGTGCAGGTTTAGAGACCCCAGGCTAGCGGTTGTACTGCACTGGCTAAATTTTTCATCTACAGCCGAGAAACCAGACGCCAACTGAGGCAGTCTAAGTTCCTGCTGTAAAAACAAACACACACCAATTTTTTTTTTTAATTTTTTTTTTAATGCCATGGTCATGTTTTTGTTTGCCATCATCGTGACTAACTGACGTGGGGGACCTATTCATGGGTTGCAGTGACGTCACATCGCATACTTTTGACCACCATGTAAGAGCAGGAGAGGGAAGCTGCTTTTGTAAGAATTTTGTGTGACGGGTTAATCTTCTATAATCTGCTGGGAGGAGAATAGCGACGTCTTTAGAAATCCGGGAGGCACAAGAGGATCCTGATGAGAGGGGAGCTCCCCCTTCTCTGGTGGTCATCGGAGCGCTCTTTGAATGACGTCACGTGCAACCCATGTTTTCGTGTGCTTGGCTCTCGGTTTCCTTCAACACTCGACTGTTTTATTCTGTTTGAAAGGGTCCATCAAATTAACTTGGGACCGGTATGTATTGGGATTTTCCTCATCGCATATTGTTTGGTGCGCCAAAAGAAAACTTGTACACGAAAGTTGAAAGCCAAAAGTGCCGCGTCGTTCGTAACCTTCGCAGTGCTGAGAAAAACTCGCGACATGCCAGCTCTTTTTGCAGCGTTGAAGCTACACTCTTAGAAAGGGGGGGGGGGGGGGGTACTTACATTCCTAGTCCCTATATAACAAAAAAAAAAACGTCCAACCGACGATAGCAACTTTTACCGGTGGCCTGATAGTCGAGTGATAAAACTTTATTTTTTATTTTTTTTAAAAAAGTAATGTACGCATTAAAGTCCACAGGAAAACACCCAAGGTTTTGTTGGCCCTGCTGCGGGAAAACTCGCAGCAGGGCCAACAAAGTAAATCGATACCGTTACTCGGTACTCGCTCAAAAAGTAACCCAATACGTTACTCGTTACAGATTCTCAAAAGGAACGCGTTACGTACTACCTCAACAGTAACGAGTTGCTTTTCTCGCTACTTTGACGACCAAATACACAACTGCGTTTGCTTCGTGGCTTATTGTGTTCCTTTCAGAGGTCGTTGCACTTAAGTAGTAGCTGCCTCTCCAAGTTTTTTTATCGGTTATGTTTCCCCGCTTCCTTGAGAATACATCTCGGGCGACGCTGAAGAGTCGTTCTACCGACGCGCTCGAACGAACGGCAGTGTTGTGCTTCAGCAAGAGCTGGTGAAGAATCTGGGATTCTCCTCTTGCTTTTGTTCTATCTGCTTCTTTTAAATTGACAATGGGCTACGTGCATTCCCGCGTTGGCAACCTCCGGGTTTACATGCGGTCTGTACGCGATTCTGGAAGGTTCGACAAACGAACCTTATTGTGTTCTCTGGTTGAAGGACATTCCCCGCTGTAGAGTTCGACTGACGTGTTCAGCGATGAACGTTGATACACTTTTCATACTGTTTAGTTGTTTTTCGGGTCGCTATATGTGCCTTTGTCGCAATAGACGCATACTCCGGTTAGAATTAAATCGAGGCCGTTTAAACGGTGTTGTATACGTTACTCCTCAAAAGTAACAACACACCGTTACTCGTAACTTGGCCTTAAAAGTAACTAAGTACGTAACTTGTGTTTTTGAACGAGTAACTGAATACTTTACTCGTTACTAGTGACGCGTTACGTACGTTAGTAAGTTATATCTAGGATTCCGTGTTTTCGGATTTTATTTTTCGTCAAATATATGAGTTCGTTTGATTTCCGATTCTGCGAAATTCGGAGTTTAATGTCGCGGTGTTTTCTATAAAAAATAAATAAATAATATCCGGATGTAAACGTATGCTAGATATAAAAAAAATTAAACACGTTTGATTCAATTAATATTTCTTCGGGTAGATTCGTCTTTGGTGCTATTGCCATTCAATACAAGTTTGTCCCACGACAAAAGTAGCACGCAAGCAGAATTGTAAAAGTTACTTTAAAGATGTACCCAAGATACAGTTACAGTTACTCATAGGAAAGGTACCTAGTTACGTATCTAGGTACTCGTTGAAAAATGTACCTAGCTACAGGTACAGTTACTTCAAAGATACTTTATTTGTAACAAGGTGTTGAACTGGGCGAGTTGATAAAAGTTGTCGTGTCTATTCCTTTTATCGTCCTCGTTTTTTGAAGCTGTGTCACCATGTCATACTCTATTTATTTTCCCATATTTCTCCGAATATATTGGAAGTAAAGCCTTTAATACTAAGGATACACAAAAGCGAGTTTCTATAAATGTTCTTTATTGGTGTCAATGCGATGTCCACATCGGGGTTGAGTCCTCACGTGCCTTGTCCCCACGCTGCAATTGGTTCACCGAGGCCACAGCTTCCGCCGTTTACCATGTCACGCCGAAACCGTCGAAACTCGCTCGTTGACGTTTGCCCTCAGAGCCGGTGGTTTTCGCCGAGACCCGAAAGTACAATGACCTGTTGTCCTGAATGAACCTTGACAAGATAACTGTTAAGACACCTTCTAACAGTGGTCCGAGGTTTGAAAGATAACTGTGGTGGCTTTTTCCGAGGACCATTTACCCTGTGCTCAGATCAAACTTAACTCTAAAATACCGTCTTTTTTTTTTCCTTTTTCTTTCTCTCTCTCTCTCTCTCTCTCTTTCTCTCTGTGTGTGTGTGTATGTGTGTAGGAGGGGGGGGGGGGGGGTATCGGCGTCGGCGTAACCGCGCTAAATTTAGCGGGAAAATTGACGTCACGTGACCTCAACAGCAATGCAATTCCCCGCAAAATTTAGCGGGAAAATTGACGTCACGTGACCTCAACACCAATTCAGTTTCCCCGCTAAATTTAGCGGGGAAAATGACGTCACATACTTGGTGTCATGTCCCCCCTGAACAAATTCAGTTTCTTCGTTAGATTTAGCGGTAAAATTGATGGCACGTGCGGAAGGAGGAGGAAGAAAGGAGGATAAACAGGGGAGAGGAGGAGGAGAGGACACGGGGGAGGGGCATACCCTCCCCTCAAGAGCTGCACTCTAATTTCGCGTTACAGACATTTGTAGACGTCTTTACTATTTTCACAGGGACAGTGCACCAGGCCACAAATCGACCGTCGCAATGGCAAAACTCCACGAATTCGAACTGATTCGAACTTAGTGCGCACTGTGCACCGCATGTCGACGACGCTGCGTGCTTACCGAGCTGCGAGTGCCGAATTGTGGCTGACCTTCGTTCCTTCTGCTCGGTGCACGGAACTTGTAGTCCTATAGTTGCTGGCAGAATGACAACGACAGATCGTTTGTTTGAATTGTTCCGTACGCCCGGCCTCCGTGCACGCAGTCCTCGCCAGCCTTCCGTCGTGCTTCGGCTGCGCGCTCGAGGCTCGCAGGACGCCGAGGCCTTATTTATCGAAGGTGGGAAGCCCTTGCCGGAGGAACGGAAGCATCTCCCCGTCATTCTCGCCCTATATCGGTGACTGTTGTCGTCTCATGTGTGAGATACGTTAAAACCGAACCCTGCGTGATCGTGTCAGAGGAACCATTATTTATCTCGGGATCGGGATCATCCACGAGCTTATTGTCGAACCGCTTTACCGTCATCGCTGCGTGTTTCATGTTGCGAAACGAACATTGTGCATGCTTCGTTGTCCTGTCTCCCTCCTCCCCCCCCCCCCCCAAAAAAAAAAAAAAAAAAATCGTTTTACTTTTTTTTTCAATCTCTTTGATTTATCGTTTGAGGTTAGGCGATAGGTTTTGATCTCCGTTCTTAAGTTCGACCGCTACCTACGCTACGAGTCACTGTAGGGAGTTTCCGTACAGCGTTTCCCCAGCTCCGCTACGCTTTTCGGAACGGGGACGCGATTCCTGCGCATGCGCGGCGCTATAGCCTCGCCCGCAGAGTCCCCGGATCTCGTTGCGGGTTGCGGAGGACGTTGCGGGACAGCCGAGACGATCTACGAAATCTCCCTAAATAGGGAGTTTTGGTAGGCCGTTTCGTTGACCGCACCCGATAACGACACCCGATACTCCGTTAGTGCCTTTGCGCGGGTCATCGTACCGTTACGGGGTATGGCTATCGGAGGTATCTCAACGATCGACTAAAGCTCCTCAATGGGGTCGGTGAAGTTTTTGGGAAGCGCTATAGACCACTGAATTTTTTATTGTATTAAAAAGTTTTAATAGATTGTGTAGTCACTCCCGCTACTGTAACCGCAATCCCCCACGACCTCCGCGATACGTATCGAAACGGAGCCGCGCTTTCGTGATTTAGCAGAACGTTTGCAACCCGCTACAGATTACTGCGTACGGGAGCCAACGCGACGCCACTGGCGACTCTTTTAGACACTATAGTATAGCTCCCGTAAAATATTTTTTAGCAATTTTTTTAAAACGTTATTATGAACGCCACTTTTTAAATAGAATACTCATTTATTAGTGAGTAAAGTGGTCATCTCTGTTTCTTTTATAAGTAAATGGTTATTGCATTTGTAATTGAATACAACTGACGGCCAAGCCGGCCAATCCCATCAGATTTGAGTCAAGCGTCAAGACGTCTAGGAAACGCTGTCGGGAACAACAACAACCGTAACTCTTATGTCCTTGTGATTGTGCTCTCCCCCCCCCCCCCCCCCCTTTCTTTCTCAATGTTCACAATAAATTAACCGCCGCTGAAATCTTTTGGATCCGCTGGCTCGCTCGCTTACACCTGTCGCATTCCTGGAAGGAATTTGTCGCGGCTACCTCTCGCAGCAGCACGGGACCGTCAGCCACGAAGAAGTGCAGGCGCAAAGCGGGAGAAGCATATATCGGCGTGGCGGGCATCTAGAATTGCGTCCTCCTCCCTGGCTCTCCTCCCTAATGTCGCGAAGCCTCGTTCTCGCGAGACCCACGCTAGAGCACGCCGCGCTACTCTTTCTTGCCATTTTGGTTAAGATAGCGCGCCTCCGCTATAGCTTCCGCAGCTCCCCAATTTTTTTTTTCCGCTAGCAGTGCGCATGCGCAGTAGCGACGCCACCCTAGCGCATAGCCTAGCGGCAGAGCCAAAACGATCTACAAAACTCTCTAATAGGGAGTTTTAGTAGATCGTTCCGACGACTCCGATGACGATTCCCGATACTCCGTTGATGCTTTTGCGCGTGCGTCGTACCGTTAGGGGGTTATCGTTATCGGAGTTATGGCTACGATCTACTAAAACTCCCTAATGGCGTCACTGAAGTTCTTGGGAAAGCGCTAGATCACGTTGTTGTTTTTTTAAACATATATTCGTGGGTTACTGCCAACCGATCCAACAAAGCGAGTATTCGCAACTTCAGCGCGCCGCTCGCCCTCCCGCGGACGAACGGAGAACCAGAGGAGCGGGGACGGCAGCGGCGACGGCGGGCAGGAAACGGTGGCAGGAACTGTCGGCCTTGATGCGTGAAGCCGTTTTAACGAAAAAAGTGAGCGCGTTAAAAAAGGAATTCTTGCGCCCCGCCTTGCAACAGCCTTGCACAAAGGACCGGGATGTCTAATTTCATTAGGGACTTTTCGTGTATCGCATACGCTGCGGATTTCTGGTCTTGTGCATGGCCGCCAGCTCAATCTGTGCTCAACGTGACGGAAAACGCTCCCGCTAATAATGAAGAACTCTATAGTATGGTCTACGGGAAGTCTATTCTTTGCCATAAGTAGGAGAAAACTCGTCGCGCAACGGTATGTCGAGCAATACAAATTGGGAATGGGTTCGCGTTTTAAGGTCGTTACAAGGAACATGACCATTTATTCCAAGCAATTTAAAAAGACAGAATACCCGTACTTGATTTCAGGTAATTAAAAAACAAATAAAGAAATGCTCGAAGCATTTTAAGCGCATTTGTGTTAGCCAGCCGTTTGTGACAAGAGCTTAGAACGCGCAGTTTTGGCCAGAGGGACCGCAATGTTGCAAATAACACGGTACAACAAATGTACGGTATATAAAAATATTTTTTTTTATATAGCAATAAATAAAACCCCTAAACACGCCGATTATGTTAATAGGCAGTTTTTGCATAGCGTACGACACCCCTAAACTTCAGTTGGACGTACAGCGCACTGACGTTCAACCGGCGATACCAACTTTCACGAGCGGCTTGATAGCCGAGTTGTGCAACTTAGTAAAATAGCTTAAGTAAGTGGAAATGACTGTAAAAAAAAAAAAAAGAAAGTAATCGGGGTTTCCTCGGCCCTACTGCAAAACCTCGGTGTTTTTTGTTTGTTTGTTTTTTTTGTTTTTCGGTACTCTTTGATGCATACTTTAGCTGTTTAATATCTTATATTGCGCCGTCATCAAGCCTCTCGTAAAAGTTGGGGCCGTCAGTGTGACGTCAGTGGGCTGCACGGCGAACTGATGTTTTGGAGTGTCGTATATGTGACAAGGGGTGTAAGGACTACAACATTTTTTTTTTTTTAAGTGATGAGCACGGCAACGCTTCTGGTGCGCACTGAAAATTGTGCTTCAAAGGCGCAGCGCGAGCTTGCGGTTGTAATGCTACACCGCACGGTAGCCTGTGTTAATAAACTTTTTATCAATAACCATAGAGCAGTTTGATTACGTGTTGCAATACACTAAAACCGAGACGGTGAGCAGCGATTTGAGAGGCTGTGACGCGAAGACACCAATACTGTGTATTGCTGCTCTTCCGAAGCTTGAGGGTCACCGTTCGCGGCTCTCTTTTTAGAGCACTAATGGCCAGGCAAAGCGAAAACATATCTTCATCACCCTCAAAAATATTCTGCCACAAACAGTAACGTGGCCGGTGCCCAAAACGCGCTCGCTCACCACAAAGCTTCGCACTTTCTTGTTTCTGCAACTTTTAAATAACAGCCTGCTCGTTTTCCTAACGTGCATCAGCATCTCTGTCACCTGTAATATGATCTCTCCCTAACCTCTTCGCATTTGTAGACGAATAAATCATTTTTAGCGCGCTGAGCAGCGTCAGCGAGCAGGCGCACGGGATATCCTGGAGAATCTATCCCCGTCTCTTCCGCCATCTTGGAACTACCGCCCCGCCACCTATAGGGCGTTGGAGTTGCGAATATAGAATGCATCGCGACATTGCAGTTTCTGTCCTTGCGTTTGTTTTTGTGTTGCAACTATATCTCTATGTTCGTTTTATCTCCGAGTTCAATATATAGTGTTGAGTTCGTCGTATCGTTGAGTTCGTTGTATCGTTGAGTTCGTTACATCCGAGTTCGTTAAATCCGAGTTTGTTGTAGCATCGAATTGGGTGTGTCATAGTCCGCTTCACATTGTAAGTCCCAAACTCTGCGAAAAATAAAAAGCGCGGGATCGTGCCGCATTTACTGCGCATGATTGATTCAGTTGGTGATATACAGCAAACGCACGAAGACGACGAGCTGCCTGAATGGATCCATCATAATAGTGGCGACACGGAGGCATCCTGAATCCCGCTCGGACTCCAAATAAAACCGAATATAGTAACTTCTTTTTTTTTTTTTTTTGTTAGATGTTGGTATATGTGCCGTACCTCCTATGACGGAAGTGGGCGACCGAAAAAAAATATATAACTAGAAAAAGAGTTGGATGGAGGGCGTGCAAAATCGATTAGAAGGCAAATCGTGTCAAGACATAATTTTTTTTTTTTTTTTTTGCGGCGAAAGCTACAAACGTTTGTACAGAATATTTTTTTATTCGGTGGTTATCGGAGTAAAAATGACAAATTAGTGAACGGGAAGTCAGGGCCGTCCTTAAGGAATTTGAGAGGCTTTCGAAGATAAAAAGGATTACTACAAACTTCTTCCCATGTAAGTAAAGAAAAAAGGGGACGTGGCTTTACTTTGCAACAAAGATAACAAAAATATGTAAAAAAAGGAAATTGAGTAAAAAGAAAAAAATAAAGGACATAACTAGACCGAAAATGGCCCGTGCATGCGTATTTTTGCTTCTGCTTTGGGTGCCTCGCTGTGCGTAAGCGTTCGCTGCTTGAGAAGAGGTGGAGATTACAACCGCCGCGGTAGTGGCTTTTCAGATGTTCTCGTGTTCGTCGTCCGCTTATTTCTTTTCGTTATTTTTTGGTATTTATTTGCTTGTTTCTGACGTATGTATTTCTGGGATGACGACGACGACGTCCGAAGGAGGGTGCCCCCTTTTTGGCCTGTGTAAATAAATAAGCGCTCGCCCTTTCTTCCATCGGCCAGCCGTAATGATTTAGTGCGGCTTTTGATTAAGGCCTTTGCTTTGGGGAAAAATGCTGGACGCCTTTTCTTCCCGCGTACGAAAAGAAAAAAAAAAATGACGTCAAATTCCCCTTTGTTTGTATATTGGCTCGGCTTGGCTTCCCTCGACTTGGTTCCTCGAACCACTTTTCGGAGAGGGCTAGCAGACGACATGGTTGGTGTGTGTGTGTGTGGGTGTGCGGTTGCAGACGACCGTTCGATGGTGCGAGGCAAGGGCGAAGGAGAAAAAAAATGGCGACGGACGGGCGGGCAAAACACCGAAAAGGCTTAAGACGTTGTGTAAACAAAAGAGGCGGGGAAGATAATGCCTTGAAAGGAAAAGCAGATTGGCGAACGATTTGTGGTGTTTGGAGGCTCGGATGTAAAGAAGTGGACCGGGTTGGGGAGGAGAGAGAGAGAGACGTAAGGAACAATCAGCAGTGTGCCGAAGGCAGATCTTGAGCTTATCGAAAGAGGCAGAAATGCCCGAGGTTGCCGCCTTGCGCTGATTATTATTATGTTTTGTTCGAATGTGCTTTGGTTGCCCGTCGCCTGCGTAGGCGACGAAGAAGACGCCTTTCTTCTTCTTGATCTTGCCGCTCTCCGAGCCAATGGCTCTGACTTGTTGCGTTTCGTATACGTCTAGCGTCGATCGGCTGGCCGTCTGCTATGACGGAATCGCGCTTTTGTTTTCTGCGGAATTGATCGGCCTTCGTTCTCCCCGTTTTTTTGTTTTGTTTGTTTGTTTCTGTCGGGTTTGCTATATCATTGAGTTTGTTGTATCATTGAGTTTGTTATATCATTGAGTTCGTCGTATCATTGAGCTCGATCTGTCGTCGAGTTTGTTGTGTCTTCGAGAATTCATTGCAGTATTAGATTCGTTATATAGGGTGTTTGAAGTCACTAGGCTCAATCTAAAATGGACCGTAAACATCGGTGCTTGCACGAAGCTATCTAAACTTTTTGTCAAAGCTGTTTTTCACAGGTCCGTTTGTTCTTGTAAAATTACAAAGCTTAGCTATTTTTCTGTAAAAAAATAGGGCGAAAAAACTTGCCAGAGCCAACGGCGGGCGGCGACGCAGACCACTGAGTCGAGCGGCGGGGCGCATTTGGCGCACGTATTGATAGATGGCGCTACCTCCTTATCGAGACTGCTCGCGACAACCGTGATTTACTAAAATGAAGATAATCTTTTTTTGTAGTGTACCTTTGGTTTAAAAATAAGACTTGCTCGCACACGATGCAAAAGACACGGTCTCTGCGGACCTGATGGCCGAATTATGTGCGGAGACGTCTCGGGCATGTTCTGCTTAGTGCGTTAGTGTATATATGTGCTGCGAAACACGTCTGCGGGGACAGTTTTTGCGCCACCCAGGTGACGGGAGGTAACCGTTATACGAGGAACCGTCACACGCCTCGAACAGTCTCCGTAGACTGTCTTTTTTTTTTTTTTGTATATTGTACAGCGTGATTGCTGCTTATAATTGCAACTGGTGTGTCTCCGGGCGTAAATAGCTTATATTAGAGTTTGGCTCGCTGAAAGCATCATGATCATTCGGCACAATGAAATTGGGCAGTTCGTTTCAGTCTGGTATATCTCTTTCGCACGCACGCACGCACGCACGCACGCACGCACGCACGCACGCACGCACGCACGCACCACACACACCACACACCACAACGCACGCACGCACGCACGCACGCACGCACGCACACGCACCACACGCACACACACACACACACACACACACACACACAATACATACATACATACATACATAACAAAAAAGTTATGTGCATTTGTAGGTAACAGTAACGTTGGTAACGCACCACGGTTCTTAAAGGGGCACTGACACACCAAAATCATATTTTTTTTTATTATCCGAAACGATTGAAAACGATGTCGGGACATTACCCTCAAAATTTTAAACTTTAAAATTCAGTATTCGTGAATTAAAAAAACAATTTCCAAATGCCGAATTTGAAGTTCCCGCGCGATCCGCGCCAGTGCAGTGACTCAAATTTTGCGGTCTCCTGCGACTCGACTTTCTTTTGGACCTCCGCCGTTGCTACGGCGACCAGAAGCGAGGAGGAGGCGCCGGCGGGAAACAACCGGTTTTTCTCCGACTCGCCCACGGTGTACCGTGGACTCGCCAACGAGCGCCGGCAAGTTTTCCGAGGGAGGGTACAAATCTAGGAAGCAACATCACACCGAACTCTGATTTTTGGTATTTCAAAAAGAGGAGCCGTAGTGCGTTAAAAAAACATGTTTTACGATTGCCGTTATTTAATGTCATAGAAATGTAACCTACAAAGCTTCTAAATTTCCTGATTTTTGCGTCACAGATCAAAAGAAGCGAGGAGGTGAGCGCGGGAAATACAAACGCCAAAACTAAAAAGGCGCGCGCGCGCGCGGGAAAATTTTTTTTCGCGATGCGGTTTTTTTTGCGTGTCTATGACTACAAGTTGCATCGTTTTAGACAATAAAAAAAATACGACCTTTGGGTTGTCAGTGCCCCTTTAAGGTGTAACTCCGTGGGACGAATATACTGCGAAAAACTGACGAATTTTGCCCGGCGGCTTTTGCTCTGCGCGTGGCATCAGCACAGTGGCTGCTACGTCGCGCGCAAAGCGAGCGTGCAGTCGGGCGACGTTCGTCAGTTCTTCGTCGCATAATAGACCGATCTAGAGATAGTGCAACCAGCCTCTGCTGCGCCGTCATCGCGCGACGCAGCAGAGGCTGGTTGCACTATATCTCTCCACGGGGCGCGGTGCCGCCGGGGCGGAGATGCGCTTCGATAGCAAACCGAAACTTAAAAACCCGTTTAATTTGTGCGGTTTTTCAGAAAGCCGCAAAATGCTTCGCGTGCCTTCTATCGTTCTGCAATTTGTTGATTTAGTGTTTTTCGACGATGCTGAGCAATTTTCTAATTGAAACCATGCCCTTAAACACAACATTAAAAAAGTTAATTACGCAAAAATAATTAACAACATAATTATCCCGGACTTTAATAATTTTCTGAATGGGCCCCTGGCCCAGGATCAAAACGACACAAGCCTTTTTTCGTTGCGATGAGTAGTTTTCGCAGGAGCGATTTGGCCTGAGTTCTCTGAAACACCCTATATATATATATATATATATATATATATATATATATATATATATATATATATATATATATATATATATATATATTATTTTTTTTTTTATTTTGAAGACGAACGAGGTTTGACAGCTGTTGCTGCTCCGCGTCCTTTCAGTCACCCTCGAAGAAGACACCGAGCTGGTTTCGGAACGTCGAGTTTCCTTTCGAGATTTGGTTGCAACTACATTTCGTTCGGACTTTACTTTTGACCCGACCTGGCAGATTTCTGACGAATGTGTTTACTTTCAAGTTTTTTTTTTTTTTTTTCCCCAGCACTCTTTTCCACCATCATTGTTCTCGTGACACGTCGGGATCGAGCTGTATACGGCCCCAATATTGCCCCATATTACAACATGTGACGTCACGTCTTCGGTGTTGCCAATAGAGCTTCTCGGACCAAATTTAAAGCTCCAATAACTTCTAAAAAATATATTTTGACTTACAATATGGTTCACTAGTTGAGATATGTCTAATATGTTGAACCAATTTTGGTCCAAAGCAGTGACAATCATAGTTTCGCCGTTATTACCTCTCACGTTCAGAAATAAGTTGAACATGATCAACGAAATCTGCCGATGACAATCGCGCGTTTGTATTTTGAACGGATGGCTATATTTTTCTTTCCAAGCGGCCGATTATGTTTTGGTGTCTTTTCTTACAAAAAAAAAAATGTTGGTGTCTCTGTGATGTGACCAGAAGGTGGTTGACGTTTAGAGAATGAAATAGGCGCTAGAATTCCGTTGCAGTAGCTTCTTTAATAGCTTCGTCTTTCCTTGCAGTGGAGCTCCTACACATGCTGGAGTTCAACTCGACCATAAACTTCCCGGCCGGTCCTCTGCTCACGGTCATCCTGGCTCTAGTCGGTAAGATACAAAGACCGGCTTTCTCCTCCTTTCACTCTCGCAGCCGCCGCCAGGTTGGCGCTCCTTTCGCCTTATCGAGTTTTCGGAGTTCTCGGATCTCTTTGCACGCACGCGTCTTCGCGGGCTCTGCTACCCTTTCCGAGCCAACGTTTATGTGTGACTGTCCGCTCCGCGTTTCTTTATTTTCCTTTCTTTAATATTTTTTTCTTTATTTGTCTTCGTTTGAATCGAGCGTCGTCTCAATCTCGTTTGCGTATTAGTTTTCAAATGAGGTTTCGTTCCGTCCCGTTTCACCTTTTGAGCGGCCGCCCTCCGCTCGCGCGTTCGAGAAAAGTCGTCTGCTAACATTTTTTTTTTTTAATCTTCTTTTCTTCGTCTGCTTTCACTCCTGCCTTTGCCGCTCACTTGGTACCCACGAATGAAGGGAATATTAAATAAATAACATACAGACAGAGGAAAGCACGGGCTTAGAAAATACCATAAAAAAAGAAAGTGTTAAAAAAAAAGGATGTACAGACAATCAACAAAAATCTGAAGCGTCCATGAATGTTTAAGGAGTAAGCCAAACACGCTGCCTTTTCTTTTTTGTTCATATGTGCATTTTTTTTTTTATTACTCGCGCAAGTTCCCGTAACCTGCTTTGCGTATCGCGCGCAGGTAGTTAATTCGGCGCTTCAGTTCTTCTTTTTGATGCAAAGTGTCTTTGACCAATTTCCGCCGTTTTCGTCGCGGCCCTTTGACTGCGGGCATGCATTCCTTTTCAGTTCCTTCGATAGATTTTGTGTGTTTATTTGTTTAGTTTACCTCTTATTCGAATTCGTTTCCACTCTACTATTTTTACTTATGTTCGGTTGTCATTTGTTTCCATCATTTTCAATTTCTTTTTTTCTTTTTTTTGGAACCGTTTGAAACGTATCCGCTTTTTGTCAGGCCGTTTTTCGCGGGAAATAAAAAAAGAAAAAAAAAAAAAAAGAGGCATCGGTTGCGTACGAAGACGCGGCGGCTGAGGCGCTGGATTGATCCCATTTACCGGTTGCTCCTATTTGAATTGGCTTTACCCGTCCCGCTGAAATGGATACTAAAAATAAATATTTTTTTCCAATTTTTACCGATACTATTGTTGTTACATATCTCGATTAATACCGCTATTCACTCGGTAAATCCCTCTAAGGTGCGCGTTCCTGACCGCTTTGTTCGCGCCGGTACCTGTGCGCCTCCCAACTTCTTTTTTTTTTAAATAGTTTCGGTAAAATATTATCAAAATTTTTGCTTTATTTTTCTTTATTCTTGCGTTCATCCTTCGTTAGAAATCGGAAGCGCTTTCTGCCATGCTGGGTTTTAATGCCGTCTGACAACTGCTTCGCATAATTTGAGAAGAATGCTTGACAACGTTGTCTTTTTTTTTTTACAGCTCTTATTTGTGTACGCCGCCATTTTTCAGCATTTTTGTTTTACTTTTATAGCGTCCCTTTTCTCACCTTCCTTTGTTTATCTCTAGCTGTTTTTTTTTTCTTTTGGCAATTAAACTTTTTAAATACTCCTCGTTTTAACATTGTCATCTTCGATCGAATTTACATGTTCATGCGTTCCATTTCTACCTCAAGTTCAGTGTTCTTTCGATTAAAAAAAAAAAAGTGTGCCAGACCTCAAGATCGTTATTATTTATCTGACAGAGCGCAGAGACCTCAAGATCGCTATTATTATTTATCTCACAGAGCATGCCTTGTTCGAGTAAACGGCAAATACTCGTTTAGATATGGTGTCACGTCTGGGGTCCCTCAGGGGTCGGTGCTGGGACCTCTACTTTTTTTTTTTCTATTTTTGTCAATGACGTGTCTAAGGTTATCTCTAATTCTTCAGTTTTGCAATATGCAGATGATATTAAGATATTTTGTGAAATTCGTAGTGCCAGTGATTGTAGGATGCTTCAGGAGGATGCCTGTTCATTCTATAATTGGTGTGTGACTAATAACTTCATCTTTACTAAGGCTAAAACTAAAGTAATGTACTACACGCGAAAAACGCACAGCATATGTTTTCACTACACTATTCACTCAGAGGTTCTGAGTCGTGTTAGCGAAGTTCGAGACCTTGGTGTGATGTTTGATTCTTCTCTCCGCTTTGACGCACATATACAGGGTGATTAAAGGGGCGGCCAGGCTCTTTAAATCGACCGCAAAATTGGGTTTCTTAACCTATCGCGCTACGACTTTTTGCAGCGTTGCCCACAGATGGTGCATTTTTTTTTTGTAAAATTTGCAAAGAGCGAACTTACCCGAGGAAAAAGTAAAGAAAGAAAAAGGCTTAGCTCCTATGGAAACGCAGCGACGCCACCGGTCTTCAAACAACACGGCGCCGTTTTGCACGGGAGACAAGAGATGGCGCAACGAACGCCGCCAACGAACGAGCATACGGCGCCGAGAGCCGGCGTCTTTAGCAGACGATCTTTTCGAATCAAAAGCGGCGCGCGTTCCGCAGGCGGCGACAGTCGCAGAAACAAAAACAGGCGCGGTAACAACAAGGAACTGCAGTTCCTTGTCTGCTAAAGACGCCGGCTCTCGGCGTCGTATGCTCGTTCGTTGGCGGCAATTGGCGTCGCGACCGCTTGCGCCATTTCTTGTCTCCCGTGCGAAACGGCGCCGTGTTGTTTGAAGACCGGTGGCGTCGCTGCGTTTCCATAGGCGCTAAGCCTTTTTCTTTCTTTACTTTTTCCTCAGGTAAGTTCGCTCTTTGCAAATTTTACAAAAAAAAAAAATGCACCATCTGTGGGCAACGCTGCACAAAGTCGTAGCGCGATAGGTTAAGAAACCGACTTTTGCGGTCGATTTAAAGAGCCTGGCCGCCCCTTGAATCACCCAGTAGATCAAATGATCATGTCCGCCTTGCGTACTCTGGGTGTTGCCTGTAGGATGTCTAGAGTATTTTCGAACCCGAAAACATTCTTTGTTCTCTACTGCGCGTTGGCTCGATCCCCCCTGGAATACGCCTCGGTGGTCTGGAACAGCATCTGTCCCAGCAGCTCCCTCAGGCTAGAGCGAGTGCAAAATAAATTCCTGTCAATCTATAGACATCGGTACTTTCGCGATATCTCATGTTTGTTACGCAATGATGTTTAATGAGCGCCCTACATTTGTGTAGCTTACATCAACGCCGTGAAAAAGCTGATCTTTCATTTTTCTTTAAAGTCATTCACGGCTTTATTGACTGTCCTGAAAAAGGCATAGGCGACCCGTGCGCCTATGCCTTTTTATGTTCCAGTCGCGTCAAATGTACACAATCCAGTGTTTCGTATGGGAAAAACCTACAATGGTCTTGCCAGTCACCTGGACATCTTTTGTGGACGTAAAGACATTTTTCTTTTAAAATCTTCGTGTCTGTTGTATGACTCCGGATAATACTTTCGTGGACGTTTGTTGTTGATGCTGGTCTTATTTCTTCCGAATATGAAAGTGTCGCTGTCTTTTCAGGCACATATCTCATCAGTGATTGTATTGAATGTGCAACTTTACTTCATTGTAAATCTTTATTTTTTTTGTCCTAATTTTGTATTGGGTTATGCAATTTCCACCTCATGTGTGTTAGGTATAGAAAGTGTTTGGGTGTGCTAGTCTAAAACCGAAAGGTCGTTCCTACGCGCCAAATAAAGCCGATTCAGATTCTTGATTATTATTATTATTATTACACAAAAGCTTTTTACGTTGCACTCATGATTTGTTGATTGACGATGTTTACCTTTATTGAAAGTGCAAAATCTTGCCGATTTTTTACCGAACCGATTTTTGCGGTTCCTTCAAAACGCCCACGATCCACTCAAAGGGACACTTACAGGGTATTTAAGGTCGCCAAGATCTTTATTTGTACATGACATATGAGAGCCCAACTACAAAGAACACAATTTGCGGCTCGAAATTCGTTTTCTTTCCGCCCGAAAAGTGCCGATTGAGAACTGGCCAGTTTGAGTCGCGCTCACTCTCTTCTTCGTGGTCACGTGCCGTGTTCGATGGTTTAGAGCAGACTTTGGAAGTAATCCGTTACTTTTTCAAGTAATTTTGCGATTGCCACGTTACTTTTTTACGGCAGTAATTTGTAATGTAATTTTGTTACAAACTATTGGTAACGAATTTCTTTAATTACTCGTTACTTTTTTTTTTAATATGAATATAATAAAGAAACTGGAGCAATATGAGCAGGCAATTCAGAGGCATAGCGTCGCATTGTGGGCACTTTGCGTGTGCGGAAACCAGATTAGGGAGAAATCTCTGCGTACGCGCGGACGGCAGTGTCTCCGAACCGTCGATGGGTTAGGCTGGTGTATGTTTTTTTTTTTTTCTTGCGAGTTAAGTTTTGCTTATGCGTGTGAACCGGGCTTGGGGCCAGGCATGGAGACCATCATGTCGGAGTTCTTCAACGACACCACGACGGCCTTCTACATCATCCTCATCGTCACATGTCAGAGTTCTTCAACGACACCACGACGGCCTTCTACATCATCCTCATCGTCTGGGTGGCCGACCAGTACGACGCCATTTGCTGCCACACCGCCATCACCAAGCGTCACTGGCTCAGGTGAGGTCTGGCGTCGTGCAGGCAACGCGCCTGCGCACTGGATACGCCGTGGGCTTTGTAGTGCGCAGCTCATATGGCGCCCGCTTCCGGCTTGAGCGTTGTCGTCGTAACCGCGCGTTGCCTTGTGGGACGTTTCCCCATAATGAAGTCACACTTCACGAGGGTACCCTCGTGAGGGTTACGACGGTTACCCTCGCGAGGGTTACCCCTACCAGGGTTACGCTCACGAGCGTCGCGAGAGTTAAGGCGCATACGCACATTCGCGTTTGAGCGCGGTGCGTTCCGTCGCGGCAAGCGGACGCGTTGCGTTGCGAAGAGCGCTTGCGCCAAACTTGTACGCACAGTTGCGTTGACACGCAGTCAACCGCAGTCAAGATTCAATAAGAACGCGCTATCGTCACTAGCGGCTCACCAGTAGTAAGCGAAATCCAAGGCAACATGGTGGCGCACAGCGACACCGTCGAAGTGTTCGATCTTGGGACAATCCCGCCGGCTTCCCCGACGTTTTGTCGAGCTTGAACCATCGCAGCCTTGTAAAATACAATTCCCACCGCTCCCCAAAACAAAAAAGCAAGTTCTGCGGGCGGAGAACCGGATACGTCTCGCCGAGTCGGCCGAGTGGCGCGAGCGGACACGTCACCCTCCTCTCCTCTCTCTGGGCTTCTGATTGGTCGAACTAGGTCGAACGCGCCGCAACGCTTCGGAAAGTTGAGCGAGTCTCTACTCGCTTGCGTTGCGCTACGGAGCGTTGCGGGTAGGCGCGCGTCGCACCGCAAGCGACCGCTCCTGGGCGCAAGGACGCCGCAACGCACTCAAACGCGTTCAAACGCGAATGTGCGTATGGGCCTTTACCCTCACGAGGGTTAACTTCTTGAGGGTTACCCTCACGAAGGTCACGAGAGTACGAGGGTCACGAGGGTTAGCCTGACAAAGGTGACGAGGGTAACGTCACGACGTTACCCTCGTGGCGTCGCACGTGACGTCATTATAGGAAACAGGCAACGTTATTAGATTAGCTCAGTTACGGAACTGCCCATAGGCGCTGCATGCACGAACAGTACACCCCCCCCCCCCCCCCCCCCTCACTCACCACGACTCGCCCGGCGTCGCTCGACGCGCCGCCGGACGGCTGCTTTGGTAACTGAATCGGGATACGTTCATTTCAAGTTACTAGAAACGTAAAAACCAACGGAAAAAAAAACTCTTTTTGTAGTAAATTTTATTGGAGTTTAGTACAAAATGGGGGCGCGTGATGTTTTCTAAAATTTTTAGTTTGCAAGGTTTTGCAGCACAATTAATATTGTTTTTATACAACCATGCCTCAGCGGGGATTTCAGGTAGCGCGTCCCGACCTAGGCGCATCTTAACTTCGGGGATATGTCGCGGCGCGTCCGCCGGGAAAACGGGGGTAGCACCCCTGTAACCCTTTCCACCGCATTTGTTTCGGCTCCGAAATGGCCGATTGAAGCCAAAATAGATGTCACGTGCAGTTCCTCGAGTGACCGCTGCGGGAGAAATGGCGGCGTTGTGATTATCATTTGGCGCTGTTGCTGTGCTCTTTGGAACGCACAGTTAGGGAATGAAACTATAGATGGCGCTTCTAACGACTCCAGGCGGATTGAAGTGAGTGATGGGGGGTACCCCCCTCCGCGGGAGTTCCGCAACTGAGATAATCTAGTAACGTTGGAAACAGGTGACATTACTTCACGTGTGACGTCACATGACGTCACACGTATCTAGCCTTGCCAATATTCCCGCTAAATTTACCCTCGTGACGTCACGAGGGTAAACTTTTCCCGCTAAATTTAGCGGAAAACTTTCCCCACTAAATTTAGCAGGGAAGGAAGAGGGGCATACCCTCGCCTTCGTACCCTCCGCTCCTCCTCAAGAGCTGTGCTCTAATTCGGCGTTACAGAAAATAGTAAACGTTTAATTTTTTTTTTAATTTTTTAGTGGTCCTTTTTTGAAAGCAGATAGCTCTTATTAGGAAAATTTTAGTAAATCGTTCCAATAATTTCGGTAACCATACCGGATGGCAATAACAGCGTTTTAGTAGGTCGTTCCGATACCTCCGATAACGATACGACGCACGCGCAAAGGCGTGGGCGGAGTACCGGGTGTCGATATCGGAGTCGTCGAAACGATCTACTGATCGTTTCGACGTTGGAGCGATTAGACGCTGGAGCGATAGGCGGGACGCTGCAGAACCCCCCGAAAAAAGGACATCACTCATACAGCGGTATCTCTAACGGATGGCCGTATTTCGTGGAAAAGAAATGCGCGATTGAACACGGCCGACCAGGCATGTGACGTCACGATTCTCATTCCCTCTCCTCTTCGCTTCGTCCCCTCGAGCAGGTGAACCGAAGCGAGGAGGAGAGAAGCGAGGCTGCTTCCCCCTCATTCTCAACTGCTCCAGGAAAATCGTGACGTCAAAGTCCTCGCCTAATAACGCCCTTCTTTTCCAAAAATACAGCCTTTTGCTTGAGATGCCGATGTACGAGCGATGTTTTGGAGTTACTACCATCCCGTTCAACGCTTCTGTGGCCTTATTTCGCGAAATACAGATTTCGGTTCAGCGTCTATTTAAATCGTCGCCAGCGATACGGGTCCACCGGGACCACCAGCTGGGACCGCCGACGTCCTCGTCTATGCCCCCGCCGTTCCGAAGCGGCCCGAATTCGTGGGACCTTTCCCTCTGGATTATTATATGAGCTGTGCTCGTAGCAGAGTGCCGCAATGGTCCGCCATTTTATTTCCAACGGCGCACGCGCTAGCGGCTCGCACACGCGCACCTTCGCTGTGCCGTCTGCTTGCCGGAACTTTGCGACTCAAGCTCTAAACTGTCACTCATGTTAGAAAGAAAGAAAAGAAGAAAAAAAAACGAAAAAAAAAACAGTTATTTACCACCCAACTTGTACTCGCAACGTTGAAAGGTTGGAGATGCTTACAGCTCGTCGCCAATGCTAATCGATTAACATGTGTTCCGTCCAATGTTTTGGCATACCTTGCAAGGCCGCTTCTCCGCAGGGTTTTTGGACAGTTTTTGCGTGTGTGACTGCACGTCCGCCTGTGAAGCGTTATTGGCAAAACACACACACACACACACACACGCGCACACGCACACGCACACGCACACGCGCACACGCACACGCACACGCACACGCACACACGCACACACACACACACACACACACACACACACACACACACACACACGCACACACATTGTAGTTTTGTTTTGTTATTATGAGTTTGTCTAGAAATGGGCTTTTGGTTGCGCCACCTAGGAGAGGATAGCGGAGCCCAGCAAGATCACTATGTTTGCCTTCCCCCAAGGAAAAAAAAAGTACTTCTACTTGCCGTTATATGCCGAGCGATGTGGTCTTTGCAATTTCTAGTTTTCAAAGAAAAAATAAACAAAACATTTGAAGGTGTACGTTTTCATAAAATAGCGAATTACTGATCTTAAGTATCTTAGGTTATTGTATAAAGCAGTGGCATTATTAGTGCTCTCCGAAGAGTCATACTTTTTCTTACTATGGTCCTTGAATCCAGAACACGTATAAAAACCTAAAAAAAAGAAACCAGAAAGAATAAACGGAAAGAGGACAAGGACACAGACGAGTACGTATAAAACGCCTCGTTAATTCGTTAATGCCTGGTTATGCTATTAGACCAGTGGCGTGTAAGCTTCCGGTAATTCCTGCAAAAAACAACCGCTAAAAAAGAAAAAAAAAAGAAAAGGAGGTTGATTATTGACGTATTTTAGTTCGAAGGAGAGGGGGTTCCTTACCCTTTCCAGCGTTCAATTTAATTGGCTATTCTTGCGTTTTTGTTTTGTGTTTTTTTTTGCCGCTGCACTTTGCGTTGCTCTAGAAGTCCAGGTAGTCGAGTTACCCACGGGACAGAGGGCACTACCACCGTCTTCGTCATATACCTCTACGACGGGCCGCGGGCCACTCGCAGGTAAAACAGACGAGGAAAAGTAACTAGGCCAAATAAGTCAAGTCAGACTCGGCGGGCCAATCAGAGAGAGACGCAGCGGTCCAAAGTGTGCCGTAATGTCGCCGACTGTCCTCCAATTAGAGGGGCCCCCCTACATTCATCATTAGCCGCCTTCGGCGCCCTCTTGTGGCGGGCGTCGGCGAAAGACGGTCGCGCGCCCTCCTTTTTGCCGCGTGAGGACGCCAATTTATGAACCCTGTCTCGGACGCAGTAGTTCATGCGACTTGTGATTTGCGGGGAAAGAAACAGCATAAGATAACCGCCTTGTTAGTACTTTGTTTTTTTTTTTTTGCCGGAATTTTGTGTTTTACAAGGTTGCCCGGCTACCGGCCTTTTTCTTTTTTTTTTGGCATGTTACGGTTTCGGCACGAGTGGCCAAGATTAAACGTTTACTTTTGACGTCTTAAACTTGGCCCGTGCCGTTCGCAATCCCGAACTAAAGGTCGTTCGTCGTTTTTTGCTACCGGACTAAACGTTGTGACGGATTAATTCCGGTCTTTTTTACGCAGAATGTGTATTAAAACTACGGCTTTATATATATATATATATATATATATATATATATATATAACGTATATGGGTGGTTTCATTTGATTTGCCTCAAAAAATGATGTATTATCACTGCCGCATTTCCGCAATGAAGAAAACAACTTTCTAGAATGTCTTAAAAAAAAAAAAAAAAACTTTTCCCCACAAACATTTTGAACTACGTAACGGGATAGCGTAACGGAAGCGTATAACGCAAGAGTGTGTCATGCAGTTTCCCCTCTAAAAAGAATAGGGAAATGGAATCGGTGCACAACTAGGCACGAATTTAGGTTTTACGCTTCCGCCGTTAAGTTTTGTGGAGAAACTGAATTGCCGTCTAGTTATGACACCAATTTAGATTTCCCTGCTAGAAAGAAAACGCCCCCCGCCCCTAAGTTTGGCGGGTATTTAAATTGCCGCCTAATTTTACACTAATTCAAAACCGAATTAATGAATCAACTAAAAAAAAAAAAAAGCACGCTGCGCGTGCTGTGTTTTTAGATTTAATCCCCAGGATCGAGAGACATTAATTTTGCTAACGTGATTCTCGTATTTGACCACGTTTCTCAATGCCACTAATGAATTATTCGACCGAAGCGGATTTTGATTTAGAACGTGGAAGGAAAAGAGGATAACGCGTTTGTGACAAATAAAAGGAAAAATAAAGGTAATTTTTGTTTGGCATTTGTGCAAAAGCTAGTTTGATAAGACTCGATCTCGGTTCAGGCATGCGCAGGATTAGGGATTTTAATTTCATTAACCAGATTTGACGGGTCCTCCGACATGACGCTTGTTCTTATAACGACATGCCAGACTACGGCAGTCCGTTTTAAAAGCATGAAATGCTTTTTAACGCTCTTCCCCAATCCCAAAATGTTGTCCGTCCGTCCGTCCGTCCTTCTATTTTCCGCCAAATTTAGCGGGGAAAGTGGTGTCACGTGAAGTCATGTAACCCATACACCAGTTCGGTTACCCGCTAAATTTAGCGGGAAAATTCACGTCTTGTGACCTAGAACCAATCCGGGGTGCGCTGGTCAGGCAAAATGGCGGACGAAAGGAGGTCTTTTTTGACGCGTTCGGCACGCGAAATACTCTAAAGTTCTTGCGCTGCAGCGTAAAATCGGTGTTACATATGAAAGCAAAGCAATTTTTCGACGGTAAAAATTAACCTTTTTTCTAGTCAGTGCGATAGGAATGACGTGGCGACAGCATAAAAATAATTACTGGAAACGATGTTTGTTTCTATCCTGTCTACGAGAACCAAGCAGCGATAGCAGGCGATGGAGTCCAAACGACCTCCTCTCTTCTTGAGCTTCTCGGCGTTGCCGCTACGCGGCGTCGATTTCGCTGGAGTCGCCAATGAAACGCTTCGTTCCGAAGGCGGGACAGCGCTTTAGGTCTGGCGGTCTTCCTTTGGAATTTTCCGGATTAATCTGCACGCCGCAGCACACCGCCTCACGGCCGCTCGGCCAGCGCCAGGCGCGCCCCTGTGTCTCCTGCAGTAACGACGGTCGCTTCCCGCAGTGCAGCTTTGGATCTAACAATGGCCGCCCTGGAAGGACCATTGCAACATTCTGCTCCGCAAGCGTTCGTATACGGTTACTTTAGGCGAGAAATCACACTTGCGCCATCTATCCGTTAATCCTGCATATGCCTCCTGAACATAAACTGGAGTTTCTGCACTATTTGCGGGATCGAATCTACGCACTATCTACGAGAATTGTCAGACGGTGTTCACGTGATGTCGTCGGCGTAACGGTCGTCAGGTGGCGTTCTTCGTAAACTTTGTGTGTGTGTTCGTGTGCCCATGTCGGCTTAATGGCTCGTCCGCGCTTCCCGCTGGTCCTCCTCTTTCTTTCCCCCAACTCCCCAGGTTCTTCTACCTGTACCACTTTGCCTTCTACGCGTACGACTACCGCTTCAACGGACAGTACAGTGGACTGGCCCTGCTGACTTCATGGTTCTTCATTCAAGTGAGTGGCATCTGTTATCTGTCTCTTCGCTGCGAATAATGGCAACAATATAAACAACAATTTTTTTTTTTTTTTGGTTGAACATTTAATTTGTGTTCTCGTTGATTACCCTGTTTTCCGCTTTACCTCTACTGCCGCGTCCCAGAGACAGGCCTTATTGCTTTAAGTGAAAATTAATTTGTAAAATATAAAAAAAAAGACCTAAACATTGTATTGCATTGCTTCTCTTTAAAGGGAAGCAGAAACACTTTCTTTCAGAAAATGAGATAGAAATTGGTTCTAGCGTAGTTTTATCCCGCGAGTCTGAATATCACGTTCGTGTTCCCCGAGGATGTAACTAAACGCGAGAAAATACGAAAAACCTCCGACCAGTCGCTACGCCATGTAAGAGGATCTTGAGCCGCCAAGCGCGTGTCGCTCGTGTGGGCAGCGCGTGCAATTGCAAGCTTGCCAGGTGTATTTCCCCGCACTGGCACCGGTCGTGACGTCTTTTTCTGACCATTTTTTTGAAAACAGCAAGAGTGCGTGTACGAACACTCCTTTTATGACGTCACGATCCGGGAAGGAAGGGTTTTGAAAGTAATTTTCTTGCAACCTCCATGCTCTAAATTAAAAAAAAAAAAAAAAAAAATTATACTCGATTTTTTGGAGGCAAAATGAAGACGCTTTAAGTGTTTTTTCAAATGCAGAACCGCTTCAGTTTCTTCTTAATGCTAGATCGGTAGTCTTCTAGATCTTCTAGATCCGTTGCATTGTTGACGAATTTACACAATTGTGTGTTGACGTTGTTCTTTACCAAACTTGTGTTTGAGAATAGGGCTTAGCAGTCTTCCGTTAGTGTTGGTTACAAAATGTTTTATTCCAGTTTGTTTATAGATATTTGCTTTTCTACTTCAAAGGCCCGTTTAAACACTTGGGTTTGCTTCCGACCGAGTTCTTGGGACCTCTTCCGACGAGAGAGTACACTGGCGCCATCTATGAGGTGACCCTGGAACAGAGTTTCACTAGACTGAAGGTTATGTAGTATTTTTGAGATCAAAGGGGCCTACTATCTATAAAAGAAATGGTCATTTATAAAATTGCCAAAAAATTTTCGAGCAAAAAAAAAAAATGATGCGCGAAAAAAAGCAATAAGGAAATGCCAAGAATGCCCGATAGATGTCGCCACTGTGTTTTCTCGTCCTGAGAGATCCTAAGAAGTTTTAAGGCACTCGGTAGTGAGCATTCTCGAGTGTGTGGACCAGCCTTAATTGCGTTTGCAGAAAATGTTTTTGTTGTAATTCAATTAAGTATCGTAAACTTTTTTTTTTTTTTTTTAGTTCGCCCGGCAATAATCTTTGATGGCGATCCAGGCTTCTTTGTAAATAAATAACGAAGGTCCAAACACATCTGAGGAAACAGCGCGCGCAAGGTCTGTTTATGGTGCTGCAATAGTTCAGGCCGCTACGAAGTGTATAACTTCTTTGCGTAAATCTGTCCAGATTTTTTTTGCGTGTTTTTATTTGTTACAGTGAAGATAGCATTATCGCTGTAGTATTGGCAAGCGTTTTATGACGCTCAGTGCTGAACGTGCTCAGGAATGCACTCGACCCTAAGTTGCCTTGTCGGGTTTTTGTCCTTCGGCGAAGCATTTCTTGTTTCGTGCGAGAGCCACAATTTCGCACCCGGACAGTGTCAGAGCAGATCCCCGCCCGACATATTACACGCCCGTCATCTCGCTGATTAAAGCGTCTCTGATGACAGTCTTTCTCCGTGCTTAGGCCTACGCCGGTTCGTGAAACGATCACCAGTCTGTTCGTGCTCTTCGCTCGGCATTTGGTATGCCCTCTGTTTGGCGCTCGGTCCGCTATCGGTCGTTACCCGGTTCACGTTCGGTTCACGTTCGGTCCGCCCTCGGTCCGCGCTCGGTCGCGATTAGGAGTCGCATTCAAATGTCTTGCAGCTTGGATTGCACCAGGAAACCCTTTCTTTTTTTAGTTTTTTACCATCAAAGTAAGACTGGCCTATAGACCTTTTCTGTGTACTCTCGTCCACATCCACCTAATAGGCTATCCGGTATGGGCGACGAAAAAAAAAAAAAACTAAAACGTTTCAACCTGTAACTAGTAAAAAAATAAGTGGGAGGCAAAACGATAATGTGTGACGGCTACGCTTCTATCCTAAGTGTCTTCTACTGGCGTGGCAACGGCAAAACAATGTTTTCGCCCATACCGGAAGTGACGACAATTCAAGATGGCGGCGCCCTTGAAGAAAGGGTCTATATAAGGAAAAACACAAAATAAGGATGCGCGCGATATTTTTTTTAAATCTTAAGAAATCACTTAACATACATTAAAAAAAAATATATGTATATATATATATATATTGTTTTTGCTTATTGCTGGTTTTCAGTTTGCTCGTAGTATATGTCGTCGGGCGTCGCCATATTGGAAGTAAGCAGAAAGCAAGGCGATGAAATAGGTTTTTTTTATCTTTAATATTTTTTTGGGCTCTGAGTGAGATTTGAGAAATGAGCTGCGTTATGCGTTTGCAGTAGCCGTAAAAATGTGTCTCATGAATGCAGTTGGCATATAGAGTAGCAGCTTCCTGTATTTTCACTTTTTTTTGTTTTGGTATAGTAGTCCTTTGTCACATGGTACCTTACTGCACGTGAACGTAGAGGAGGAGCCAAGTAGAAAAGGACGGCACAGTTTTTTTTTTTTTTCGGTTTTGCGGGCGGATTTTAAGATCGTTTTTTTTTTTCGTTTCAAATTTTGAATGTTTTATGACATCCTTTGATGCGTTTGAGCGACGAAAATAACGAAGAGAAGAATAAAACTGGTTTATTAGTAAGACGAAGAGGTTAACCGAGATAAATGATACTGACTTGCTACAACATCAATCAGCTTGGTCAACCTCGACTTCATTGTGGCGCCCGTACCACACTTCGGCATTGCCCAGCCGGTGAACAGGATAACTGAGAGGCTCGTTTTTGTGTCCGCCTTTTCACCGCAGCATTCCATGATATATTTCTTCCACCACTACGAGCTTCCGTCGATCCTCCAGCGATCGGGGCTGGGCTCCCAAGAACAGCCCCACTCCTCGGAGGAGGTTGGCTCGGAGCAGCAGCAGACGGCATCGGCGCAGGCCCAACAGTCAGCCTCAGCCATGAACCAGCGGCCTTTTCACCAGCAGACCGTCCGGCTGAACGCGGGGGGCCAGAGCATCACGCTTCAGACCACCACGACTGACGTGCCACGGGTGGCCTTCATCCGTACCGTCTACATCGGAAACCTCCTCAGCGCTACGGCGACGCTGAGCACTACCGTTGTTCAGCAACAGAGTCAGAGTCAGCCTGCTGAGACGGCGGAGGAAGCCAGCGGCGTTCAGCCTTCGCCCGAGCCAGACTCCTGCACGAGTCTCCAAGAACAGGAGTCGAGTACTGCTGTCCAGGACGCTGAAGTCATCGGAGTCGACTCCTCGGCGGACAAAGATGAAGTGTCTGGCACGCCACTGCAAGACACCGAGGTCATCGGGACGTCACTCTCCGAGGAAAAGGAGCGATTGTCCGCACCGCCGGTCCGGGACGGTGGGGTCATTGGGGCAGAGGCATCGGATGGAAAGGACGAGGCCCACGAGCCGAGGAACGTGCGAGGCGATGTGTCCAGGATGGAGAAGTCTTCGGCGGACGGGGAGGACATCCGGCTACTGAGGGCCGTTCAAGACTCCGACAGGGATGCCAGCGAAGAGTCAGTCGTCGCGGCAGACTGTTCGGGCAACGGGCCGGAGGGTCAGAAGGAGAGGACGGACTTTGTTGTGTCTTCCGGTGACTCGACGGCCGAGGCCCGAGCCAATACGAGTGAGAGTCAGAGTGGAGCTTCGGGTCATCGAGTTTAGTCAGGTGTTACCTTAAGCCGGACCTCTTTTGGAGATACAACCCCCCTCCCCCCCGCCGACTGACTACCTTGGGGTTGTGGTGTGCATTGTTTTTCTTTGCTGGGGTGCATGATTTTCTGCGTGTCCCTCGCAGCACTTGGATACAGCGATGAACTGTCTTCGCAGCTTGTCTAAAACTGTGTTGTGGAAAAAAAAAAAGTGTCTTAAGATTTCACACGCCTCGGTGGGTCTCAATTTGAGGCAGTTTTTCTCCTGCCAACTCCAGTCGTGTGCACGGGGGGAGGATTCGTCTTTTGGGAGAATTTATTTATTGATGTGAGATCACATCGGACCGTGTTTATTTGGGCGGTTAAGTTTGGCTCTCAGTAGGCCTTTTAGGGAGGGCCGCGCGCTCCTTTGTCGTTTCTTTTATTTTTTTTTTTTTTTTTTTTTTTTTTGTAGCGGCGTGCTTGAAAAGTCGTTGCGACAATGTCATGAGTGCCTGGTGGGTGGACGCTGACGAAAAGCCTCGTCGTATTTATGTGAAGGTTGGTCTTTGAAACGTCAAGTCGAGACGGTGGTTGCTTGCGCAGCACGAGCCTGTCTTTTTCTTCCTTGTTTTCCCTTCAGTGTTTGACTGGGCGACGAGTATGTGCCGTCGTCGACCTCTCAGTTGAATAAAGACTGTTCAGAAGTGTTTGCGACGGATTGTCTGTGCGGGAACCCTGAGACGGAGCTTAGCGGTCACTAGGGCGTTTTCACGAAAGCCTCTTTCCCTTCCAGTAAGCCGCGTTCCGCCATCTTGATGAACACCTTCCTCCCCTTTTCCCATTTGTTTGCATGCCGACGATTAGTGATCGGCGTCGTTTTTGATGTTGGGGAAACGCTCAAGCATGGCGAGTGGCTCCGTCGACGACAGAACTTGCCAAGTACGCCCGGAGATGTAGTTGGGTCGCATAAACCCATGCCTGCATAGTTTTTTTTTTTTTTTTTATCCTTTCATTTCGGAGTCGCCCCGTCGGCATCTACCGGGGCCATTTCGCCCTCCGACGGATCGAGTTCTCGATCGCCGGCTCGTCAAACGAAGAACGGTATGTACAAAAACCGAGTATCAGCCGATGCTTCTTCATGTTCCCGACTACTTTGGCAGGCGCAGTCGATCACGATGCGAAAGAACTCGAGGGAGCAGGAAAACACTGCCTCTGCGCATAAAAAGAAGTGGGACGAAAATTCGCCAACACGGCGTCCGGCGAGAGTTCGAACCGGAAATACGTCACGTGGAACCTCCCTATACGCCGACTCATGTTTACAAACAAAACGAAACGCCCCTAGCGGACGCCACCATCGCCGCGCAAGCGCGATGTAGTGTGGGCAAGACGCACCCCGTGTCCATTCAACAATTAATTGGAATGCAGTGTTGTCGGCGTCGGGCTATGTCCCCGTGCTCTTTTTCGCGTTGGAATAGTTTATTCTACGTCTTCTTAGCAATTTCTGACTATGAGGCTTCAGCGAAATTAACGAGGATCGTTAAACCTCAGAACTTCGCGTGAATCGTGTGACATGCGGCGATTCGTTTCGCGTGGACGCCGCAGAGTGGACGCTAAAGCCTGACTCACATGAGTTTCTAGTCACTATCACTCTAAAAATGGTCACGCAGAGCAAGCGCGACGCAAAGCGATTTTTTGCACGCTTGTTCTAAGCGTGGTGTTTTTTAACACTTAGAAGTCACGCTCCCTAAGTGTGAACTGCGTTATGGTTTAACGCTTGGCAGGCGTGACGCAAAGCGATTTTTTACACGCTTGTTTTAAGCGTGGTGTTTTTCAACGCTTACAGTTCATGCTTCCTAACCGTGAACTGTTCTATGTTTTAACGCTTGGCAGGCGTGAGGGGGGCCCTGTGTTTACACGCTTGTTTCTTCGTGCGTTTTCTCCACGCTTAGATAATGACGCCTTCTATGCGTGTGAAATGCGCGTCGCGGTGGAAACCCCTGGCCGTGAGCATGGGGCTTTCTCGCATTTAGTATAACTTTCCAATAACCTTAGTTATCAGGACGATATACTAAATGCGAGAAAGCTCAATGCCCGCGGCCAGAGGTTTCAACCACGACGGGCATTTCACACGCCCAGAAGGCGTCATCGTCAAAGCGTGGAGAAAACTCACGCCGTAATTATCTGATATCTTTATCAGAGCTCAAAATCAATCCACTAAATCTCTCTAGTGACTTCACCAGGTGAATTGAGTTGTTCAAGAAAGCCCAACGTGCTGTTTCATGTATAATTACGCACATATACGAATGGCAGTAGTGAATCAAAAGAAATTGCCCCGATGCGTCGCGTAGATAATGCATGTTTCGCCTGGTACATAGCGCCAATTAGCTGCGCGCTGTTCATAACTGTGGAGTTTCTGTGAAGATTTGAGGGAAATTATTCTTCGTGTCTAAAAACCCAAAGGGAGAAAGAGATCTTGTCAGGCTTCAGTTACCAAAAGGAACAGTCCAAAACGAACTAAATGGAAAAAGGCAAACACATTTCAGCTTGGAGGTTAAACTCTTTATTAAAAAAAAATATTTTTGTTTGTACAAATAAACCAAATGAAAACAGGGTTCTTACCCAAATATTGTAGTCGTCCATGGATAGCTCACGAATGGCCGCAGTAAAGACACCAGCCAAATGGGAAGCCCTTTCCCTGGCTGGCATTCAGCTGTGTCTCGCGCAGAAGTTCGGGGCACTCGCACTCGTTGTATTTGCAGCGACCCGGCCGCGGCACTCCACGCACGTCTAGTGCTGTAAACATGGCACACTGTTCCCGAAAACACACGCAGTCTCCTGCTAAGCCTCGCCAGTCACAATCAAAGTCAAGCTGGTCCAGCCACAAACAAAGCGTGTCGGGAACTGACTGAGCGAGCCAGGGAAACAGCACAACGGCTTTCTCGCTTTTCCCGCCAAAAGAGAGGACGCATGCGCCCCGTGTGCTTCCAGAAACAAAGCTCACAGCAACAAAAAATCAACAAAAAAAGCACGCGCAGGTGCATCTTCGGAGGGACAATCCATTCGGATATATATTAGCGTGACGATGAAAGGAGGCGCGCGAGTGTTTCCAAAAATCTAAGCGTGTGTTTTGCGATCGTCACGCTAATGTTCCTGGTCCCGTCCAAACAAAAAGGGCGGGCGGGATTCCTTCGACTTCTCTAACGCTTAAACAAGGAAACAAACGCTTATTCATGATCACGTGGTGCTTAAAACGTCATTCGCGTCGTATTGACGGCGGTTTCACGCTTAAAACTCGGGGTTAGCGTTACGTCCAGCGTGATAGTTTTTAGAGTGTACTTTCAGTCCCGACGTCGCTCGGGCTGCAAAAGAGGCGTGGACGGTAGCAGCGATGCTCGACGTCGGTACTGGAAATCGCAAGCAGAATTGGCCCAAGTGAATCGGGCATAACAAGTCGGTGATGGCCACCCTTTAAAATGATCAACATCCCCTTGTATCTGTTGTTTACACCGAGCCTACTTACCCCAAATGACCTTCAAGTTTAAAATCTTTCTTATCGCAGCTTCTGCGTGTACGTGTGGTCTACGAGCCGTTGTCGATTGAACGAGCAGACTGTCCTTTGAACGTGAAGACTCACTGCACGTGGTCCGCGGGTGGTCCGGACAACTTGACGGTTTTCCCGCGTTCTGGTTGGAACCAAAGAAAGAAATATGAGGATCACAAATCCCAGTGAATTTAGCTCGGTGCTTGGCGCACAAGCAATCGTGGTCTGACGGCGTCTGGTTTTGCCTTTTGTCGGCACGTATCCACGTTTTCGGACGAACCGGGCAGGCAGAGAACTGGGAGAAAACGACCTTGACATCTTTCCTGCTTCTTTTGGTGCAGCCCTATGCGCAGCGTTTTGACGAGGAGGCAGGCTTTAGTTTGGTTTCTTCCAAAACCACACAGCCATGCGTCGGCGCTTTTCAGCATGAGGGATATGCGTGCCAAACGAACGAAGGGCATCTGGAAACCAAGAGAGACGGCAAGAACTGCGCAGTAACACTGGATCGGTAACTACCCGTGCATGCACGATCAAAATAAATTGAAGGCCACGTAATATATTCCGATTTTAAATAAGTAAATACCGCTTTATTCTTTCTGCTTTGTGCGTATAGTCGCTTGTTCTACGTTCAAAACATCACCCGCACGCTCGAAATCTTTTGAGAACAAGTGCCCGATAAAAGCTGCCCGGCAGAGAGAGCAATAAAAAGCAAACACCTTTCATGTACTTGATTCTTTACGTTTTGAATGTTTTTATCCGCTCATGAAGTCGCACGACCAGGCCATTTTCGTATAGTGACAGAACTGGCATGTTAGCAATATATAAGCAGCACCGGATTGCTGGTGAACCTGCAACACACACTATGTTCCTTTCGATTGTTATTTTGCTTTGAATCGTCGGTTGTTTTTACTCGCCTGCTGCGGAACACAGGTTTGGGCCTGAAATATAGCGAAGTTAAACATCGTTCTCTGATGAAGAAAAATGGGCCAACTAAAGCAATTACACTTTTACAAGGTTAATAAATGTACATACTATTCGGTACGACCCAAATAACAGAAGTATTCCATGTTATGTTCCGGCGGAGAGAGAAAATGCACGCGCGTTTGCCCATAGGAATGCACAGGAGCACCGCAAAAGTCAACGAGGTAGAGGGCCTTGGAGCGATGAACCGGCAGCTGAAAGTGACCCCTAATGGCAGCCGCCACGTTGCACATTTTTGACCACTAGACACGTGACCTTATAGTTTTATGTCCTGATTTTAACGAAGTACCTCGCACAAATACCTGCTTATTGATCATTCATAACAGTACCGACGAGATAAGTTTTGTTTCGTTTGTTTTAACTTTTAAGTCCAAAATGTGCTTTTACTACAAAAACTCGGGCAGTTTCACAATGCCTCCGCGAGATGCCGTCAACCGCGGTGCTGTATATATATATATATATTTTTTTTTATCTGAGCTAGACATTGATCCCTGGGGCTAAAAGTATCGAAAACATAATTTATCGTGTTTTTTACAGGGATCGCAATACAAATTTCGGCTCAGTTTTGCATAAAAGCCTCAAGATTTGATACGGTCACGTGTATAGATAGTGGTCACAATTGTACAACACGGCGGCAGACAAGCGGGGGTCACTTTTGCCTGGTGAACGGGATACCAGTTCATCGCACTAAGCCCCTCTACCTCGTTGGCAAAAGTAGACTGGTTGCTGTCTGCTTTAATTTGCCTCCCGGAAGTCTCATAGACACTAGCGGCAGTTGAACCTCTAGCGTACATTATAATAACTCTTTGTGCGCGACGACTCGGGGTTCACTATGGAGCAGTCCCGTGAGAGCTACGCTCCAGAAATGGCCCAGTGTCGTGCTTTTAAGTTGCCGATGCACACCGGCACGAACAAAATGTCACGCAGTGATGTTATTTCGATTATCTTGAGACGAAGGACGCCATTGGCGCCGCCAAACCTATAGTTGATCGCAGGACGGCGCATTCGCAGACTGTGATATATAGGCTGCTTCGATGGGCTGCCGGAAGATGGGACAACGCGATAAGCGCGAAAATGCAGTGCCGACGCCTCGGCGCCTCGACTGATTACGGCACGTGCAAGCGCAATGTGCGCGGTGATCTGGGAAAGAAACCTTAAATACCAAAGCAAGCGAGTCAAAACACTAGAAAATTGTGCGTTACAGATACTCGAGTCGCGCCGATTGAGGCGTAATAAAAAAACTTTCGGAAGATTGCTAAAACCAAGACCTAGCTCGGCGACCTCTGCGGGGAAGCTCTGCGCGTATTTTAGGCATTTTGGGGAGTTAGGTGCCCAACGCCGATGCCCTGCCGTTCACGAAGTAGTCTAACGCTTTAAGAGATCTGTAGGTTTTAAGTAGTTTTCAGGTATACGGACCGGACTAGTTAACGAGGTAGTCCTGAAGATGCGCCCACGACCGCACGATAGATTCGGCAGATTTGTCTTTTTTTTTTTTTAAGGAAAATGTGCTCTCTTTTTTTACCCAAGGGATCAGGAAGGTATGTGGATCCCGTATAAGTAAATTTCAAGAGGTACCGCAGTTAGTCGTCGGCGGCGAGACTTTTAAAGTACTCGTTGCGGGCCGTGCCGCTTCGGTGACTCCGGGAAGGCCGACAGGCGGCGTTTTATACCCATAAACATTGCCAGTGACCACTCACCCATTTCATTGGATTAAGTGAATGTGTAATCGCGACGATCTGGTGCTCGGTTTTATGTATGCTTTTCGCAGTATGGCAATAAAGAAAAAAAAAAAGAAAGCTTCGGTGACTCCGAGGCAAAAAGCGCCGGCCTAGGGATCCCCAAGTGGTGGGTTCGAATCCCGACCGAAGTGCCCGCAATTTGACAGAGCAGTATTGCGGCGAAGGAGCCGTGTAACCGACCCTTCGGTTGCGCGGTCCAAATTAATCCTCCGCTGGGGAGTGCCAGATGCCCGTCGTTGGTTTGGCACGTAAAACCCCAAAATTTGACTCGGTGCGGGCCGTCAAAAACAAGCAAAAACAATAGCCAAACGGAAATAACATGCTTCCCCCGGAGGTTCCGCCATTGTTTGTTTTTGTTTACCTCCGGACGCCCTGTGTTCTCGATCCTTGCTGGCCTTTCGCATCGCCACACATATATACGGCACGGCTGCAAGATCGCCATCGGAAGCGTCCAACCGAAATGACTCGCTCCTGAAAGGTGAGTCGCAAGTCATATTCTCGTTGTATTGCGGTTTAGGCAAGGGACGTCGCGAACGTTTTTTTCGAGCATCGACTGGTTCGCCGAAACCTTCGAACTTTTGGCGTTCTTCGCCGCTAAAGTGCGGTTTTGAATAGTGTTGCCTAGCTCTGCGAGACAATTTCATAATAGCAGTTTATTTGGAAAATTATTACCGATGTTCCCATAATAACGTAAGCTCATATACACACACATATACGTACACTGTAAAAAATGGACCGTAAAATTTACGGTCAAATACCAGGCAGCTGATGCTGCCAAACTTGTACAGTAAAAATAACGGTGCACTGTAAATCTGGTTTACGATAAATTTAAACGGCGACCGTAGAAATCTACGGTCGCCGTTTAAACTTACGGTAAACCAGATTTACAGCGCACCGTTCTTTTTACGGTGCAATTTAAACGGCGACCGTAGATTTCTACGGTCACCGTTTAAATTTATCGTAAACCAGATTTACAGTGCACCATTATTTTTACTGTATAATTTTGGCAGCATTAGCTGCCTGGTATTTGACCGTAAATTTTACGGTCCATTTTTATGCGACCGTAATACGTTGGAAACTATCTTACTGGACCACACCATTATAGTCATTTGAACCGCGTAAAGCATACAACGTAAAAAAAAAAGCTCGGCGGAGTATTTTGGGGTTGTTGTGTTGCACTATTCAACTGTCTTTAATTGCGCATATCTAGAGTGAATAAGCAGTCATGCACAGACAATTTTGTCTGCGGCGAGGTCGGCTGCTCTAGCAGCACTCGATGCATTAATATTTCTGACCCGTGCTGTCAAAGGAAAGTAAAAGATGTTATATTTATTTGCATTTCCATTTATATTCCGACATGTCGTCGATTCACTGAAGAACCTTCACGTTTACGTATATTTTCTCATGTTTTATTTGGGTTCCTCGTTCAGGGTTGATCCCAACATCTGTAAGAACAGATTTACGAAGTAGTATGTTTACTACCGCAGCTCATAATACGCCAGTTAAAAAATAATTAGACAATAAATACCTAAATTGGCCAGTGACTAAAGCTTTTGAAGCACTGATCTTTCGAATAAGCCCAAGTAGCCTAGCACCCAGTATTGTAGGTTAATAATACTCCCCCAAATAATACTCCTCAAATATTTGCCGCTCTGCGGCCCGTATCGGCCCTGTCTACGCTCACTCCGCCCTCTCTTTTTCGTCGTTCCAAGTCCGCTTGCACACCTAGTTTCCTTTCCTTCCGCTCTTCCGGGGTGGCGGTTTTGTCACGCGTGTCCACTTTCCGCCGGGTGGCGGTCCCGTTGCGCGAGTCTAGTTTCCTCCGGCTCCTGAGGAAGGTCAGTGTCGTGTGCTTCCAACTTTACAAAATGGAATGGCAATTGATTGTTCGTAAGGGATCGCACCTGAGAATCGAGGAAAGGCGTTGTGTCCCACACCCTCACCAGGATGTCAGGACGTTTATTGGGGTCCTCTGTTGGCACTTGAGGCGAAGACGGAAAAAGCTGACGAAGTGACCGTTGGTACGATTGCTCAGACGAAGAAGTATCCCGCGCCATCTCTGGCTGGTGCGCGCCTTTTTCACACGACCCGCGTGCTGTGCCGGCTGGCTGGCGTAGCCCGGCGCTTCTAGCAATATAGACAATTGCAAGCATGGCGCGTCACTGGTGCCCCATGCGTGCAAGCATGTGCAGCGTGCGCGTGAACGTAGCGTTGGCAAGCTTGTAAACGCACGCACTTGACCGCACGAGCAAAGAAATGGCGGCGGCCAGAATGCCCTGCTTGCAATCGTCTATTGGAATGGTATTTTTTAACCATTGAGAATGGGAAAACAGAAGGACAGGACAACACACATTTCCTGTCTTTCCGTACTTCTATTTCCCCACCCCCCAGGGTTAAAAAAATGTCAGCGCTTAACCAGGTAACCTGCATCCTTGCATTATTATCAACATGAGTTGCTTGTTTTACTGTTTTTTTTTATTCTGCTGTCTTTTCTGCCTTATAGGAAGTATTCAGTGGCGGCCATTGCTGTGTGCGCGAATGCTGAGCGCGTGCTGACGGCTTGCTTCCACAGTTCTTTTGCAACGTGCATTCCGCACCATGAAAAGTGCCGGTCTTAGTAGGCTATTAATGTGAGCTCGTTCTGAGCATGCGCTCTAAACAGCACCCACAAATATGGCGTCTAGTGAATACTCCCTATAGTCGCCGGTGGCGTCGTGAGGCAGGTACCTAAGTTATAAAGGAGTCAATGCTATGAAGAGCTAATTATATTTGAATTTTAAACGAAAAGTACCACACATTAGAAATATCGTTTGGTAGCGTGTATTCGTACACTATCAAATATATGTCAGTAAGCGAAGGACAGGGAACACGAAATAAAATGATCAGACTTGCTTTTTATTCTATACTATCTCACCCTAGCATGGCTCTAGCATTGACAATAACTTTCGCAGCACAAGTTTTGATGCCAGCAATGGACATTCTAAAACAAGGAGCTCACGTCTGGAACAATTGCTGAAATGTATGTTAGATGAGATGAAATATACAAACGAACAAAAACACACCAAATGATGCCAAGAAGCACAAATGAGCTCAATACCTTTGAATAAACTCCAAGGTGGTTCAATCTCTTCTGTGTACGCAATCTTGAAAACATAGTACGCGCTGAATAATACAGCCAGTGCGTGGTCGAACATGTGAATTCCGTCCATCACAGTTATTCCATCAATGAAGATTGAGTGCATGCTGGCTGAGCAGATGCTTTCCCCTAGAAAAGAAAGTAATGATAAAACAAAAGGCGGGAAGGTAGATATAAGATGTAGTAAATTGCAGAACTATAACTGTAGTTCAAAATCATTATAAAATTATAGGCAATATTGATGACTTAGGGTTCGGAAAGTAATCAGTGAATGCTCACCATGAACTACAATGCTTGGGGAGATGGGTGGTGCATCTTGATTCATGTCAGTTACTGATTGGCCTTAGTGGCAGGCCCATCACAGAATTCCTCCAAAAGACCAGGTAAGTGGGATTCGTTTTGAGGCTCGGTAAATACCTGGCCCAGATTTGTTTTCTAGAGGGTATTTTAGTGTCTCTTTAACGGGGACATGCGGCGCAAACCGGTCCTTTTGGCCACGACTACGTCCCATGTTCATACTCACTGTTTCCACATAAGTGCTTCCTCAAATATGCAGACCTCATCTGTTCTGGAAGAAAGACGGTAGCATTCAGGTACATAACGTTGTACTCAATGTCACGCATAACTGGGGTAGCCTCGACTGAACCAAGCACGTTTTGAAGGCTTTCAGCAAGTTTCCCGAACATGCGTTGTTTTACAAGAGATGCCGACGTTGAAATTCATAAATGGTTTTTTAAACGGTTGATACCGGCATAAGAAGCTTTCCGTTCAACTTCAAATAGTAATAAAAAAAAAAAACAAGATTGTATTTTACGTTTTTTTTTTTCTTCCGCAGAGAGACATTCACACGTCGTAGTTATCATCAGGGGAATGCATCACGTTAACAACACCGTCTTCATTAGAATCCGCACTAGTCGACCGAGTCGAAGGGTCCTCAACCTGAAGCGGGGCTGCAGGCGATGCGCCGTACCCAATAAACCCGTCCCTCGTAAATGCGCCCAGTTCAAATGTGCCGTGAACTATGATTTCACACCGAATACCTTCTGACAGTTGGAGCACGTACACGAACCCAAAATACCGTCAGTGATGTGGCCTTTTAGATGTTTTAGCAAAGCCTCCCTTGTGCGGCACTCCTCTAAACATGCTGACAAAGTGCACTGAAAGCTTTCCAAAATCCTCGAAGCAAACCGAACTTACCCTTAGGCGTTCGAATGCCTATGTCTTCTCAGAATATGACACCTGAGAGCATCACACGTAACAAACTGGCGACAGCATCCTTCGTCCACACACGAAATATTTCGAGAACTGAAAACGTGCTCCTCGAATTGCGCAACCAGCAGCGTGCTTGAACAGAAACTACAAATTCTGCAAGTAAACATCTTATTAGGGTGTTGTATAGATGCCACCGACACACTATCCATGCCAAGCAGGCAACAGATTGATAATGAAATACCTGTCTCGAGTATCCAGTTGCCTTCCGCTCCAAATTTTCAGGTGCACAAAAAGCCGGGAATGCCACGAACGAATGAGGACAAAATGGCGCGGAAACGAGCGGGAAAATGAACCGAACGTCCGCTTCTTCCACTTCTTCCCGCGTTGTCCCAACCAAGGGCGCTTTCCTCCGCGAATCTCGCCCGTCGCATTGTTGCTCTATTGTTGGCTCTTAGCTGTTTTTTTTTCTTCTTTTTTCTTGGCTGGCGCGGCGTCGCATGTTGAAAGGAAGAACAAAGAAAGGAGGTGAAGGGGTGAGAGGAGCCTCTCTGGGTTCCCGCAGCACCCGTCACTGCTTCCGAAGGTCAAGCGTGGTGACCAATTAGCGATGCGCGTCTTTTCTTTCTGTTTTCTTGCTCCAAGGAGTTTTGCGTTTCCCTCTTGCTCTTTTTTGCTCGTTTACGGTGCATTTGAGGTAATTCCTTTTCACGGCGTACTCGCAGTTTTTATTAGCGTATACCGCCGTAAATTTAACGGTTATTTTTTACAGTGTATGCTCGGAGCTGATCTGCGGACTGTCTTTTGTACGAAGCATTAGCTTTGCGACCGCACCTTGAAAAGCTGCGGGCAATCCAGTGGACGCTCGCCTTCCACAAGTCGCGAGAATCGCATAACTACATTTAATTTTGACGCGTGAAATTTATCGTGAGGACCCTGCTCGGACCTTTGCTTGCTCGTGATGGCGTTGGTCGCACCGCAGCAAGGTCATGAGAGAGATAGAGAGAGTCGGCAACCGAGCGCAGCTGTTGGTTGGTGACGTCATAGCGCGCGCGACCAATGGCGCCGCGCGGAGGAGGCTATACGTCATAACAGTCGGATGGCGCCGACTCAACAGCTGGATCCGAGCTCGATGCAGAGCGTCCTTCGACGCGTTGATTGGACGCGAGGCCCAGCCGAGCAGTGACGTAGCACTCGTATCCAATGTGATGACGTCAAAATCCTAGTGTGCACATGCTTTGATTGTTCCACGTGGTGTTGGGCTATGTAGGTGGCGCGCTAGCGCTCCCCTCCGCAGCGTGTGGGAACGCCGGTTGCGTATTAGGAACGCGCGTATTAGTGCTATACGGCGTTTTCACGTGACGTCGATTCGCCATTTCGTTGTTAGTGTCGGCGCTATAAGGCCCATGTAGGCCTATGGGTGTGCACTACGAATTCGACGGTGTCGGATGCATCTTTTATAATGCTTGCTTTCGGCATGCGCAAGTCGCGACAGCTCATATAACCGGAAAATGGTGGGCATAACGGCGTTAATGAAAACGCCCTATTGAACCTTCGTTGCATTTGACCGTAATGGCTAAGCCGGGCTATTCTTATTGACTTTTTTTATTCTGTTTTGGAGATGAAGGCTGGGATAAAAGGCCACATAGCGTAACTTGACTGTCTTTTTTTTTTTTTAAGCTTTCAGCGGTTTTGTGTGACGATCCCGAAACAAAGAAAAAATCGAGACGTAACTACAACAGGTACATGTTCGATACTTCCGATTCAAACACGCGTATGAAAGCTCCTACATGTCTTTGGCGACCTTAGCCGACACATTTTCTTCTTGTTTACAATATGTTAGGTGCCCGGCTAGATCCTTTTTTTTTTTTTGTCTCTCGTTTCGGTAAGTAACCGGGCAAAGTCGGTCTAATCCTTCCACGAAGGCGCCGCGCGCTGCCTCTCCCCGCACTTAATCTCGCGGACGGCGCGGACTCTTCGACACGTTCACTTCCGTTTAATCCGGATTTACGGTAATCCGAGAGCCAAGTCCCTGAACTCGGGGATTAGCCCTCGCAGCCAGTGAGAGCCAAGCCTAGCCGAGCCAATTGATGTCCTTTATTATATTTTGATTCCCTTATTGTCCCTTTTTGAAAACCTGCTACTTTCTCTTCTCTTTTTTTTTTTTTTTCGTGTAAGCGGTAGTTATATTATTACCTTTACCTTTTGTTCTGGTAACTCCGGAGCATTATTTCCGGTGACTGCTTCCCTTTCCTTCCTTCAAAGAGTGGGGAATGGAAACGATTTAGAGCAGAGCCCTTAAAATTCAGTTGGGATCGAGCGCAACTAGCCTGGAGCCCTTAATTCCCTCTTTGCGTTATAATTAATGAATGGGGGAAGGGGGCGGGCAGTCGTGTTTATACTTTGATAGTGGCGATTAACCTGATTGCAGGCTCCGCTTTTGTAAGCTGTTCGGGTCACGCGCTCCCCAAGTGCGCGTCGGTTAAGTAGGTCGGTGATTAGTCCTTGGCGTTCGCGTCTCACTCAATGAGTTTCCATAATGCTGCTGGAAAAAGAAACGGCTTTCGCCGCGGACATGAAGACAGAATTGCCCGCGCACACGCCTCAAGCTTAACAATGCTCAGATTTGGGCTAGTTGGTTTGACATTGAGGTGTACTGTGCTGCGAAGTTACGCTGAACACGAAAAGACATAAATTATGAGACGATATGATACACCGAAAAGAACATGACCTACACGTGAAAGCACGAACTAACAAGTGTTTATTTTTTCGTTTCTTCTTCTTCCTCGTTTATACCCTTGTTTTGAAGGATGAAGATAGACTGGAAAATTTTTATCAACGCGAGGGTAATTGTAGACACAGGTGTTTCAGGAAACAGATGCTGGAGTTTTGGATGACGAATATATGTACCTGAGTAATAGTGGAAAGGACTGGAACGTTCTTTTTTTTTTTTTGTCATTTGTGGACACTGATTTCTATGACTGTTTGCTGGATCGCGTTTGCCCAGCTGCGCCTAGGCACAGGAATGTGGCCACGGTCGGTCATCTTTTTGGTAGAGTTATATTATCTCTGACCGTCATAGTAATACGGCGGACAGCGCTGTGGCGGCGGGCTGTCATCAGAATCGCAGTCGGTCTAGCACGCTGTACCATGGGGGATATTTCGTCGAAGGGTGGTAAGCTGGGCTAGTTGGTACTGGTTACACATGATTAAATCAGCGAACAACGTTGGGAAACTGTTGAAGAAAACAGAAGACAGGATTGAAGTCGCCCGACGAAGCAGATTCTTGAAGCTCAGTGGATGCGACAGAGGAAGGTCGACTATATGCCATCATGTTGTGCGGCGCGCTATTCAAATCGCCCGATCGAGAAAAAACAAGAACTTACCATCGGTAAGTATTTATTCAGTGTTTTGTGGAACCTGCCATCGTACCGCCCAAGGAGGTGCACAAACGACTAAGAGATCCGCAGCAAGCAGCGGACCTTCTACAACAGAACAAAGATCCTTCCGGAACTACAAGATGGTCAGCAGGTGTCTACATTTGACACCATTTCGCGCACGTGGTCTCCAGCAGTAGTCATGAGGCTTGCGGGGCCTCCCCGCTCCTTTGTCATCGGAAGTGGTGACGGGCCACCTGCGCGGGTTGCCGCCTCGGCAGCAGCAACTCATCACCACGGTGGCTGCTGAATTGCCGCCGCGATAACAGCAACTTGTCACCACTGCGGCTGCTGAATCCACTGGCCGCCGGGTCGGGGAAGAACCCTCAACGGGAGCCCCACCATCACAAGGCCCTCCAACCCAGGAGCTCAGGAGGAGTTCAAGACAACGGCGGAGCCCCGTCAGATACCCAAGACCAGAACTTTAAGCGCGATCGTACAAATGTAATATCTTCTATTCCTTAATTTTTTTATATTTTTTTTTCTTCTCGGTTAATTTTGTTTTGTTTGAAAGAGGGAAGATGTAGCCCAGCGTCACTAGCTGGTACCAAATCAGCCTTGTCATCGACACGGCAGCTGCGCCGCTAGGGCATACTGTATACAAGGCCTCACGGTGCGTGCAATCAACGTTGTTGACCTCGCTACTTGCGTACGAGCCACACAGTCTATTAGCGGCGAGATGTTTCGGTGGCGCCCTCGTTTGGTTACCTTTCGTGACGTCATTGCCTTGTGAACAACAAGTTCGATGGTGTTTGTAATGGACATGGCGGAAGCCTGAAATCATAGCGTTCTTAAAGCAACACTGCCAACACCGTCAAAATTGAAGTTCTTACATTCCTCTTATTTCCGTCGTTGAGACATCCTTTGCTGACGTCATAGTCAGCATTCGACCAATTGTGGTGGGCCGACCACAGCGACGCTTTCGATCGCTCACGTCGCACCTGATGTTGTACCGCAAACAATTGGCTAGAAGCGCGAGCTCATAGCGTTGGGAGCTACTCTAAAGGGTCTGTTACACTCCAACGTCGAGCGTAGCAGACGCGGCGTAGCGCAGCGCACACCGATGCTGATTGGTCGAAGATATCGAGGTCCTGCTCGCCGGCCAATCAAAGGCCCACGTTCTGCGCTACGCTACGTTCGCTGCGCTCAACGTCGGAGTGCCTTTAACGCACGAGAGCTTGTGCCGCCGAGATGTGCCCTAGACCAAGGAGCTCGCGCTTGTAGCCTTTCCTGCGGTACATCATAAGGTGAAACTAGGGTGCCTCAATGTCCTTCTGTTTAGGGTGATGCCACCCTTTGTAGTACCCGATGCCGACAGCACGCGCTCACGGGTAAAATACAATGAAATCGACGAAAACAAAATGTCGCCATAGCACAGTCAGCGCCACAAGCGCGTGCAGGGGCACGCTCTTTCACACGCTTCTGAACAAAAAATAAAGATAAAAGTGGGACAAAATGGCCGGATGTCTCCACCCTAAGCAAAGCGCACATGAAGGCACCCTAGGTGAAACAGAGTATAGACTGTGTGGCTCGTACGCTTTGTGTGGCGGCCCACGCGCCACCGGCTCAGCATTATTGCGCGTTCTTCTGAACTCGCGCACTTGCTTCCGTATTGGCGCGAAACCGCTCACGGGTTGCGCGGGAAGCTATGAATTTTCTTGTTTGCGTGCAATGCTTCCTCACCACTACCAATTCAAGTGCTTGTTATCTCTGCATTTTGGATAGATTACGGTCACAATGAGAACACAACCGCGGCTTGTGATTCCGCGGTAATGAATGTTGGTCGGACACAAAAATTATTCCGTTCCTTTAAGCTTCCTGCCACTTGTGCAAGCTGCACCAAGCTCCTAATGACGCTACCAACTGAAATATTTGATGTATGAATGAACCTTCCAATATTTAGCATGTCACAAGACGCTGGGGTTTTCACGCAAATACTTTAATCCATTTGGCTTTGATTTAAAGCAAAAAAACAAGAAAGAAAAGAGAACGTGATGAAGGAAAAAAAGAAACAGATCTAGAGAGAAAATAATTTCACGTGTTCATGCTGAAGCATAAATGTGGCACGTTTCTCATTTGCAGATAGGACCGCCTTGAGCCGCTTTCAGGCTGGCGATCCTCGTCGGAAGCGAGTCATACAAAGCGTCAACGAAGTGTCGATCTTGGCGCAAGTTTTCCCATTCGAGTTTTAAGGCATCCCATAGTTGTTCTGAGGTCGCCGTTGCAAGCCCTCGCTTCTTGAGGCCTGTCTAAACAGGATACTACAAAACTCACGACCCCGGCAAATCGTGCGGCGCTCCGCTTCCGGCCGTCGGGGAGAACTTTCCCCCGTCAAAGCTGCCGGGGGGAAACTCCCCCCCGTCAAATCTCCTCGCTTCCTCCACGGCGGCCTTGCTCTGCTCATCACGTGGGTCCGGAGAGCCACTCACACGCTCTGTTGGCTCTCAGTCAATCGCTCAAGGCCTCCGTCGTTTGTCAAGTCCCGAAAACGGGAAAGGGAACGACACGAAGGTGAGGAGGCGACGGCCGAGACGAGGCGACGGCGGTACGCGAGGGCGTTGGCGAGGTCAGCCAGACGCAGGTGGCGTGTGACGTCAAATCTGACGAGCACCGACGTCAGAGAAAAGTGGAGGAGGCGAGGAGAGAAGTCGTGATCGTGAAAATTTTCACGACTCCTGCAAAAAGTTTCACGACTCCGACAAATCGTAAAAATTGAAGAGTCCGCTTCAATTTTCACGATTTGTCGGAGTCGTGCGTTTTGTAGTGTCCTGTTTGGACAGCCCTTTAGGCAGAGTTTTCTTCATCCTGCCCCAGACATTTTCAATTATATTAAGGTCTGGAGACCTCGCTGGCCAGTCAAGCCTCATGATTCCCAAGCTGTCGAGGAGGTGCGTGACTGATCTCGCCGTGTGGATAGGTGCACCGTCCTGCTGGAGTAGAAACATGCCATCTGTGAAAGGCCCATTCAAAAAATATGGTAGCAAGACTTGCTCCACGATATCCGAATAGCTTTCTGGCGTCATCCGTCCACATATCCTGTGCAGGGGACTGAGGCCATCGTGGCTGGTGGCGCCCCACACGTGAACGCACGTGCGCCCGCTTGAACGCACGTCCCATATATGGTCATCCTCGTACCTGCGTGAAGAACATTGCTACAATCAATATATATATATATATATATATATATATATATATATTAAAAATATTTGTCCTGAAATCAGGAACCCATATTTCAAAAATGTATGGCAAATTGCTACGCAATTTTGGGGCAGTTGTGAAAACTTACTGACATGCGTATGGGCGCCACACCCTCTGCTGCTGGTCCCAGCGAGTGCAGAATGATGCCTCGTCTGTGAGTACCACACTGCGCCACTTCTGCGGGCACCATGACTCGACGACAGACGCAAACTCCATGCGCTGTTTGCGGTGCCTGTCGTCTAGGAGAGTCTTTTGCGCAACGATCCTGCTGTGGATGCCTGCTTCGTGGAGCCTTCTTCGAATGGTAGAGACGCTGACATTTTCTAGCTCAAGTTCGTCCCTTATCTCTCGAGCGCTCAAAAAAGGGTCTACGACGCACGCTGCTACAATCAACTTGTCCTCTTCCGTCGATGTCGCTCTTTCTCGCCCACCACGCGGAAGATCAGCTATGCGGCCCTCTCGGTAATAGGCTTGCGGAACTCTGCTAACTGTAGCCATAGGGCGCCCTGTGAACTGGCAAATTACTCTGTGAGACATGGTACGCCCCATTAAAGTAATAGCTCGTCGCTCATCGGGTGTCAAACGGGGAGCCATCGTGGAATAACCTTTATGCTCCGGATTGCGCTACGAATCTGCTGCGGCGCTGATTCTGTTTGATTATATCAGGAAGTTGTGGCACACCCCTCTATGCTTTTTTTAAGTGTTAGAAGAAAAGATATCACCGTCGTCGTCGCCTCTTTTGCCGCCAATGTCATCAATTGGACAGCATATTCGCTTTTATTTTCTGACGATACCACAGCGAGCATTACAAAGTGAACGCCGAACTGCGTATACCACGTCAACAGTAGTCAGATAACACAACAGGCCATCGCGATGAGGACAAGATGAAGATAACTATACTCCGTCTGACCCTTCGATAGATGCCAAAGCTACGAGACGCAAGGTCCAATCATGGGCTACTTATAAATCACGTGGTATGTTCCTCCCAAGATACGTATGTAGGAGGAATCTACCACGTGGATTCTAACTGGCGCGCCATTTGACCTGCCTGCCTGTAACTTTGGCTCTCAGTATACAGCGCAGGGCGATATGAAGTATATGGTCCCGTGAAGCGCATTTGAAGCGCTACAACGTTTGAGCACATAAATCGAAAGGAAGCGGGCAGGGATCGATTAAAGAAACGCTTGTTACTGAAAAGGAAAATTCAAATTTTAACGTCGCCATACTCGGAGACAACTTGCTATGGCGAAACAAAACGAGGATTAAAGTGGGCGCAAGGTGAATGGCGCACTTTCTCCTTTACCATCGACTGCATTGCAGCATAAAGTTGTCCACGAGTATAGTGTCTTGCAAATTCTTCGAAAGTTTTCGGCAATTACCAGTGTCACTTGCGCGACTTTCGCTTCAAACTATATACGGAAAATAAAAAAAAGGGCTCATATTTTACGGCTCTTTCATGCGGCTCAGTTTAGGCACTCGACTGGAATGCTGGTGATTTATCCTTAACGATTGGGCTTCTAGATCAGACATTACGTTATCCACATATTACTCTCATGCTGCGATAGAGTTTACACTTTCTGGCTTCAAAACAACGTATTCATAAAACAGCCGTTCTTCAGAGTCAAAATTCCTTATGAGGTGGGTAGGTTTTGCTTGCTGTTGTTACCTAAAAAAAAAAAAATGTTGGTTGGTCATTTATTAGTCTCGTAGTCGTTTGCAAAAAAGAGATGGGAGTGAGATAATCGCATTGTAGGCTTTAAAAAGAAAATGATATGGAGATAACCAGCATTTGAATTGGTAGTGGTGAGGAAGCGTTACATGCAAACAAGAAAATGCGTAGCTTTCGGCGCACCCCGTGAGCAGTTTCTCGCAACTACGGAAGCAAGCGCGCGAGTTGAGCGGCTGAACTCGTATCAGAAGAACGCGCGATAATGCAGAGCCGGCGGCGCGTGGGCCGCCACACCGAGCGCCTTGATTTCGTAGCCTGGAGGCGCCGAGCGCTCCTCTTGCGGTCGGTGGAGTTTGCAGAAGGGTCAGCAGAAACGTTGGTGTCTGCTTAGCGCTGCTCGGAGGCGCACTATCTCAGCCCCAGCGTCCGTCAGCAGATGTCGTAAGCGCAGTCCGATGCGCACTGTTGCCGCGCTCGAGACAAGTTTGATGCCGACTGTATACGTCACGTTCTTTTCTGTGTATGCGATATCGTCTCATAATTTATGTGTTTTCGTGTTCTGTGTAACTTCGCAGCGCAGTATACCTCGAGCTTTGTTCGAAGCATGTTTTGCTTCGTGCGCATGTTCGAACATGTCTGCAAACGGTACGACCAGTGTGACGTCGTACAGAAAAACATGCCTCAGACAGTTTTTTTTTTTGTATGATGTGTTAAGCGGTGTGACGGCAGCTTTAAAACTGAGCTGTTATTATAGTTGTCCTCGAGAAAGCACGCGCATGCGCATTTTACAAGTATAGTCGCATCTAGAGTCACCGAATAGCATTAATAATAATAATGATAATAATAATAATAGTAATAATAATAATAATAATAATAATAATAATAATAATAATAATAATAACTATGCTTCAGACACTTGAGGTGTCAGCAGTCTTTGTGCTAAAAGTATTATTGGCAGTGAAATGAAAGTTTTGTTTGTTTGTTTGTTTTTTAAATTGCAGAAAACGCGCTTTTTCGTTTCCCCCTTCCCCCCCCCCCCCCAAAAAAAAAAAGAAAAAAAAGTCAAAAGCTTCCGCGGCGAAGCAGACCAATAGCGTCTGGGCTTCCTGACTCCATTATACAAAGTGTCCCCACAAAAAAAAAAAAACAAAAAAAAAAAAAACATTTACAAAGGTTTTTTTTTTTTTTTAATGCAAAAATAAACTATGCGCATTGCCGAACACTCATTCTCCGGACCCAAAGGAACCGCTATAAGCGGTCCGAAAACGGATGCCAAAGTTACACGAAAGCGGCCGAAAACGGGCTCCATTTTTTTTCCCCGACAAAATTTTCAGAACATTTTGCATAACCTTTACAAGATATATAACGGGTATAGTTAATCTTGTTCGGGCCGATATTGCGCTACATTTGGGGGAAAAAAAAAAAGAGCGTTCGGTAACGCGTATAGTTTATTTTTGCGGTAAAAAAAAAAACCAAAAAAAACCGTAATTCTTTTTTTTTTATATTGTTTATTTGTTTATTTGTTTGTCTTGTGTCCAGAAACAGCCGAGGCCTTAATACTGGTACACACTCACGCGCATCATACACTTTAAAAAGAAAAAGAATACACGTACACATAATGGCAGAACATATATATAAAACCCGAGCACTGATGTTAGTAAATGTGAATGGTTAGTGCGCTTTTAAAATCCCACTTACTCCCGAAAACGTCAACCACCGCGCTCAGTGCATTAAAATTGCTTTGAATTCGTAAAATCGGGGAAAATGAGCATACAATATGTTTTGCACGTAAAACGTGTTGTGGTGTCGACGGTTCACTCGGGGGACGCGTATAGAAAGCAGAGAAACAAGCCTAGGGCAACTTATACCCCTGTTACACGGCACACTTAACCGCGGTTAACTCACCTTTAACTGCTGTTACGCGGCACCACAGATACCGCACTATACTCTCGGACAGCTATTTCATAAGAAGTGAAGAGAGCGCGTGCACTGCTTTGATACGTGCTCAAGATGCTCGAGCGCACGTTCGCCCATAGCTTTGACTGCATAGCCGCAGAATGTTGTCGGCAAGTATTGTGAGCTAACTGTGGCTTAGTGTAACTGCAGTTAAGTGTGCCCGTGTAACGAGGGTATTAATCTACTATGCACAGTTGTATACAAAAATACATAATCACGAAAACTGCGACGGGCCTCTAGTGATTGCAAGTTGAGTCGATGTAACATTAACTCCTAGCCAAAAAAAAAAACAAAAAAAAAAAAAACGGCGGCCGTAATAACGGTCGTAGACAATGCCTGCCAACTTTCTCTGCACACGTTCTAGGCCATATAAGTATATATATTTTTGACACCCTGTACATTATGCAAGCGACGGTCTGCGCGCAGGCACCGTCTGACGCATTTTTTCTCCTCATATGGCGGTCCTGTCGAACATTGGTCGTACAAAGACTGTCTGCAGGTGATGCTCGAAGCGCATATGTGTGCACGAGCATAGCCTCCTCCGTACTCACAAAGCCTGGCAGTTTGACGACGGAGCCATAGAGTGCCCGGTCGCAGATATGGAGCGCGAGGATCTGGTAGCACAGCGCGTCAAGGAGCCATTTCTCGGGGAACCTGGACTTCAGCGCACAGCTTTTGCAGCGGCGAGGACCCGAAACACACGTTTCGGGTCCTCACGTCTCGCCGCAGCGTCTCGCGGTAGCGGCGAAACGCTGCGTTTCGACGTGTTGCCGCAGCGGGGCGCCATTCACGTGGCTCTCCTCTCATCCGTTGTCTGACGCTCCTCCTTTTCCATTTCGGCGGCCGCCTCTCGTGGCGATCCGCCAGACTTTGTCAGTACATAGGAGGCTATGGCACGAGACAAACGTACGTCGAACATGGCGTTGCCCCAAAGATCATTCTGTCATGATGTCTGCGCAGCGAACACCTGGGTCTTTTGAACGATGCGTGAACGGTCTGACTGAACAATATTCGCCAATGCGCTCGCGCTACAGCAAGCGCCAAAAATGGCGGCTCGAGCATAGAAATCGGTGAATCTCTAGAGTCCCAGTACTCTTAGCAGCTTAGTAGAGAGCTTTAGAAGATCGTGCCTCCGACAACGATACCCCACACTGCGCTGCCGCCTTCGCGCGTGCATCCTATCTAAAAGTCTCTAGTTACCGGTTCTAGGTCGCATCCAGGGCTACCTGATCAACGCAACTTTCACATATAATTTTTTTTTTAAGCCGCAGTGTTTTGAGGACCCTTTGCTCCCTACTTCCATTTCACTGGCATCTCGGCACTTCACGATATGTAAATTGTAAGAGGGGAGGGGGAAGGATGGGGAGAGCGGGCGGTGGCTGAGAAGGGTACGGAGGGGTTTCCAAAGTGACGTCATCACGCAGTCTAGTCACGTAAGGGCTCGCGAAGCTCCCTGCGACGCCTCTGGATTTTCCAAACTCTCTAGAACCCAAGTTTCTTCGAAGGGGGGAGGGGGGGGGGGGGAGACTTTTTAATTTAATTAGGAAGCACCAAGTCTCCTTCGCCCTTCCCCCACCCCCTCTTCTTCTCTTTTTTACACGTGTTTGGGGGATGGCGAGGGGGAGGGGGGGGGGAAGCCTTGTCCCGTCCTGTAGTCTCCCTATCTTGCTTATATATGCGTACAATTTCTCTCTCCTCTCCCTTTTTATGTCAGTTTTCCGGGCAACTTTGGCTTTCCTAATACAAAAAGAAAAAAAAAAGAAAGAAAAAAGATTGCTTTAGGGGAAGTTGTGATAGTAGCATACGTCCACCCCACGTCCCCACAATAAAACTTAAAACAGAAACAAACAAAAACATGTTCGCTTTTAAAATCTGTCACTCGATGTGAGAAGGTTGCGGGGATGCAACATAGAGTAATATAGTGTTGCGCAAAGAATGGCCTCTGTGGCCCTATCGCGGCCCAGCTATTAGGATTCACAACACCCGCTAGCGGGCGCAGTGGTGCCTAACTATTTATACATTTGTAATATTCGTACCAATAATAAATAGTTTCACCTTAATTGGCATATTTTTAGAACTATCGGTAGCTTCGAACGTTTTTAAAAAAAATATAACGACTGCGATTGGGGCTCTGACAAGACGCACGACTTGGCAGTCGCACCGTGACGGCAGCCAATGTGGTGGGGGTCGAATGCGGCGTGCTCTTGCGGTCATCGTGTGGATTTCTCGACGTTCTTCGTTTTGTAAAGAAGCTGAGACGGTTAAGGCGAAACCACGTGGAGTGTTGCGAGCCTCTCTGGGGCGTCAGCTACGTCGCCTAAAAGTTCTTTTCCGTCTCCCCTAAATTCGAGTGAGTTGGCGCTATACTCTGTTTCATACTTAGCGTGCAACGCTGTCAAAGCCACTGGCGCGAGCGCGTGGCTTCATCTATGGTTTTGTTTGCGCAAGAACGCGTGCAAATGGTCAACGGGATGGCCACACGCTCGCGCCAGTAGCTTTGACAGCATTGCACACTAAGTATGAAACACAGTATACAAACACGAAGGTGTTGCCTCGCACGTCGCTTTCACTTCACCAGCGTGTGTGCACTACAGGCTCGTTTGAACGTCTCAAGCGTCGTGCTCGCTCTTGTTGCTCGTCCTTTGCTCGCCCTTGCCGTGAAATTGAGTTCATATCTCTACGGACGCCCGCAAAACTGCTATTTTTGTTATGGTTGTCTTTGTGGTCGTAATAAATATTTTTGCGTTACTCAATTTTCTTGTTGGGTTGTCCCCTTGTTTTTTCTGTTGAGTGCGGTGGTTTAAATTTATACTGCATATAGCGCATGATCTGCTCTGGAATTTATAATTTACGCGTGCATTTAAAGTGGTCGATTCCTGCCTAAATTCAAAATTTTAGTTATAGTCACTGCACTCTAGGTGGCGCAAGTTACCGCCTGATACGAACGGAATCAATGATATTAGTTATCTACCCATTTCGGTAGCAGCAGCCATCTGTCTCGAAACGGGTAGTGAACCGAAGTGCCTAAACAGGGATCCGAGACCAAATTCACAGCAGCCGTTAGGTGCGTTGACGGGCAAGTGAGCCGCTGGGGTCTATCGGAGTGGCCACTCTTTACCTTACACTATGTTACTCTATGGATGTTATAAAAGCTCGAGGTACACCTAAGCATTTCTTATCAGCTGTGAATACGGAAGCATGCAAGCCGCTCGTCCGCTCCCTTTTTCGTCTGCTGCGTACTTTTCGTCGCCGGTCAGCGCGCGTGTTCCCCTGGGCACGCTCCGTGTTTACGGCGCGCTGATGGACACGCAGCGCCATGGGGTGAGCGGTCGTGGAAACTGACGAATTCAGCGGCCAATGGGAGTCCCGTCGACGCGCGCCAGCCAATGGAACCGAAGGCGAAATCCATCAGCTTTACTTCGCTCCTTCGGGATCGGGGAAATTAGGTGCCGTTTTCGCGCTTCAAACTGATGACGTCAGCTTGCTCCATAGGACAATTAATGCTTTCGCATTAAAAACGCTTTGGCATCACTTTAACCGGGGAAACTAAACGGAACACTCTGCTCGTTATACACAGGTATCGCATTACTGTATCGGACTGCTTAAATATAGGCCTAAATTGTAGCACGCAAAAATCCTAAAGGCTCTTTCACACACATGCGACCTCTTAGAACCGGGTGTCTTGAAACCTCTTAATATCTCTTGCAACGAGAGGACACACTGGTGCCATCTATTGGGTAGCTGTGTAAACTTGGCGGTTCGGCACATTTTCTATTTTTCTCGCGCATTATCCTTTCTTTCTTGGCTCGCAAAACTTTTGCCAACGCTATAAACGAGCCTTCGTTATAGGTATTACGCACATTTGACCTCGGAAATCCCGCAAAACCTTCGTTCTTGTGAAATGCAGTTCCAGGGTCACCGCATAGATGGCGCCAGCGTGCCAGTGTGTTCTCTCGTCCTAAGAAATTTTAAGAGGTTTCAACAGCTCTCATCTCTCTCATTCGTACTCGGTTGCAAGAGTGTGAACTGGCCTTAAGGGATGTTACATTTTTGTGTTTTCTCAAAATCTTCGTCTCAGAACGTTACTTTTTTTTCGTTTTCTTTTATTCGCGCAGCGTGGTGTAACGATAAGTTGTAATGTTATGATATATCTTTTAAAAAAAATCACCCAGGCGATAGTCACGGAGACATTATAAAGAGGGGGAGGGGAGGGGGGTGTAACGAGCCCCGAGCAGCCAATAAAATTGGAGACATGCTCGAAAAAAAAAAGAATAAATTAAGAAGTGTGAACTAATAATAATTGGGGTTGTGTGGATATTTATACAGCGAGTCGTTGGTCAGCCATTTTTAATGTTGCGACGAGTCACTCGCTGCAGATGAGCAATTTAGCCAGCAGTACAACCGCTAGCCTGGGGTCTTTAACGCGCACCACGCAGTAGTGATACACGACCGCACGCCGTTACGATGCTCATCTAGATCGAAACGGGCAGGGGTGGGGATTGAACCCAGGATTCCTGGGTGCTGCAGCGCGAGCTTTCGCTCCACGTGCTCCGAGCTGGTGTGCGCTGGCCCACTCGGCCACCGATCCCCCCAGAAGTGGGAACTAAAAGTGCATGGAACGCGTCCCCAACTGATGTGTTCACCGCGTCCAAAAAAGGTGGTCCCTCCATTTTCACCTGGTGACGTCATCGTAGCGTCATGCTGTCGCCGGTCGCGAGCCTTGCGGGAAGTCCCAGCAGCGGTGGTGGATGTGGCAGACGCCTGTTCTGCTGCAGATCGTTCTCCAGCATGACGGTCCACGGAAGCTCCGGCAGCCAGAAGTTGGGACGCCGCGACGACAGCGACACTCGCGTTCGCTCGTGCTTTTCGCCAGCAGTTCTACGACCAACTGCCAGGATCGCGAAATCCGACAGCGTGCGACTCCGGCTTCTGTAACGTCATTTTGCTGCCACTTCGGGACCTCCTTTGATGTGTGGGTGGCATAGGACTCTGGACGCGCTCCTGTCGGAGCATCAAAGAGCCATTTCTCGGGGAACCTGGACATCAGCGCACAGCGTTTGCAGCGGCGGGGACCCGAAACACACTTGTTCGCTTGGGAGAGGTGTGTTTCGGCGTCTCGCCGCAGCGGGGCGTTAGTCACGTGGCGCTCCTCTCATCCGTTGTCTGCCACTCCACCTTTTCCATTTCGGCGACCGCTTCTCGTGGCGATCTGCCAGGCTTTGTCAGTAAATAGGAGGCTATGGTTGTACCAACAAAATCTAATCAAAAATAGTTAAAAAAAGATCGCACGACGTGACGACGCAACTTTATCAGGCGGCACGCAGCTTTCAGGCGAAGATAGACCTCAAGTGTGCAATCGGGCAACGTTAAAAATAGTTGGAAATGCGGACACAAGACGCCTGCGTTTTAATTGTGTCCGTCGGCGACCAGAATCTCTAGTGTTTTGGTATGTGCGAATGAGATGATCAATGCCTTATAAACGTTGTGTGGCCAGGGTGTGGGGTTTGGAACTGCCGTATCCAATGGATTACGGCAAATCCGGAGAAAGTTCAGGTTGCCAGTTTTTCGAAGGTGTGTTGGTTTGGTAGCTTGTCGTTTTCTCCTTGCTTTTTCGTATTGCCATTGTGCCCGGAAGAATGGTAGTACAGAAGACAAAACGTTAGTAAAGAGGCGAGCTGGTTAACGTTGCACATGATTCTAATCCGGAGACGAACGAACGACAAGGGGACAAGCACACACGCCTCGAACGCAGCTGAATAGATTTTATTCCTATATGTTTTTATGCCCTCACACGACCTTCAGCGAGATTACACGTTCACACAGCCCACACCACACCCTCCATAGCACAGCCAATGGTACAAAACTCAGACTTCTCTAACAAAAGCCTGAGTTTTGTACCTTTGGCTGTGTGAACGTCTGCAAACTCGCTGGAAGTCGTGTGGGAGGCTGGCACACAAAACATGATGTGGGAATAAAATCTATTCAGCTTGTCCCCTTGTCGTCCGTTCGTCTCCGCTTTGGAGTCACGTGTATTGTATTATATTTTGTGTACTGGCGCATCACTTGACATAGCTTGGACTTTGATACGAAATTTTCGACGTCTGAAACTTTCACTTCCTTAAGGCGGCCATCTTATGCTCTCGTTGAGTTTTCGCTCTATTCCATTCAGGAGCTTCAGCTCAAATATGTTCTCTGGGGAAAAGTTTGAACCGATTCTCCGCAAGAAAGATTTGGGCTGTACCGTCAGTCGGTTGGTAGTCAGTTCCATATTTAAGTTAGACAGATAATAGAGTGCAAAGCGAATTTGCGGCTTCAAATAACCATTCCAGTCATGACGGCCGAAGACTTCGAGGAGCAAGAAGACACCGAGTCTCGAGAAGACGCGACACATGCTTTTGCTGTCTACGTTGCCGACCATAACTTAGCAGCTCTTTCTTCCAAGAATCGTATTCTGTACCTACATAGCTGGGTACTGCGCCTCTGCGGCTGTGAAGACACTCAAGTTTGAACACTACGGGAAACATTTGGTTTTGGAGAAGACACTTCTCCTTGATGCAGCTGTTCATCATCTGACAGATGTTTTAGATCGAGGGGGGGGGGGGGGGGGTGCACCTTTCAACACTACTGGAACGTCAGTGTGGTGATGTCTGCAGAATTTGTTGTAAACAAGCTTACGTCACCCCGGCACATCGGTCAGTTCTTGCGGTTACGTAATCGACAAATCGTTGCCAGGGACCTGACTCTATACTATATACACGCTACCGGATTTCGAAGAGTTAGACACTAGCTTGTGCAAGTGACCACACACTTCAAGCAGTGCTTGAGGTGTGTGATCGCTTGCAGGGTGTAAGGTCTGCTCCAGCCAAAGAAGGGATAGTTGCCTTTGTTTGCAAAATAGGTTAGCGTTGTTTGTAAAACGTGTGAAGGAACCACGACATCTCTGTACGTAGTCGCTGGGCATGATTGACTCATGGGATGAAGTATACACCAACGCACTGTTTACGAAGTACCAACAGCAGCGCCACTGGCGTGACGTCAAAGAGTTGAGTTGGTTTACAGATTATGTCATGTTCATTTATTATTGATCAGTCCGATTCCGTGTGCGGATTGACTTCTTTCACTGTCATGAAACTCTTCTTTTTTAGCTAAAACAAATATCCCCTGATAGGTAGCGCAAGGCCACTTATTTTCGTACATTTTCTGAAATACAAAAGTGCCCGTCTAACCCGCATGTGGTGGGAGTTTGATAGCGTACTTTTGCTTTTATTTTATATTTCAAGGAACCACACCTAGATCGGTGCTGGCATAAAACATTCCCCGTGTCTTCCTTTTTGAATGAACGTCAAAAAGATGTTTCAAATGAGAGTATTTGTGATCGCAGACGAGCGATTAGCTTTTATAAAGGAGATCAAGTTGAATAATGATGCAAAGGGTGTAATCGTTAATACTTAACCATCAGTGTTTTCAGTCGTCGAAGCTTAATAGACAAAAGCTTTGAAGCTTTTGTCTATTATATTTTATTGTTATACAGACCCCTATTCATAAAAAAGTTGTATGATTCGATTAATGGCGCCGTCGTGTTGTGCGGGTGAATAGCATTCTTACGAAATTTCCATACGAATCTACGGGTCCGCCATCGCGTCGGCACACCAAGGCCCAGCGCCCAGCCCACATCCGCTTTTTTCCACGCGCTGGCCTACGGGAGGTCACGTAGCGGGCGCGCAGGCTTTAGATTCTAGGTGCTCTTGTCTTGTTTGAGTTCTGTCCGGAGCAGGGTGTAAGATAGACAGGTGGGGAAACGGCCCATAAAGGCCTACAGCAATGCCGTGACCGGATTGTGTACTCGTCTGCTTGCGGGTACCCCCGATTTGCGACAGATGGCGCTGCGGCGAGAAGAAAAAAAAATTCCGTCGGTTTAGCCGGTCGCCACCGGTCGCCCACCTGGAGTGAGAGTTCGCGGTGCTCCACATAGATGGCGCCACAAAAAAAGAGAAACCCGAAAGGGACACAATCCGGTCGCTCATTTGGCTCTCGTTTCCCCACCTGTCTATCTTACACCCTGGTCCGGAGACAGTTCTGTCATCATGTCTGGAGCGAACGCCGTGTCCTCCTTGTGATGAATGAGGAGCGTGAGTGACTGATTACATTTACTCGACACAATTTCGCCTTGAGCCAAACATTATTTTGCTATTTTCGAGGCAGAAATAACACATCAAAATTAACAGCGACACACACACACGCACACGCGCGCGCGCGCGCACACACACGCTTGTTTATTTGCTCAC